>JAJPUD010002222.1:0-24699 GCA_023553655.1 Myrmecobius fasciatus | reverse complement strand
TTTTGTATTTTTTAAAATTTTTAACCAGATGATATTGGGAGCATCCTCCTGACATCGCTCGGACTCGATGAGGGGGCAATTAGTTCAGAGCCCATCAACTCCTAATCCCACATCTTCATATAATGTTCCCAGACCAGACAGATGTGTCGACACCTCAGACAGACAGACAGCCCAAACTTACCCTGCAGGGATTTCAAATAGACTCTCTTATGGCCGAATGGAGGTGTCCTCCCTGAGCTCTTGCTTCAGCTGAAGCTGCTCTCCTTGTGGGACTCTGGAACAAGCCAGAGGGCCGGCCTTCCCTAAACAAAGAGCCCAAATGCAGCCGCCCCAAGATTCTGGGAGGAGAGCTGCTAGTTTCCAATGTGCAATACTGGTCCCAGATCTCATATCTCACTGAGAAGCTTCCAAATGTAATGCTCAGGGAGAAACTGAGGCAGTATCACACATGGAAATTAGGTAATGCTTTATCGATGTTAATTGAGAGTTCAGAATCCATATCTATAGATCAGGACTGGTGGGACTCATGTCTCAAAGCACGCAGTCCAGGCCAGAGACTTAGACTGACAGCCATGTCATCCAACTGAATAGTACAAAGTATTCAGCACCTCATTGGTGGGGAACACAAGTTTTATAATCTCCATGGCCCAGGGGAGACAAAGAACTCATGGGAATAGCTGAGCACATCTGGTGTCCAAGGAAACCATAAATTCAGTTTTGGCAGGTAAGGAGTAGGATGCCAGAACTGGGAGAAGACAGAAAATCTGGGTCATACAGATAAAGGGATGTCGAGGCTGGCCATCTGGAGGTTTCATAACTCCTTTGGAATGTGAGTCCAATTATTTCTGATGGTCAGGAAGTGGGGAGTCTATTCTGGGACAGAGCAATTAAGAGAAACTGAAACAGCAACTGAGGGAAACTGAGACTGGCACAACAGAGTAAAATGAAGAAGAGACTCTGACAATTTCTGGGAGTTCTACTAGGGAGGGGTGAATCATACTCTGTGAGAAAAACCTGACTCTTTTCTCTTTGGGTCCAGACTTTCCTAGGCCAAACCCAATCTTTGTAAATCCAACAGGGAAGAGGTTCTCTAGATTATACATTAAAATTGAAAGTTCCATGAGAAGAAGATCTAGATATTTAATAAATTTTTTGGGGGAATGACTAATGATATTCTTTGGATTATTTGGGAACTTTATCCCATATGCCCTATGCTGTCATTATTTCTATGGATTTATGAAAATCTAAAAATCTTCTATGAATACTGTGCTGGAAGCCAGTGTCCTTCTTTAGCTCACAAATGTGAAACAAAGAGAAATAGAGAAAGACATAGAGAGAGATAGAGACACACACACACAGAGACAGAGAGAGACAGAGATAGAGCAACAGAAAGAATGGAAGAAAGGAAGAAAGGAGAAAAGTAAACAATAGAGGTGGAGAAAGAAGGAAGAGAAGAGATAAAAAGAGAAAAGGATATATAGAGAAAAATAAGAAAAGAGAGAAGAAAGAAGAAAAAAAAAGGAGAAAGAAGAAAAGATCAAAGAAAAAGGGGGAAGTAAAAAAGTAGAGAATACAGAGACTTAGTCTCTTTTGTTTTGAAAAGAAACCAAGACATTTTTAAAAAATCAAATTAAGTTTCCTTGAATATAATAACTTTATTTAAATTGCAAAGATTGTTTAAAATTACCAGATGCTTGATTTTCAGTAAATAGAAGTGACTAATTCAAATAAATTATTTCACTTGATTCAGGAAATCAAGTCAATTCTTAGTGAAAAGTCTGGAGCAAGAACTAACATCCCTGTAGGATAAAATGATTGAAAAGAATCTGGTTTAGTGGATTAGGTAACTAATTGGATTTAAGGGCTTTGGGCTACAGTTTTGATTGTCAGTTATTTTTTGTGCCATTGTAAATCAGCTCCCTTAATTCTCTGAATCTTGAGGATTTTAACGATAACATCAAAGACACAGTATGCCATGGTCTGAAGGGGACTGGCCTTTGAGTAAGACACCAGGATGGCCTATGATCAGTCCTGCTTAACCCACTCTAATGTCTGACTCTGGGCTAATCACTAACCTTTAAATATGACTATATCAATCACAGCCAGCTTACCATACAAGCCCAGACCAATCAAAGAAAAAGATCTTATTTAACTCTAGTTGAATGAATAGCTTTCCCTTTTCTTCCATATTACTAAAAGGAACAGAACCCTTATTAATGTCAAATGCATAGCATCTTCTCACAATAGTACCTTCCTCCAAAAGAAACTATCCCAAATTAAAGAAAGTCTGGGAGGCAGTATACCTGCCAACCACCAGGGCACATTAATTTAAAACAAAAGACATTTAACTAAAAATTAGAACATGTGACATAACAAGAAGAAATTCCTACAAAACCACAAGAGAATAAACTCTATCAAAGATTACCATATCACTAATGTTTCAGGGTCTACAGAAGGGTATATAAAAAGGTATATGCATCCATAGGAAACTCCCACAGAGGAAACACATATATGGAAAATGTGTGTTCAGGGAATATGCTTGGATGGACACACAATAGAAACATGCATTTGGAATCCACAAGGGGAGAATTTTTCACATTAGGAACTCATAGAAACAAGACACATGTGTGTCTGAGTAGTTCATGCTTCTGATGCTATAGAGATGTTGACCTCATTTGATGCCATCCTATGATATAAGGGTATAACACTGCTGCTTGGCTTACCATTTTTGTTGCTGATCATAGCTTCTCTAGGCTGGATATCATGTTTCCACTTGTCAGTGGAAATTGATATTAGATATCTCCACTGGCCTCATGGTCACCATTTTTTTCTGTAGGACCATGCACTGGGATTCTGCAATCTAGTCTCTGAGAAAATAGCAATTACTCTCTACTACCATCTTTTGGAGTATAGTTCTAGAAAGGACAGGAACAGAATCAGACATATTTTAACATATGGCCAAGACCTCATACCAAGCTAGATCAACAAAAGCTAGTAAAATTTTCCTGACAAAAATCACCAGCTTTTAAATTGTGGTTGACATTTATTCTAAGTACAGGATCACAGATAACTATCTGATGTATGCTTAGGAAATTCTTTAAAATTACAAAAATAGAATCACCTTCATCATTGCTTTAATTAATTTGTTTTTTAAGTTCTTTACTTAATACCCAGACTCATAGATGTATGAAATATCACATAGGAAATTAAAGCAAATTTCAGTGGGACATTGTCTCTCTGACTTTGACAGGATATGGTGATAAACAGATTACTGAGAAAATTCTGACACAAAGTCTAAGGCTTCTCTTGATTAAAAATGCTTTTAGCAAAATTTTATGTTAATCTCCTTGTGTGTTTTTCTATCAGAAGCATTGATTTGACTATAGAAGTTAGTATGATTTTTGGATAAGGAAATGGATGGAGGAGATTGTGAAGTACTCAGAACTTCACAAAAGGAAATTGGGCTAACTGGGTTGCTAGCTGCAAGTGTTTTTATATAGCACCTATAAATAAAGGGGTTTTGATAAATATATTAGGTGAACTTTGCCATTGAACATGAGGGAAGTTAGATGAATGCTCAGTTATTCCTTCCTGAAATCATCCTTGGCTCCGGAAAGAACTATATTTAACTCCTTCAATAAAAATAACTATTAATCCTTTGTTCTCCTCATTGTTACATTCCACACTTTTTCTACCATGCCTTAGCAAAATCCTGAAGCCTCAATCCCACTTTTGGATTCACCATTTGGAAGTATACACTACCCTTAAGACCTCTCTTTCTCTGATTAGATGGTTCTCAGAACCCCCATACATAATGCTCAGGGAGAAACTGAGGCAATATCACACACTGGAGATTAGTTAATATTTTATTGATGTTAATTGAGAGTTTGAATCCATAGCCATGGATCGGGACAGCTGGGACTCTTGTCTCAAAGCACACAGTCCAATGTGAGTTGAGACTGGCAACCATGCCAGCCAACTGTCTCAAGTAGGTCCAGCCATTAGTAAGTTTGGTTACAAGATTCTTATAGGAGTCTCGAGCTCATGGGAACAAAGAGCAGAACGAGGCAGAAGGAGCAGAAGGAGGGGTTGAGCACTGGGGGGGAATTGGTGTTCCAGGAAAGGACTATCAATTCAATTTTGACAGGTTGGGGGTGGAGGAAGCTGGGGAAGGAACTAGGAGACAGTAAGTCTGAAGCCAAAAGATAAGGGATATGTTCAGATGGACCATCTGGAGGTTTTATGACTCCTTTGGAATGCTAGCCCAATTATTCCTGATGGTCAGTGGGGGGATTGCCACTGAGGCAGAAAAATTAAGGGAAACTGAAACAGAGCAACTGAGGGAAACTGAGACATGGGACTATGACACAACACATATAAGGAGGGTGCCCAGGCCAGACATGTCACATTCCTCTCCAAACAACATTCTAGACTTCCTCTTTTACTCCTCGCTGATACCTTTGTCTTTCCTCTCCATCCCTTTTCAACTTCTTTTTATATGTTGTCTTCCTCTATTAGATTGTAAATATGAGGGTGGGACTGCTAGCTTTCTTCTGCTTGTTTGCTTAGTAGAACATAATAGAGCTTAATAAATGCTTGTTGACTTACTGGCAAACTCTATTCACAGGTAAAGACATTGTTGCAAGTGTGAAGTAAATTTACTGGAAAAAAAATGTTGCTCTAGGCACCTACCCACTGATCTTCTTCAGGGTCATAACTAGGAATTTTTGTGCCTAAGTAGGGGAAGTTCATTTGCTTTGTGGCCACCAGGAGAGAAGCATCCTCTGGGATAGTGTGAAATGTCTATTGTATTGAAAGACTGACCTCTGCTGGCAAAGGAGGGCTAAGGTGAAATAGTCCAAGGGTGCATCTTCTGATGGATAAGATGTTCTCACTGGAGTGAAGCTGCTATTGTCAAGGGTAGGACCTAGATAGAGAGGAGCTTGTTGAAAGTAAGAAAGGAAGCCCTAGGTATTGTTGTCATTGTCCTTTACATTTCAGGAGGAGTCAGTTCAAGGAAAATCTTGCCTCTGAAAAGTCAGTTTATCAGTTGGCACTAGTGTGAAAAAAATCCAAGGAACCACAAACCAGGAGTACAATGAATAAAGCTGGCTGGTGGCAAGGGAAGCTTTAATATAGGAGAAGATAACCTCTAAAAAGGTAAAATAGCTTATATCTCACATGTTATACTGGAAGGTGTAAATGGAGTTCTTTGGATGGTGAAGAGCCATGGTAAAATGGAAAATACCTAATCAACAGTCTCATAAACTGCTTTATGTTCTGATGAGATTTAGGTATCAATGTCCTGAGAGATTGTTATAAATTAAGTTAAATAATACATATAAATAACAAATTTAGTGATAAATTAAGTTGCTAAATTCTGTTTTAAGTTTTTCTGACAATAAATGTGTGCATCTAACATTTCTTTTGTTTGTAAGAAATGAATACCAGAAAAAAATGAAATGAACACCTGTCCCATTCCTGATTTATATTAATAAATCTTTCACTCTTTAAATAATTTATCTTCAGATAACTAGTTTGGCATTTAATGAACCAAAGAGTATGAAAAGAGCCCAGTCTCCCTTTCATTTCTAAAACTGAGCCCAGTTGGACTGTTTGCCTGGGTCCAGAACAAAGGGAATTAGGAGAAGAGGATAGGTACAGTGCCCCAAGCTTTTGGATCTAGCAGTAGTTCCTCAGGGTTAGATCAATAACAGCTTGTTAAGCTCAGATGCTACTTCACACCCAAAATTTACTCCATTGTTGAGACTTAAAAAAACAACAACCATTTTCAAAAAGGAGCTTCTGGCATTGCTTTTAAGAATACTCTTTTGAATTGCCTCATTGCAAAGCTTTGTGTGAAGAGCAAAAGGAAAGGCAGCTGGTGAATACGATGAGTTTCTCAGCTCTGGAGGTCCAGGTTCATGATTTGGCCTCATTTTGGCTACAAGAAAAACATTCCCTTTTCATTCTTTTCCCCGTTCTGCCTCATTAGAAAAGGACAACATAGTTTGACTTGGTTGGCCTTCTTGGCAGAGTCTATTGAAAAGAAGCCCAGAACAGAAGGAGGAATGCCAGGTTTCAGTACTTTAGAATTACTTGTGACTGGACTCTTGCCTTCCTCAGCAACCCTCTTAAACCTTCAGTGTCATGTGTGCTAAATTAATTTAATTTTTCATTAAAAAAACTAATAAAAGAGGTGCTTATTATGAATTTGGAATTTGTGAAAGTTGAAAGTAAAATAAAACCTATGACAAATCAAGTTGATGACAAAGAGGAGCAAACTCACTTTTTGAAAAGTTTTTTTGTACTATTAGAGTATTTTTGGACTTCTAAATCACTAACTTGTCACTATTTATGTGTCAATTAGGAAACAAATTGAGAACATTTAATATTTTCTAAATAAGTTGTTTTAGAAAGAAGTGCAAGAAAGTTCAAGACTGTTAGAAAACCTTCAATGAATGAAAAAGCGTTTATTAAGTACTTATAATGTGTCAATAACTGTACTAAGTACTGGTAAGAGAAATATAAAAGCCAGGGCAATACCTGTCTTTGAGGAGATTACATTCTAAAGGGGGATAACATATGTAAGAGAGTTATAGCTAAGGAGGCATCCTTGGGTCTGGAAACTTGTAAAGATAGTGAGGGGAGTGAAAGAGTGATAAATTGGCAAGCATCATTCAGAAACAATGGCAGAATTAATTGATTATAGTTCATAGTTCCAGAATGAGTGACAATAGCAAAATGTTAAAATTTCTATACTTGATCTGTCATTTTTTCCATTAATCATCCATACCTTTTTTCCTTTTACAGCCTGACTTGTAAAGAAGATTGTCTACATTTCTCGATTTCATTTCCTCTTCTTTCATTTCACTTCTTAATTCTTTGCAATCTGGCTTTTCATTTCACCACTGTACTGAAACTATCCACTAAAAGGTTACAAAACATCTTTACTGATATTGCTCAATTCAGTGACCTTTACTTAGTTTTCATTCTTGGTAGCTTTTGAATTTGTTGACTACTTCATTCCCTTAGATGCTCTTTTCTTTTTTTTTTTTTGGTTTTAGTTATATTATTCTTTTTTGTTTTTACTACCTGTATAACTATTCTTTCTCATCTCCTTTGATAAATCACAATTCATGTCATATATTAGGTCAACAAGCATTTATTAAATACTATGTGCCAGGCATTGTGATAAGTGCTGAGTATACCAAGAAAAGCAAAAATCCCTGCTGTCAAGGAACTCAAGGAAGGGGGAACAACAAGCTAGCAACTATGTACAAACAAGATGTATGGTATATAGTACATTATATATATATACATATTTGTAGAATAATAATGAAGCCCATGTCTTTATGAGAATTCAGAGGAAAAAAACATTATTTCCTTCTGGAAGAGAGAGAAGGCATTTGGTCTGGGCCTGAAGAGCGTGGAATTTTCAAAGGCAGAGATAGATGGGGATCAGTGAAAGATGGCATTTGTGATATAGGGATCTTCTTGAGGAAATAAGTGTAGGAAAGAAATGGACAGTTGGTAAATAATGAAGAGTTTAATTGTCTGAAGAATAGAATATGTTAAGGGGAATAATGTATGATTGATATATCTACTAAATATATATTAAACCCCATACTATGTGCCATGTGATATTAATTTAGGAGGACATGCTAAGGTAAATAGGACTTGGTTTCTGCCTTCAAGAAATTTAAAAGGTATTTGAGCCTTGAATGTAAGTATAAGGGGTTTTATCTTTAGTCATCAGACAGAGCCCTTGAATGTTTTTGAGTAGTGGAGTAATATAATAAGAGTTAGGTGAAGACTATCAACATGACAAAACAGAACAGAAATAGAGAGAGCAGTTAGGAAGGCTACCGCAAAAAGCAGAGAAGTAATGATGCCCCCAACAACAATGGTTGAATTGGGAATGAAAAGAGAAGAACAATGCAAAAAGTTGTGCAGGTAGGATTCAGAACAATGAAATGGGAAGGCTGAAAAGAACTTCAAACATCATCTGGTGATTCCCTTCTTGAGGACAGAGGGTTTAATGTAAATGAGAAAATAAGAAACCTCAAGAAATGGTGAAGTTGGAACTTGAACCTAGGTCTCCAAATTCCTAGACTAGTGCCCTTTTCACTTGTGTGGAAATGTGACTTTCATTGGCAATTGATTGGCATTGGAGAAAGTAGAGGAGTTGGGGCTGTGCTCTCCTTCATCTTGGTCTCTTTTTCTTTTAAAAGGAGGCAATCAGGTTTAAATAATTTGCCCAGGGCCAAACAATTAGTGTTTGGAACAACATTTGAACTCAGGTCCTCTTGACTCCAGGACCTGAGACCTAGCCACTTTGCCATCCTGTCTTTCTTCCTTCCACTTAGTAACTTCCACTGTGCTGTTGCATTTGTCTACCCCAACCCTTCCCACTTCCAACTTTCCCATATCTGTGTTGAGAATAAGTAGAGTAGCAGCATTAAGAGTGTGGCCACAGTACTAAAGTATTGTGTGACAAAGGCTGAGTAGGTTGAAACCAGAGAACTTTTTAGGGCCAAATACCTTCACCAGAAATGGTAGGCTGCAGGCGTCCAAAGGTCAGCAGAGAAAATTTGTGACAAAGGGATGGGAGTTTGGTGTGTAGTCCCAGTATAGGCCATGATAGTGAAATGGACAAAAGCCTGGGTGCCCCTCTCTGGGTCAAGGGGCCTTGGACTTCCTGAGAAGTGTTTGCTCAGCAAGAGTCTGAGAAGTGCTAAACTAGCAAGGGTCAGCCCCGGACCACATCCTCTTATCACCAAATTGTAAGTGGGAAGGCAAATGTGTAACACCAAATGGGCAAGGCAAGTGTATAAAAGTGTATCTCTGCCAAGCCTCAGGGCTGATCCCTACTAGAGAGGTCAGTCGCCCGCCGGCTAATAAACGCTTTCAAAATCCAATTATGTCGGCTGTCCTGTATTTTCTCGCCTGGGCTATCTCAACAGCACAGCCCCAACCCCAACCCCAGTGACCCCAGCTTCAGCAAAGCAAGACTATTGCTTTTAGCACACTAGATCTTACAGCTACAGTGGGGTAGGAACTCCAGGGCAGAAAAGAATTAGTTAAGAGCTGAGCAGATCAAAACACACACTCAGATCAAGGTGGTAGTGTAGTCAAAGCTCCTATGTCCATGCAAGAGCTCAGAAGAGATTCTGAAAACCAGGTAAGAGAGAGAGAGGAAAACTTGGGAAAAAAATTGAGAATGGTGGAAAAAAAGGTATAAAAAGCTAATGAGAAGAAGTATGCCTTAAAAAATAAAATTGGCCAATTGGAAAAGGAGGCACAAAAGTTCGCTGAGGAAAATAATTGCTTAAAAATTAGAAGTGAGCAAATGGAAGCTTTATGAGAAATCAAGATACAATAAAGTAAAGCAAAAAAAAAATAGAAAAAAATGTGAAATAGCTCATTGGAAAAACAACTGATCTGGAAAATAGATCTAGAAGAGATAATTAAAAAATTATTGGTTTACCTGAAAATCAGAATCAAAAAAAGGTCTGCACATCATCTTTCAAGAAATTATCAAGGAAAATTGTCTCGATATTCTAGAACCAGAAGGTAAAATAGAAACTAAAAGAATCCACCAATCACCCCCTGAAAAATGAAAACCAGGAATAGTATAGCCAAATTCTGGAACTCCAAGATCAAGGAGAAATATTGCAAGTATCAAAAAGAAACAATTCAATATAGTGGAGTGACAGTCAGGAAAACACCAGATTTAGCAGCTTCTACATGAAAGGACTGGAGGGTTTGGGATATAATATTCTGGAGAGCAATGGAGCTAGTATTACAACTAGGAATAATCTACCCAGGAAAACTGAGTATAAATCTTCAGAGGAAAAGGTGGTCATTCAAAGAAATAGAGTATTTTTAAGCATTTGTGATAAAAAGACCAGAGCTGAATGGAAAATTTGATTTTCAAATATAATACTGGAGAAGCATAAGGCGGTAATCAAGAAAGTGATATCATAAGGGACAAAAAGTTTATCTGTTTACATGCCTACATGAGAAGATGATATTTGTAACTCATAACTTTTTCATTATTATGGCAGTTAGAAGGAGTACATATAGATAGAGGGCATAGGTGTGAGTTTCAACTGAGTTTCAACACTATGAAGGGACAATATCTTAAAAATGCTGAAATTAAGGGGTGAAAGAGGCATGTATTGAGAGAAAGAAAGGGAAAATAGAATGGTGCAAATTATCTGCTATAAAAAAGGCTTTTAGAAGAAAACTTTTATAGTGGAGAGAAAGAGAGGGAGAAGAATGGGAGTGAGTGAACTTTACTCTTATCTTAAAGAGAAAATAGCATACACACATACTCAATAGGGATATAGAAATCTATCTTACCCTGCAGGAAAATAGGAGGGAACTGGGATATGTGAAGGCTGGGGAGGGGGGGTGTGTGTGACAAAAGAGAGGGCATATTGGGGAAGGGAGTGGTCAGTACCCAAATACTTTGAGAAAGGACAGGATGAAAGGAGAGAGAGAATAAAAGGAGGGAAATAAATTTAAACAATAATAATTGTAAAACTTTTTTGAAGCATGTTTCTTCGATAATGCCTCATTTCTCAAATATAGAGAGAATTGAGACAAAGTCATAAAAAGTAAGATCCATGTCCCAATTGATAAATGATCAAAACATACAATCTGCACCAAAAGAACATGCATATATTTATGCATATTCTTTACCTAACAACATAACTATTAGGCATGAGTACCAAAAGAGATTTGGGGGGAAAAAAGAAAATGGCCTGTATGTACAAAAAAATATTCATAGTAGCTCTCTTCACAGGGCAAAAAAAAATTGGAAATTGAGGGGATGCTTATCAATTGAGGAATGGCTCAATAAATTGTGGTATGAGTTTGTGATATGGGTTTGACTTTTATGGAAATGTTTTGTATAACTTTACATGTGGTTTCTTAATTGTGGATAGGGAGAAGGGAGAGAATGTAAAACTCAAAAATTTTAAAAACAAATGCAAAAATATTCTTTTGAATATAACTGGGGAAAATACTAAATTAATAAATAAAGCATTAAACAATAAAAATAGTATTTTTTTCCTATGTAAATTTTTTTACATGGGAAAAATTTTTTTACATGTAAAGACAATTTTTTTTTTTTTGGGTGAGGCAATTGGAGTTAAGTGACTTGCCCAGGGTTATACAGCTAGGAAGTGTTAAGTGTCTGAGACCAGATTTGAATTCAGGTCCTCCTGACTTCAGGGCTGGTGTTCTATCCACTGCACCACCTAGCTGCCCCATAAAGACAATTTAAAATAGTCATTTAAAAATTTTGACTTCCCAAATTTCCCCCTTCCTTCCTTACCTTTCCCATCCCTAGAAAGACAAGCAATTTGAAATAGGTTACATATGTGCGATCATGTAAAACATTTCATTTGCACCAGCTCTTTTTGTGGTAGCAAGGAACTGGAAATTGAGGGGATGTCCATTAATTGGGGAATGACTGAATAAGTTAGGATATATGAATGTAATGGACTACTATTATTCTATAAGAAATGATGAGCAGGCTGATTTCAGAAAAATCTGGTAAGATTTACATGAACTGAAGCTGAGTGAAGTGAACAGAACCAGGAGAACATTGTACACAGTAATAGCAAGATTATACGATCAACTGTGATAGACTTAGCTCTTTTCAGCAATATAGTGGTCTAAGACAATTCTAGTAGACTTGGAATGGAAAATGCCATCTGCATGCAGAGAAAGAACTATAGAGACTGAATGCATATCAAAGCATATTATTTTCCCTTTTTTTTCTTCTTGTGGTTTTTCCCTGTTTTGATTTTTCTTTCATAACATGACATGAAAATATGTTTAAAATGATTGTACATATATAACCTCTATCAGATTGCTTGTTGTTTTAGGGAGGAGGAAGGGAAGGGAAAGAGGGAGAAAAAAAATTGGAACTCATAAACATAATGTTGAAAACTATCTTTACATGTGATTGGAAAAATAAAATACTACTAATTGGGAAAAAATCAGGTAAAATCTTTCTACATTACTCATGACCACAAAAAATAAACAGGCCAAAAGGAAAAAAAAACATGAAAAAATAAAAAACTCCTAGAATGGTATGCTTTGATCTGCATCCAGACTCTTTTTGTTCTTTTTCTGGAGGTGGATAGCATTTTTCATAATGAGTCTTTTGGAACTGTCTTGGATCATTGTAATGCTGAGAACAAGTAAGTCATTCATTGATAACTATTGGACAATATTGCTGTCTACCATGTTCACTTGGTTATAAAGAGCTTATATTCTGATGGGGGAAGATAACACAAAAACTGACAGGTGTATGTGTGTGTATTTAGAGTGAGGGGGTATTATAGAAGGGAGGAGAGAGATACCCTATGGGTCCATGATGGTGAAGTTTGGAGAATGAAGAATAGCCAAAAGTAAATGGACACATTTCTTCATCCATTACCACATACATAGGGCTACACTCTCCCACAGATTATTGTGGTACTGTGGAGAGAAAATGAGTAATCAGGAAATAGTCCCAGTCAATGAACAGGACTGTTAGGGTGAATCATGATCCTAGAGTGCCATGTCCAATGAAACATCTCTTTGTTTTTGATGTTCCTACTTAATTTACCTAAGAGTTACTGATGGCATTTATTAATCTGACTTTGGGCTCTGAGCTGCTTTTTCTATTGTAGCACACTATTAAAGGTTTCTGATGGGATATTCCCTTTGCTGTGATGCCATCTGCTGGTATTGGGGCTGAACTAATTTTGATGATTGCCTTTTGCTTCTATTTTGAATCTCCTTTTAGGAGAAGAATCTGTAATATCTCTTTGGTATCATAGATCATGAGATCACATCAATGGAGGTAGTACTGATTATAACAATCACTTTGCATGTGACTCATGATAAAATGGTCAGGATGTTACCCCTTTGCTAATACAAATTGACTAAAGTAACAACATTCATCAAACCATTAAAATGTTGGGGCAACTAGGTGGCACAAAAGCTGACAGGTGTATGTGTGTGTATTTGGAGTGAGGAGGAGAGAGATACCCTATGGGTCCATGATGGTGAAGTTTGGAGAATAAAGAATAGCCAAAAATAAATGGACACATTTCTTCATCCATTACCATATACATAGGGGTATACCCTGAAGTCAGGAAGATCTGAGTTCAAATCCCACCTCAGACACTTACCATGTTTTAGCTGTGTGACTCTGGTCAATTAAGTTACTTAATCCCAATTGTCTCAGCAAAAAAACCAAAACAAAACAACCCCCCCCCCCCAAAAGCCATTAAAATGTCATCTTTGGTCAGGCCAATGATCTATTCAACCCAATATTCTATTCTCAATAGAAATGCCAAAGGACATTTCAATCTGATTTTTTGCCTACTAAGGTAGGGTGATGATAAATATTCTAAGGGAAGTTTTCGATAGGATTCTGTTGGAATAAATTTATTTGTTTACCACAAAGTGGAATGGGGATGGGGGAGGGGAGAAGAAAGTCTGATTGAAATATTTAATCAAAATCTAACATCAATGTTTATTGGATTTTTGTTTGTGGTGGAAGGGGGGGCAGTTAGAATTAAATAACTTGCCCAGGATCACACAGCTAATAAATGTCTGAGGCCACATACGAACTAAAGTCATCCTGACTATAGGGCTGATGGACAATAAGAAGACAAGTATGGCATCTTTCTGTAATGATTCGTATCCTAGCACTTCTCAAGTCTCTACAGTTGATGTTATTTAACATCCACCAATAGGCTAACCCCTCCTGGGACCAACCTGGTCACTTAAAAGGTGAAGCAGAAGGAAATATGGGACCATTGCTAAGGTGACACAATTTTGTGAAACTTATTAGCTGGTTTTATTCTAGCTATCTACCTAGGTTTTAGAAATAGGACTCCCTCCTCATTCTTCCTAAGCTCTTGCTATGTACCACACTTCTAATAACATATTCCTTCATACTTGAGTCCCTTAACTTGATACCCTACTTAGGTAACAAGTTATTCTTTTTTTTTCTTTTTGCTGAGGCAATTGGGGTTAAGTGACTTGCCCAGGGTCACACAACTAGGGAATGTTAAGTGTCTGAGACCAGATTTGAACTCAGGTCCTCTTGACTTCAGGGCTGGTGCTTTATCCACTGTGCCACCTAGCTGCCCCATAATAAGTTATTCTTGAGATTTGACCTTGCTCTTGTATAAGTTATGCCTTGTATCTGAGCCACCTCATTATTGAACAAGATATGAGGATATGGATTATATTTTACAGCCTAGCATTTATTGATTATTGTGCTTTGTATACTTCAAATACTAAATCAATGTTTTAAAAATTAAAATGAGCATGGACTTTTTTAAATTTAAATTTTAATGCATAGACCTTTGCTTATTGTAACTTCCTCATATTTTCCATTGGTAGGGCCTATATGAATCATTTCTTCCTCCTTCTGTCTATATCCAAGGTCTTTAACATTCGTAGTTTGGTCCATGTTGCCACCAATTAATCCCAGGAACTGATGGTTATAAGAAGTATTAGAAAGATTTTTTGCCCCAACATCAATATTATACAATGATCAATTTTGATGAATGTGACTCTTTCCAACAATGAGATGATTGATGCCAGTTCCAATGATCTTCTGATGAAGAGAGCCATCTACACCCAGAGAGAGGATTGTGGGAACTGATTGTGGATCACAACATAACATTCTTACTCTTTTTTAAAAATTGTTGTTTGCTTGCATTTTGTTTTCTTACTCATTTACTTTCTTTTTTGATCTGATTTTTCTTGTGTAGCAAGAGAATTGTATAAATATGTTTATACATATTGGATTTAACATATATTTTACCATGTTTAACATATATTGGATTGTTTGCCATCTAGGGGAGAGGGTGGGGGGAGGAGGAGAAAATCTGAAACATAAAGCTATGCAAGGGTCAATGTTGTCAAATTATGCATGTGTATGTTTTGAAAATAAAATGCTTTAAATTAGAGGAACATAAGATAGTTTAACTCTCAGATCTGTGGAGAAGAAAGGAATTTGTGTCCAAAGAAGAACTGGAACTCGTAATTGAACACCAGATAGATAATTTTGATTATATTAAGTTAAAAAGTTTTTGTACAAACAAAACTAATGCAGACAAGATTAGGAGGGAAACAATAAATTGGAAAATCATCTTTACATTTAAGGGCTCTGATAAAAGCTTCATTTCTAAAATATATAGAGAATTGACTCAAATTTATAAGAATTCAAGCCACTCTCCAATTGATAAATGGTCAATTTTCCTTATGAAGAAATTAAAACTGTTTCTAATCATATGAGATGGTGCTCTAAATTGCTGTTTATGAGAGAAATGAAAATTAAGACAACTCTAAGATACCACACACACCTCTCAGATTGGCTAAGATAAAAGGAAAAGATAATGACAAATGTTGGAGGGGTGCTGGGAAAACTGGGACATTGATACATTGTTAGTGGAACCGTGAACAGATCCAATGATTCTGGAAAACAATTTGGAACTATGCTCAAAAAGTTATCAAACTGTGCATACCCTTTGACTCAGCAATGTTTCTATTGGGCTTATATCCCAAAGAGGTCTTAAAGGAGGGAAAGGGACCCACATGTAAATGTTTATAGCAGCCCTTTTTGTAGTGGTAAGAAACTGGAAACTAAATGGATGCCCATCAATTGGAGAATGGCTGAATAAATTATGGTATATGAATGTTATGGAATATTATTGCTCTATAAGAAATGATCAGCAGGATGATTTCAGAGAAGCCTGGAGAGAGGACAGTGGACCACAGTTTCTGCATTTTTTTTCCTTCTTGATTCGAGTTTTCTTGTGCAGCAAGATAATTGTATAATTATGTATATGTATATTGGATTTAACATATATTGTAACATATTTAACATGTATTGGACTCCCTGCCATCTAGGGGAGGGGATAGGGTGAAGGAGGGCAAAATTTGGAACAGAAGGTTTTGCAAGGGTCAATGTTGAAAAATTACCCATGCATGTGTTTTGTAAATAAAAAGCTTTGATAAACACACACCCACACCCCCCCACGAAAATAAAAAGCTTTAAAAATAAAAAAAAGATCCTTTGTCCCTCAAATATATTATCTTCTACTTATCATAGTAAATAGAATTTTACATCTGGAAATTTCCTTTCATTTTATATATAAAAATAACTTGCACACATAATTCTCTAAAGTTTACAAAGCACTTTATTTACATCTGATTTAATCCTCACAACCATCCTGTGTGATATAGGAGATATTCTTATCCACATTTTATAGATGAGAACACTACGGGAAGAAGGATTAAGGGAACAGTATAGTGTAATGAAGTTAGTGTTTTAGGCAGGATTTGAAAAATCAGGTCCTCCTTCCATTTAACCTACCAAGTTCACACAGCTATTAGAAGTGAGATTTAAATTTATGTGTTTTTGTTTTCAAATACATCACTCTTTTGACTACATGATGCTTCTTGGTTATCATTGTATCTGAAACTTCTCCTTTGGAGGGTCACACTTTTGATTCTCAAGGGTGTTTATTTTCCAGGAAGTGTAAATTTAAATCTTTTATTATTAATAATATAAAGATAGGACTTCTTCTTAAGATAGTAAAGGAGAGAGAATCTGGTTCTCTTACAATTTTCCAGGAACTTTATTTTTAAATTTTTTAATAATAGCTTTTTATTTTCAAAATACATGCAAAGATAGTTTTCAGCATTTATCCTTGCAAAACCTTGTGTTCCAAAATTTCTCCCTCTCTTCACCCAGCCCCTCCCCTTGACAGCAAGTTATCCAATATAAGTTAAATATGTATGATTCTTCTAAACATTTTCACATTTATCATTCTGAACAGGAAAAATCATATCAAAAAGAAAAAAATGAAGAAAAAAAGCAAGCAAACAATAACAAAAAATGTGAAACCACATTCAGTCCCCATGTTTGCTCTTTCTGGATGCAGATGGCTCTCTCCATCACAAGTCTATTGGAATTGGCCTGAATCACTTCACTGTTGAAAAGTATCATGTCCACCAGACTTGATCATCACATAATCTTGTTGTTGCTATGTCCAATCTTCTCTTGCTTCTACTCACTTCATTTAGTATCAGTCTCTCCATGCCTTTCTGAAATAATTTCCCAAGAACTTGAAAATGTACTAGGAGGAAGCATGATAATAGAAAGATTAAAAAATGTTAAAGAGAAATGATAAGTAACAACTAAAAATCATAAAAAAACAAAGATTACATTTAAAAATAAGTGTAGACAATATAAAATATTTGACAGTCTACCTGCCAAGATAAACCCAAAACCAATATGAATACAATTACAAAACACTTTTCATATATATCTAAATAATTGGGAAAATGTCAATTGCTCATGGTTAGGCCGAACCAATATAATGAAAATGATAATTCTACCTTAGTTAGTCTACTTCATTTAGTGTCATATCAAACAAGCTATCAAAAAACTATTTTATATATATATATATATATATATAACAAAATTCACCTGGAAAAAGAAAAGGTCAAGAATATCAAAGTAACTAACAAGAAAAAACAGCCACAAATGAAGGTGCCTAAAACTATTATTAAACTATTATAAAACGGCAATCATCAAAACCATTTGGTACTGGCTAATAGAGTGGTGGATCAGTGGGATAGGTTAGGTATACAAGACACAATAATGATTATAGTAAGCTACTATTTGATAAACTCAAAGATTTCAGCTTCTGGGATAAGAACTCAGTATTTAACAAAAATTATTGGGAACATTGGAAAATGGTACATCAAGAAACCAGCATAGACCAACATCTCACATCCTATATAACAAGATATGGTCAAAATGGTTACATGATTTAGATGGAAAGGGTTATTGCACAAACAAAACCAATGCAACCTAGATTAGAAGGGAAGCAGAAAACCAGGAAACATTTATTACAGCTAATGCTTTTGATAAAAGCTTCATTTCTAAAATATATAGAAAACTGGCTCATATTTATAAGAATACAACTGATAAATGGTCAAAGGATATAAACAGACAATGTTCAGATGAAGAAATTAAAGCCATCTGTAGTCATACAAAAATGTTCTAAATCACTGTTAATTAGAGAAATGCAAATTAAAACAACTCTGAGGTACCACTTCATACCTATCAGATTGGTTAAGATGACACAGGAAAAGATAATAATAAATTTTGGAGGTGATAACGGAAAACTGGAACACTAATGCATTGTTCGTGGAGTTGTGAACTAATCCAACCGTTTTGGAGAACAGTTTGTAACTATGTCCAAATGTGCATACCCTTTGATCCAGCAATGCCACTACTGGGTCTGTATCCCAAAGAGATCATAAGAAGGGGAAAAGGAATCACATTTGCAAAAATGTTTGTAGCATTTTTTTATTTGTGGTGACAAAAAATTGGAAAATGAGGGGATGCCTATCAATTAGGGAATGGATGAATAAGTTGTGGTATATGAAAGCAATGGGATACTATTGTTCTATATGAAATGATTTCAGAAAAACCTGGAAAGACTTACATAAACAGTTGCTGAAGTGAGCAGAGCCAAGAGAAATTATAAACAATAACAACAAGATTATATCATGATCAACTATGATAGACTTAGGTCTTTTTAGCAATGTGGTGATCCAAAACAGTTCCCATAGACTTGGAACTGCATCCAGAGAGATTGAATGTGAACCGTATTGTTTTCATCATTTTTTCCTGTTTTTTTTTCTTTCTCATGGTTTTTCCTTTTTGTTCTGATTTATGTACTCATGTCCAACATGACTCATATGGAAATGTGTAAAAATGAGCTTACATAACCTAAAAAAATAAAGTTTAAACAAAAAATGAAAAAAATGATAAAGAAATAGCAGTAAGTTAGACTGGGTCTGCACAAGACTTCCAGGCACCTTCTGAAATAAGGCAGGGGCAGAAGAAGCCAGTATTATAAGTTAGGAGTAAAATCAAATATACAAAAAGTCATATCACAAACAAATTATAGGAGCTAACTTTCATAACTATGGTTAGAAGTATAATTCTTGACCAATCATAATCTCATTTGATCCTTATAATAAATAAGTCTGGGAGATAAGTGCTATCATTATGCTATTGTCCATTTCATAGGTAAAGAAACTAAAGCAAACAGAGATTAAGTTTTATGCTTAGAGTCACATAGTCATTGTGTCTAAGGTTGGATTTGAATTCAAGTTTTCCTGACTCCAGGCTCTGCATCTATCTGCTGTCACCCAGCTGCTCCAAACGGTTAATTGGAATCTTTCTAGTTATAATTATAGACATACAATTGCGCTTATGGACCACAATGCCTCAAGTTCATTACTAAATTTATCGATACTTGGTTGCAAATATATTCAAGGTACATGTGCCTATGGGGAAGTTTCTCAGGTCCTCAATATAGCCTGTGTTTCTCCATAACATTTTTATTTTCTGAGAGATCGTGAGTTTTATTTGTTTGTTTTCTTAGATGATTTTATATATATTCCTTCCCAGGATGCACCAACCAATCTTGTCTTCCTGCTGTTCCTCACACCCACTATTTCATCTCTTATCTCCTTAACTTCACTTGGATTCTTCTTCCTAGAATGTATTTCCTCAACTCACCATCTAGTTCTCTTAAGGCTAAGCCCACGAGAGCTAACCCCAAAATCCTCATTTTTGTCCATTTTAATGATTAATTGTGACTCAAGGTTGTTTTCACTAGCTAAAAGTTGGGCAGGGCAGTGGACAAAGGCACCAGAAAACTGGTTTAAAGAGATTCCTTATAAATTGAGATCTCTAAATTAACAGTGGTTTATTTAAATTCTGTCTTCTTTCCAAGCAAACATAAATGATGCTTTACTGAATAGGAAAGAAGAGCATATATTATAAGATTACAGTTTTTGCCTGATTAAGAAATGCATAAAGGTTCCTCTTCTAGTCATGGCGTGGTTTTTTGTTTGCCTTTCTATATCTTAAAACTGAAATGACTAGATTAGAGAAGATTTAAACCTGACAAATATCTGGTTCCTGTCTCCTCTTCCCCAACTCATTAACCTTTTACCAAAAAGCTAGCAATGTAATTTCTTGCCTGTATACTCTACATAGACATGACTAAGTCATTTAGATTCTCTGCATGAGTTTGAAGCAATCAGAAAAAGAATCATGAAGGCCAAATTTCCCTAGGGAGACTCCGTGGTGTTTTCATGACCCTTGAATTTATGAAATGGCTTTTGATTTTCCATCAGAATTCTATTTGGATAAGAAGTGCTAAATTTTATTGGAATAGATCCACCAAAAGAATGTAAGATAACAGTATTGGGATAATTACTACCACCCCTTCATTATTTTCAAGGCATGTAAGGTTAAAAAAACAAGGTTTTCTTGGGGAAAAGGTGCCATAAACTCGAATGAAACTATGATTTGTATATTAGTTTACCTCTTGACTGGGAATAAAAATAATTTGAAACATAATTTGGGGAAACATAGTGTGGATGACACAGGATATAGAACAAGAAGTCACAACATTATCATTTTCCAGGTGAAAAAAATTAATATTGATAGTGGTAAATGATTTGTTCCGGTTACATGATTAGTAAATAGCAATTTCAGGATTTGATCCTTTGAAATGTAGAATTGTTGTTAATGCAGTACATAAAGTACATAACTTAGAATCAGGATAACTAGAAAAGTCACTTAGCCTTTGTGAGTTTCAATTTTCTCAACTGTAAAATGAGAATAATGATAGTGTCTGCCTCACATGGTTTCTCTGTTAATATATTAAATTATATTATAATAATTATATATAATATATAATATTATATATAATTATTTTCTTATATTTTCTTATATTCTTATATTTATTAATTATATTTATTATATATTATTATATTATAATAATAATATATAATATATAAATATAAATTATAAAGCACTTAGCATAATGCCTGGCACAGAGTAGGTTGCTTATTCCCTTTTTGGCTCCTCCATACAACTGCTTTTAAAACCAGTCCTACTGAGAACATGGGGTTTAGCATAACATAGTGGTCAGAGCACCAGACTTAGAACTAAGAAGATCTGGAGTCACATGTTACCTCTGACATATCCTGGCTGTGAGAACCTTAGATAATAACCTAACATTATAAATGGCAGAGAAAATGCTAATATTCTTTGGTAGAAGGAATTTATTTCCCAGGAAATTGCCTTTACCATTGAAATCATAGGTACAATCCCTATCCATGTTCAAATCAAGGTATAGTACTTTCACCTTTTATTGTTGTTTATTTGCTTGTGGTTTTTTGTGTTTTTTTCCTTTCACCTTTTGATCTGATTTTTTTTTGCACAGCAAGATGAATGTAGAAATGTTTAGAAGAATTACACATGCAACTGATGCTAAGTGAAGTGAATAGAACCAAGAGAACATTGTATACAGCAGCAAGAAAATTATGTAATGATCAACTCTGATGGATATGACTCTTTTCAACAATGAAGTGTTTCAGGCCAATTCCAATAGACTTATAATTGAGAGTCGTCTACAACCAAAAAGAGGACAGTGGGGACCTTTTTGTAGTTGTTTGCTTGCTTTTCCCCTCATTTTCCCCCTTTTAACCTGATTTTTCTTGTGCAGCATGATAAATGTGGAAATATGTATAGAAGAATTTCACATGTTTAAATATATTGGGTTACTTGCTGTCTAGAGGAGGGAATGGGGAGTAAAAAGGGAGAAAAATTTGTAACACAAGGTTTTGCAAGGATGCATATTGAAAACCAACTTTGCAATTATTTTGAAATCTAAAAACTATGATTAAAAATAAAAAATCCAATCCATTCATTGGTAAATCTTAAAAAAAAGAATTGCACAAGTTTAACCTATCTTGGATTGCTTATTGTTTATGGGAGGGGGTGAGAAATAAGAAGAGAGAAAAAATTGGAACATAAGGTTTTGCAAAGGTGAATGTTGAAAACTATTTTTGCATGTATTGGGGAAAATGAAAAGCTATTAAGAAAAAAAATAAAACTATGCATAATAAACAAATGCTTAATGTTTTAAGATTCTCATTTCAGGAGATCAAATCACTTAATGATTTGATCCAAGATAATTTCCTTGACAGAATTACTCTGTTGTGTTCATTATTCAGTAGGCTGAATAGTATATCAATGAGGAAATCTTTGTTAGAATCCATATGATGGCATACTTTGATTCATATTCAGTTATACTAGAATTATTTCTGATACCATTTATGAAAATGTCAAACAGTTCCTCTAATGGCACTATGTCTAACATTACTTTTCTTACCCACAATCTCATTGTGGTTCCTTGATCCTTTGAAACATATTTCAATAGCTTCTGTTATATTCCAGGTGCAATATAATGGAATGGAATTATTATTTGATTTGGAGTAAGAATACCTGAGTTTCAGTTCAGTGTCCATTGTTACTCATTGAAAGACATTGGGCCTGTTACTTAATCTTTTGGAAAAATGGAGACAGGTTTCTAAGGATCCTATTTTGAGATTCCTCTTCTAAAGAATTCTTTTTTAAAAAATATTTTTTTTCTCTTTTCTGTTTTTTAAACTTTATTGTTTTATTTTTTCTGGTTATACATGTATTTTCATTTTTAAAAATACATATTTCTTTATGAATCATGTTGGGAAAGAAAAATTAGAATAAAAAGGAAAAATCACAATAGAGAAAAAAAAAAGGGAAGAAAAAGAGGGAAAAAGTGAACCTGGCATTTGTTGATTTACATTAAGTTTCCATAGTTCTCTCTCTCAATGCAGATGATGTTTTCTGTCCAAAGTTTATTGGGATTGGCTTGATTCACTGAATTGCTGAGAAGAACCAAGTCTTTCATAGTTGATCATTGCACAAGCTTGCTGTTACTGTGTACAATGTATTACTGGTTCTGCTTCAGTTCCAGGTCTTTCTAAAATCAGCTTGTTAACCATTTGTATAGAAAATAATATTCCATTACTTTCATAAACCATAACTTATTTAGGTATTCTCCAATTGATGGGCATTTACTAATTTTTCAATTCTTTGACACCATAAAAAGAGCTGCTCCAAATATTTTTGTCTTTTCTCTTCCTTTATGATCTCTGTAGTAGCACTGCTGGATCAAAGGGTATGGACAGTTTGATAGCCCTTTGGGCATAGTTCCAGATTGCTTTCCAGAATAGTTTGATCATTCCACAAGCCCACCAACAATATATTAGTGTCCCAGTTTCCCCAATCCCCTCCAATATTTACCATTATCTTTTCCTGTTATTTTAGCCAATGTATAATGGTACCTCAGTTTTCTTAATTTGCATTTCTCTAATCAATAGTGATACAGAGCATTTTTTCATATGATTATAGATGGCTTTAATTTCATCATTTGAAAATTATCTGCTCATATCCTTTGATCATTTATCAACTGGGGAATGACTTGTATTCTGATAAATTTGACATGGTTCTTTTAGCAATGAGGCATTTGTTAGAAACACTGAATGTAAATTTTTCCCCCAGCTTTGTGAATCCCTTTTAATCTTCTTTGAGTTGGTTTTATTTGTGGAAAACCTTTTTAATTTAATGTAACTAGAGTTATCTATTTTTGCATTTCAAAATGGGCATTTCAATAAGTTCTTCTTTGGCCATAAATTCTTCCTTTCTTCAAAGATCTAATAGGTAAACTATCCCTTGCTCTCCTAATTTGCTTATGATATCACCCTTTACATCCAAATCTGTATCCATTTGGACCTTATAGGTGTATGCCAATTTTTTGACATATTATTTTCTTTTTTTTTTTTATTCCCATGCTTTTATTTTATTTTATTTTTATTTTATTTTATTTGCATAACATATGTGTGGGTAATTCTTTTTTTTTTGTTAAAGCTTTTTATTTGTATAACATATGTATGGGTAGTTCCCCAACATTGATCTTTACAAAGCTTTCCATTACAAATTTTACCCCCAGTCCCCTCCCCTCCCCTAGATGGCAGGAAGTCCACTACATGCTAATAATGTTGAAATGCTTGAGAAGTTATGCAAGAAAAATCCTATCTACAAGAAAAAAAAAAGAATCAGAGAAAGGCAACACAATGCAAACAAATGTCAGTAGAGATCATGAAAATGTTATGTTGTAGTCCATATTTCATTTCCCTCTCTCTGGGTGTATATGGTTTTCTTCAGTGAACAACTGGAACTGGTTTGAGACAATTCTTTGTTGCAGAGAGCCATGTCCATCAGAATTGATCATCATGTAATACTGTTGTTGCTGTGTATGATGATCTCCTGGTTCTGCTCGTTTCACCCAGCATCAGTTCATGCAAGTCTCTCCAGGCCTCTCTGAAATCGTCCTGCTGGTCATTTCTTACAGAGCAATAATATTCCATAACATTCATATACCATAATTTATTCAGCCACTCTCCAATTGATGGGCATCCCTTCAGTTTCCAGTTTCTAGCCACCACAAAAAGGGCCGCCACAAACATTCTTGCACATGTGGGGCCCTTTCCCTCCTCTAAGATCTCTTTGGGATATAGGCCCAGTAGAAACACTGCTGGGTCAAAGGGTATGCACAGTTTGACAACTTTTTGGGCATAGTTCCAAGTTGCTCTCCAGAATGGTTGGATCCGTTCACAGTTCCACCAACAATGTATCAGTGTCCCAGTTTTCCCACATCCCCTCCAACATTCATCGTTATCTTT
>JAJPUD010002221.1:283857-341758 GCA_023553655.1 Myrmecobius fasciatus | reverse complement strand
CATCTGAAAATTGTTCATATCCTTTGACCATTTATCGATTGGAGAATGGCTTGAATTCTTATAAATATGAGACAATTCTCTGTATATCTTAGAGATGAGACCTTTATCAGAACCCTTAAATGTAAAGATGATTTCCCAATTTGTTGCTTCCCTCCTAATCTTGTCTGTATTAGTTTTGTTTGTACAAAAACTTTCTAACTTAATATAGTCAAAATTATCTGGTGTTCAATTAAGAGTTCCAGTTCTTCTTTGGACATAAATTTAATCCATCTCCATTGGCCTGAGAGGTGAACTATCCTATGTTCCTCTAAAATGCTTATAATATCAGTCTTTATATCCAAATCATGAACTCATTTAGATCTTATCTTGGTATGTGGTGTTAGGTGTGGGTCAAGACCTAATTTCTTCCACACTAATTTCCAATTTTCCCAGCAGTTTTTGCCAAATAGTGAGTACGTAGCCCAAAAGCTGGAGTTTTTGGGTTTATCAAACACTAAATTGCTGTAGTTATTGCCTAGTTTGTCCTGTGATCCTATCCTATGCCACTGATTGACTACTCTGTTTCTTAGCCAATACCAAATGGTTTTGATAACCACTGCTTTATAATATAGTTTTAGATCTGGTACAGCAAGGCCACCTTCATCGGCCTTTTTTTTTTTTTTCCATTAATTCCCTTGAAATTCTTGACCTTTTGTTCTTCCAAATGAACTTTGCTACTATTTTCTAGATCTATAAAATAATTTCTTGGGAGTTTGATTGGTATGGCACTAAATAAGTAAATTAGTTTGGATAGTATTGTCATTTTTATTATATTCGCTTTGCCTAACCATGAACACTTGATGTTTTTCCAATTGACTAGGTCTGACTTTATTTGTGTGGAAAGTGTTTTGTAGTTTAGTTCGTATGGTTCCTGACTTTGCCTTGGCAAATAGATTCCCAAATATTTTATACTATCAATAGTTATTTTTAATGGAATTTCTTTTTGTATCTCTTGCTGCTGAACTTTGTTGGTAATATATAAAAATGCTGCTGATTTATGTGGATTAATTTTGTGTCCTACAACTTTGCTAAAGTTGTTTCTAGTAACTTTTTAGTTGAGTCTCTAGGGTTGTAAGTATACCATCATGTCATCTACAAAGAGTGATAATTTGGTTTCCTCATTACCTTCTCTAATTCCTTTAATCTCTTTTTCTTCTCTTACTGCCAAAACTAACATTTCTAATGCAATATTAAATAGTAATGGTGACAGTGGGCAGCCTGGATTAATTCATTTAAAAAAGATTATAGTGAAGAGAAATATAGCTTAATTTCTTGTAGTAATACCAGAGGTCTGTGTATTGAAAGGAAAGGTAATGGATTTAAAAGAAAGATCTAACTGGGTTTGAAAACTTAAATTCTAGCCCCAGCTGTACTGGCTACTACTTTACAATCTTAGTCACTCTCAGAGCCTCAGTTTTCTTAGTCACAAACTGAAACTATTCCTCTTCCTTTTACTTCAATTATGAGGATCAGATCAAATGTGAAAGCATTTTGAAAATTTTAAATATAAATATAATTTAGAAGTACAGATATTCTTTATCTGCCAGGGCCTGGTACATAATAGATGCCAGATTAATACTTCTTTTCTCCTTTCTTCCCCTTCCTACCTCCCTCCTTCTTTCCTTCCTTCTCCTTTCTTCCCCTTGCCTTCCTCCATAGTTTTACAAGCATTTGATCTCAGACCAATAATGAAGTATATGAGTATTAAGTAATTTGCATGTGAAGAACTTGAGGCTTTCTTATCTTTTATCCTGGAGAGATTGATTTGTTCATGGTCATATTATGTGGTAAGTTTTGGAAGTAGGATTCACCGTAAATCTTGTGATTCCAGGTCTAGCAGTCTTTACATTATACATTATACAATAGTGTCCTTATGGAGAATTATTTTGTAGTACAAATGGTAATTTAATGTGTGTGTTTGTATCTTGGGATTTGTGTATCCATACTTTATCTCTTCTGAATTCCAATCCAGTTTCATCAGTTGCTCATTCATCTATATCTTTGACATCTTAATCTCAGTACATTCAAAATGAAATTAATTATCATCTCCAAATTTCCCTATTCCTTTTTAAGGCAGTACTATTCTTCCAGGATCCCTGATCTATACTTGACTTTTCCTTCTTCCTCACCTCCCACATTCATTTAATTTTCAAGTATTGTTGATTGTATCTCCATAGCATCTGTCTGGCTCCTACCTAACTTCTTAGAATTACTTTGTAGTAGTCCCTTGAATGCAGTCTGTAAACAACTTACTCCCTGAAATGGATGTTCTAAGCCTTTATGCACAAAAGCTGTTGCTATTTTGAAATGTTTTCTCCCTCTTCATCCTCTTTTACACTTGTTAATTTCTTTCCAGGCTGGGTTCTATTCCAAGCCTTTTCTGAATTCTATAGTTGATCAATGTTCTCTTTTCCCTTCAATTATCTTGTAAAGTGTAAAAAAGACTGAAAAGGGTTGGAGGTGGGGGGTAGGGAGTCCTAGGCTAGCAGAGACTTTGAATACCAAACAGAAAATTTTGTGTTTGATCCTGGGAGTTGATAGAGGACTTAGAATTCATTGGCTTAGGGGACTTGATATTGTTAGATCTACCATGTTAGAAAAGTAATTTTAGTGGCTGAATGGAGGACATATAAGAATATGGAGAGATTTGAAGCAGGCAGAATAAAATGAGAATTAAACATTTAAATAATGTTTGTAAATTTACAGCATTTATACCTCTGAAGTTATTAGATATTAAAACTACATTAAAACGTTTGGGACACTATCTCTGAGATAGTAAAGAATTAAAACTAATTCTACAGAGATTATCAAATGCCAGCTATCTGCAGTGTTCTCTAGCCTTTGGGAAGATAAATTTTTTTCTTTTTCTTTTAGTCAGGGATCCTACATTATAACAGAGAGACTTTTAATTTAATTTAGTAGAATTTTTTTTAAGTATCTCTTTGTTTCTAATGAAAGTTTGTCATACAAATGGCTTTATAAAAGTATTGTTTTATCTAGGTATTTAATAGAAATGCCTTTTCATTTTGCTCACTTTTCTCTTTGTTATTACAGATCAATGTAAGAGTAACTACTATGGATGCAGAGCTGGAATTTGCTATCCAACCCAATACAACTGGCAAACAGCTATTTGACCAGGTAAATTTATTAGCCATGTAATTTGTTTTTGCCATATGATTTTTAATGAAATGTATGAAGTGGTTTTAGGTACTATTTTCTGTCTTCTCATTTTATACCCACCACTGATAATAGTATATGTTTTTTCTTGTTAATATTAACATCTTTATTTACCACTTGGCCTTTTATTCTTTTTTTCATCTTAATTATGTAGGGCAGTACACCTTCATGAAATGAAGTTCAAAGAATGTTTGAGTTTCTTATGTAGATTGGTTACCACTAAAATGAAATGTTATTATCTTTATGTAAATGTGATTTTCTTTTTTTCTTTTTTTCTTCCCCTGCTTAAGTCTTTATATTACATGTACAATGCCTCTCTATTTTGAGACACTTAGTCAGGAAGACCTGAATTCAACTCATGTCTCAGACACTTACTAACTTTGTGATCCTGGGAAAGTATTCAATTAAAACTGCTTTCTTCATTGTTACTAATGATATTTTTATTACCAAATCTGATGGTGGTTGTGTTTTTGTTTTTGTTTTTGTTTTTTTTTTAATCTTATCTTCTTGGCCTCTCTGGTACATTAAACATTGTTTCCACCCTTGCCTCCTGGATATTTTTATCATCTTTGGATTTTTGTGATCCCGCTGGCTCTTGCTTCTCCTCATTTCTGCCTAACTATTCCTAATCCTCTACTTTTCTTTTTATATATACTCTCCCAGTGGACTTATCATTTCCTCTTGGTTAATAATTATTTCTAAACTTCTTACCCCAAATCCACAATTTCCAGTCAGTCTCTTCCTGAACTTCCATCTCACATAGATTATATAACATCTTACATCACCAAATTTTTGGACATTTCAAACCATAAGTCCTGGATTAGTCTTAAATTTAACATGTCCATATCACAACTTCTTGTTTCCCCTAAACCCATTCCTATTTAAAACCTGCCGATTTCTGTTGATGGCACCAGTATTTTAGCAGTATAACAGCTTGTAATCTTTGGGCTAATGGACTCCTCATTCTCCCTCTCCATATTTGCATGATTTGAATCTGACTTCCTCCCAGTTAAACTCAAGCATGTTCCGCAAATCTAATCCCAGTCTATCTTTCCAGCCTCATTGCACATTAGTCTCCTTTCTGTACTCTGATAAAGCTTTTCTTTCTTTTCCTCACCTACAACACCCCATCTCCTATTTGTATGACTGTGTATTGCCTGGAATGCACATCCTCCTCACTTTGGCTTTCTAGAATCCTTTTCTTCATTCAAGATATAGCATAAGCACTACTTTCTCTGTGAAACCTTTCCTTATCACTTCAGATATTTTGGCCTTTTTTTCTCAAACTACATTTTATTTTACAACTTTTTGTTTGTTCATATTTGGCTTTTTATTTATTTGATATATATTTAAGAATGTCTTTTGCTTCTGATAGGATTAATTTTTTCGTACATAGAACAGTGCCTGACATGATAGGAGCTTAAGAAATACTTGTTGGATGATTGATTTGTAAAATTTCTATTCAGTCTAGCAGAAAGCATAAGTGCTTACTAAGTGCAAGGCAGTGGGCATACAGAGATGAAAGTGAAAAGCAGTTTGTACCCTCAGGGAGCTTATGTTTTGTTCATCAGTCATATTTAAACTGTTCATTAAATACAAAATAAGATGGAGAACTGAATCCCTGAAATAACTTACATTAGGATACTCATTAGTAATAGATATGATCATAAAATGTGCATCATATATGATTTGTGGGCTTGGAGGTCTGTTGTGTTTTGAAGCTTGCCTTTTAAATATAAAATAAAAACTCAGTCTTAACAAGAATGCAGATGTTCTGAATCCTTTTGTAAAGCACAAGATATTTTTATACTGTGACTAATGCTTTTATTACTTTCTTACCTCTAAATGGATATATACATGTACTTGAATTCGACAAATTTGTTGTTGTATGTCAAATTCAAGCACATGTACATATCCATTTAGAGTTCCTCAGTTTCTGAAGTTTTCAGAGGCCTGAGGAAAGGAGGATGCTAAGAAAGGTTTTTTTTCATAGCATGGAACTGTAGGAAGCAGTACAAAATTTGAGATAACAAATCATAATTTCCTTAGCAGTGATATTCACTGCTATTTTGAGTACTGTAATGCACATTTTTAAAGAGGCAGCAATTTTTCTCTGGTTGAAAATACAAGCTTATTGCATTGAACCCTCAAAATAAAATTTATTCAGATCCATTGTGAATGATGAACTAATACCAATCTGTTTCTCTCTTTTTTTAAGGTGGTGAAAACAGTTGGCCTACGTGAAGTCTGGTTTTTTGGGCTACAATATATTGATAGTAAAGGCTATTCAACATGGCTTAAACTAAATAAAAAGGTAAATTACACTTAGTGATTGTGATCATTATGTAGAGGCAGCTGGGTATAGTGCTTTGAATGACATATTTGGCTGCCATGATTTGAATCCTGCTTCAGACTTTTCTATCTGTGTTACCTTAGGCAGATCACTTATCTTCCTCAAATATTAAATGAGTATAATAATAATACCTACTTCACAGAATTGTCATGCTGTTAAAATTAAATAACATACAAAATGCATAGCAGACTTTAAAGAGCCATATAAATGTTAATTCTTATATGTTTATTATCAGTATTTTAGAGTAATAACACCTGTGTAGGATACTAGTTTATAGTCTGAATATAAACTGTACATTTATTCCTCCCAAATTTTTCTGAAACTTATAATTGTGTTCTGGGGGAAAGGAAAAGTATTTATATAGTACCTATATAAGTTATTGGCACTATACTAAGATATAAATAGCATCTCATTTGCTCTTCACAACAATAACCCTAGAGGGTGGGTCCAAGCCCATTTGGTCTTTAATTTGGCCCTGAATGCCACAGAGTGAATATAAATAGCAGTTGTTAGGGGTTTGGAAAGAAACCTTGAGGATCTTGCCCTCTGATTCTTTTTTTTTTTTTTTTTAACTAGGTAAAATTTTCTCTCTTACCTAGTCTTAATCACTGAATGGTCAGTTGCCACAGTCAAACTGAGATTTGTTAAAGACCTTAGTTAAAAAAGGTTAAGTCTCCCATTTCACTTAGGACCATCTCCAGTCATCCTAATATATATTTGGTCACTGGACCCAGATTGTTCCAGAGGAGAGAGTGACAGCCCTCCTTCCCTCACGTCCAATTCACTTGCCAAGTCATGGTATCACCTCCCTGATGTCATGGTCATATTGAAGAAAGAGGACAAGCAACAACAAAAAATTAACAAGGGAGTTGGGTGCTCTTATTATCCCCATTTTACAGTAAATGTCAGAGGCAGGTTTGATCTTCAGGGAGCTCCTTTTATCCCTGAATAAGTCAAATTTAGACTGCAAGTACAGTTCCCTGCTTCTCCCTAAATTCTCTTAACATTCATCATTCAATTTGTTATTTTATTTTAAAGGAATGTCTGATTCATTTATTTAGGAGAAGCATTCACTCTTTGTTTGTCCAATAAAAACAGTAAGACTATCAATAATATAATAGAGAAAAGTGATTAGGAATTTATAATTTGGGTAGTCAAATCACTGATATGTTGATTTTAAATTTTTTTCTAGAATTTTTTATTTTGGTGGTTATTTTTTAAAGAGTAATTGTCTCTGTCATATGTTTAGCTAGGATTGGTTATGTTTGCAAGTGTTTCTTAAATTTATTTAAAGCCTTTTGTTTACATCTTTTTTAGTGTCAGTCATTTCCCTATATTTCATTTCCATTCTCTTGTGTAATAAATTAACTGACATAACAGCTGCATTTCACCATTTAATTTAGTTTGTGTGCAAAGATACTACTTTTGCTGTTGCCAACATGTAAAACATTATATGTATATACTTTTATCTTGATCTTCCTGTAGTTTGTTATCTAATGGAGAAATAATATATGTGCAAAAGTTTGATTCAGAAACAATGTGATAGGGACATAAGGGAGAGTTCTGAACACTGTTCCTAATAGAATTTGAAGAACTCAATTTTAGCTGAGACTGTTAAGTGATGTTACCTTCATAAAGGAATTTTTTACCTGTTCTGAGCTTTCTTGAAGGGAGAAAAGAATTTCATTCAGGGATGTGGAAGAAATATGATGATTGTCATTGTTAGTCGTTGTGGGAATGAGTGGAAGTGGCAAATATTAGATGTTACTAATATATATAATCCACATAATTCATTAACTGATTAGACAGAGTATGAAGAGGAAGGGACTTTAAAAGGACTTCAGTATATCCTGCCTGCATAATTAGAAGGAGCCATAAATAGAAATAGGCAAGGTGGGACAGTTGATGAGTAATGAGGTCAGTTTTGGATGTGAGTGGTACATCAAAATGGTTGTGTCTAAGAGGCAGTTGGAAATTCAGCACCAGAATGGAACTAGTACAGATTTGGGGAGTTTTTTATATAGGGAGTATAACCAGAATATCTACATGCATATTTTTCTTATGATAATTTATATTTTCACTGTGCAACTATATATTTTCTCCATGTAAAGAGATTAATTTAGGTATTGATACCTATATTTGAAGTAAATTGTTAAAAGTAGTTGCTTTAAAATCAATGTCTTGAAGTTTTTTTAAAGTAAACTTTGTTTTAGTGAGATGCTGTTTCTTATGTTAATTTGATTTAGACATCAATATTGCATACTAGACAAGGAGAGAATACTAAAAACTATATGCCAAAATAGGACCTTTCAAAACAGATTTTAAGTTAAGTTTTTAGGGTGAGTAGAATTAAAGATTTTGATCATAAGTAAATGCCTTTTTAAAATTTGCTGAACAAAAAAATATGAAATCAAGTTGTAAATACAACATATTAAGGCTACTTTAGAGCTCTTCTTTGAAATTTCAGAATTCTTTCCCTTAAAATACCTGAATTGGGATTTAGATCATAGAGTAAGATTGCTGATTTTGATAATATTCAAAACTATTATTTAAGGTAACACAGCAAGATGTAAGAAAAGAGAATCCTCTACAGTTCAAATTTCGAGCTAAATTCTTTCCTGAAGATGTGTCTGAAGAACTAATTCAAGAAATAACACAGAGACTTTTCTTCCTACAAGTTAAAGAAGCAATCTTAAATGATGAAATATATTGCCCCCCTGAAACTGCTGTCCTTTTGGCTTCCTATGCTGTCCAGTCTAAATATGGAGATCATAATAAGGAAATTCATAAAGCAGGTTACCTGGCTAATGATAGACTCCTACCTCAACGGTAAGTGAAAAATTTTTTAAATTTTATTTTTAATTGTTATTAGTGATTTTTTTTGATCTTCATTTTCAAATATATTTAATTACCATGATTCAGCATAATTATGTAGCATTTTGTTTCATTGATTTTATTTTCTTTCCATTTGCATTATGGTCATTTCATACATTGTTGATGGATGCATTTTATACTGTTATCTGAAAAGGCCTTTCTGAGTTAGTAAATAAAGCTTTTCATATTTTAAACCTTAAGTATTAGTACTCCTTCTAAAATCTTAATCAGGTTGCTCTATGGAGTAAGACAGTCTATACCAGAATTATTTAATGTCTCTCTTCCTAGATAACTAAAGATTATCCCTTTAAAATAGAAATTGATTACCAAAGAAAATGCAAAGATTAGTAATTATTATGAAAAGTACTTACCTAAGCACCTCTCTGCAATTGCTCAGATCTATACTAAACAATAACATTTCCAAGTCTTCCACTTAAGTCCCCAAATTTTTCACCTAATGATGCCAGATTATTACATATAAAATGCAGTTGTGAAACAGCACAAATTGGTTAATTGTGGCCCAAAGACCACATTTGACCCTATTTTTGTATGGCTATCCACATGCATTTGTAGCATCAGCCAGTGATCTAAAAATAGTTTTTATATTTTTAAATACAATAACATTTTATTTAACAATATAAAATCCATTCTAAGTTCATACAGGTGTCAGGCACACAGGAGATTTGACCCTAGTGAATGACCCCTATATTAGTTGATCTCTGAGGTCCCTTAACTGTGAATTTCTAATACTTTGACTTTCTTCTTCAATTTGGGGGCCTGCTTATTTCATTATCCACTTGCAGTGCTTGTTCAGGGCTATCTGGCTTTGTAGACTAAAGCAGTAGGAACTTGTCTGGCTATATGTCATGACCAAGGTGGTATAAGTTATAAGTTTTTCAGTTAACTTTGCTTTTTCCCTATAGATAGGCAAATTTTGTTTTTTTGAATAATTGTGGATGTCCTTATAGTATTCCAGTGTTTAATAAAATTACAATGTTTTCTTACATTTGTTATAACATTTGTTACATTTGTAACATTTGTTGAGCATTCCTTTGAAGGAATAGCCTTTGATACCAAAAAATCCCTAAGGAAAATATTTGTTTTGTGCTTAATGGTATAAAATGGATCATTGAATGAAGGTATCATAGATAATTGTTACAAATATTTGGCATTGTTTTTAACATTGGAGACAAACGTATTTTGTTCTCAGATTTTTAAAAAATTGACACAGCTGCAAGAACTTTTATTTGCTAAGCCATAATCAGATATGTCCTGTTTAGAAAATGATCTTAAAAAATCTGCTTATTCTCTTCTCATGTTTTTATCAAAGACGTTTTTGAAGTGGGCATAGAATATTTTCCTAAATATTTTATGGAGATGAGGAAATAGTTGAATGGGCCAATAAGTTGTTGAAGTGTTGTCTCCAGTATGAATATTTTCTTTGTATATGGTTAAATCTGACTCCCTTCTACTCCATCTTCTTAATTGTCATATCAGGTATAGAGACTATAGAATACAAATATAGTTTTCATTGTTGTTGTTACTAAGAATAATTTGTTCTCCATATATCAACAAACTGACCATTCTTTGTTAATTCATTTAAATTTTTCTTTTAAAAATGTTTATTATTCTCCTTTCAATGCATTTGTTCTTTATTAATTGTTTACCCATTACCTTATATTGGCTAAAGCTTCATTCATTAAATAAAAGGTAGAAAATAAAATTAGAAAAGAAAAATCACTGTAGATTTGTTGCATGTATGGCTTCATCTATTAATGTTCCAGAAATGATCTGGCTCAACTAGTTTTTATGTCAACCTCTCTCTGCAGACTCATTTACTCTTATTGTCTTGTGGTCTTTCATCAGGTCTGACTTTTTTGCATATGAGCTTGTATTCTTAACTAGTGCTGCTCTTAACCACCAAGTCTCATAGCTTGGTAAGGAGATCTAGCATTAGCTAATTGAGAGTTTCTGGGTTCTTTATATATTCTTTATGACAAATGTTTTGTATTGGTTAAACTTTTGAAAAAATTATAATATTGTCTTTACTTTTATGCACTTTCCATTTTTGTTTTTCTGGCATGACAAAAGAGTTTAGAGGTAATATAAACTCCTAGTATTTCTTTGTCTTGAACTTTACAGTTTGGTTATTTTGGGTTAAAATTTGGTAATTTGACTTTTACTCTAATCACTTGAAGATACAGTTATAGATCCCTAACTCTGAAATGGGAACATAGTTTCCTATTTGCTAAAGCTGGGTTAATTTTAAGTTTCTCAAATGATTTTAGGTACTTAGCAATGTCTACTAGTTTTTTGTTAAAGTATTCATGATAGACAAGACAATAATACAACCTTCTTTCATTTCTTGAAGATTAACCCATATTTAACAGGTTAGTTTTTGATGACCTCATATCTTCATTGATAGCACTAAACAGCAAGTTAAAACAGTGACTAATTTGGAGAATTTCATCAAATTTATCATAGGATTTTATTTTTTTATCTTTTGCAATGGATGTTAGCATATAAACTATGGTTTTCTTTAGAATGTCAGTGTTCTTGATTAGAACTATAAGGTAAAATTGGCAAATGTTCCAGGTAATAATTTTTTGAAACATGAAAAAACTAACTCCGATTAACTGTTTCATTCACTTTTATAAGGAAAATCTGCAAATTATCCTGCATTTATCTGAAACTTCTTTATGTTTTTTAGTTTCATGTATAGTAAGGTGTGGCTTTTGTTTGATGCTTTCATTAGTGGTGTATCATTTTGTTAGTGGGAATAAAGATTTATATTTAGAATGACAACAGTTAGACTTTTTTTTAGGATACTCTGCCATTGTTACTTCAGAACATAATTTTTAAAGTTTTCTCATAATTATAATTTAGCTTTACCAGTTGTGTATTCTAAAGAACAAAGAACCAGCAGGTTATGTTAAACAGATTTGAAGGCTTTAACCTGTAGAAGAGGCTATTTACAGGGATGTGATTATGAGTTTCAAGTATTTTAAAGGTCTGTTATATGAAATAAGGATTAGATTTGACCTCTAAGGGCAGTGCCAGGTACTGAAGGTGGCAGTGACAATAAGGAATACTTAGACATACTGTGAGGAAAATGTCCTTTTAAGTGTAATTGTATAAAAGTAGAGTGGTTGCATCAGCCAGTCATGGATGAAGGAAGATTTTCTCTTCCAGAGATCTTCACAGAGAGGCTAAGTGGTCATTTGTTATTAACCTCTAAGGCTTGATCATTTGAATGTTGTTATCTCAGACCATGTTCTAATTTACATTTTTATAGTAATGATGTCAGGGAATAAATTAGTTAGCATATGTAACTTTTATGCTATAAACAGAAACATACCTATGAGATATGATGTGTTAATCTTTTCTTATTCACTTAGATGTGCTTGGCATTCCAACATTAATACTATGATCAAAGAACCTTAGGTGTTCTATTTTTATTGTACCTATTACAGGTAATAAAAATAACTTCTGAAAACTGATTTTATTAATACATTTATTATTACATAAATGTTACCTTGAAGTTGGATTTTTTTTTTGAGTATCTGATATTGAGAATATATAGGAAAAAGGTGACCTCTTCTCTCCTTGGACTACAATAGACAAATATAAGAAGGTTGCTTTTCTCCATGTCTTCTAATATAATTTCTTATTGATTTTCTGCCTCATAGTGGATTAGATTTTGATGGAAGATTTCAGAAGGTGGTAGCTTGATATATTGAAAGACAGATTATTTCTATAGAAATGAATAAAGAATATTAAAAAATAGCCTTGTAGATAGTTTGAGAAAAAAGGTGAAATTGAGATTATAAATGAGAAATGTATGGGAAGATATTTAAGAAAGACCATGGAGAACAATTTGATCAAATTAAATGGTTTTAATGACATATCCCTATGCCACAATATTGTACGCTTTGGGGGAAAAAAAAGACCTTAGACTTTGGGGGGGGAGAACATTTTTAATATAAGTGTAGTGTTTTACTATAACAAATCTGGTCTAAATATAGGCCACACCCACAATGAGATGGCTTTGACTAGAAAATATATCGGTTTATTCTGCTTATAATCTGCATGTAGGTTTTCTAAGAGCCAGTTTTGACATAGAGGTACTCTATTAATGCAAGTACTCCTAAATGGAATTCTTCATTTAGAAAAACACTGTGTAAACTGGAATTTGGTTAAACGAACAACTTAGGGAAAGGACAAGGTAAAACTGAAAAATAAGGACCAAACTGAGTAAGTATGCCGGGATACAAAAGGTAACTCTGGTGTAATGAAAAAGCATTGTACTGGGAGAAGTAGAAGAATCGAGATCAGATCCTGATTCTGCCAGTTATCAACTTCCCTCACATTTCAACTCTCCTGTCCACTCACAAGTGACTACCATCTTAGTTGAAACTCTCCTCACCTCTGGCTTGGACTATTACAATAAAAACTATTTCATCTCTTGAGTTCTCTTCCCTCTTGACCAGGTATAGATCCTAATTTAATGTAATGGATCAGTAAGAAGCTGAAAATTTTAAAAAGATCAACAAGTTTATTTAAAACATTTTAATATTCTGAGTAAAAGAAATTTCCAAAGAATAGGGCAGTCACCCAGAGATAGGAACAAATAAAGTCTTTAGCAAGGTTTCCTTTTGTTTCAAGAGCTCTTTGCAGAATTGCTTTAAAAAAATATTTTTATGCTTTTCTTTTTCAAGAAGGGTGTCTTAAGTTTAAACCCTTCACTGACACACATTGGCTGGCTGACTCTGGGCAAATTGCTTAGTAACTCTAGGTGCTCTTGGACTACACTCAGCTAATAAATTGAATAGAATATGAATTGGTAGAGGAAATTAGCACTTATGCTAATGAAGTCACTGATCCAATCAAAATAAATACAAAACCTATATGTGTTGCTTATTCAAGTAGAGTATTATCTTAAGGCCAGACAACTAGTTGATTTCTTTGATTACTATTAGCTTCATGGACACATAATAATTAGAAATGGAGAGGAACTTTAGAGCTTGTCATAACCGTCATTATTTTCTTTCTTTCTTTTTTTTTTTTTCTGAAGCAATTGGGATTAAGTGACTTGCCGAGGGTCACACACCTAGGTAGTATTAAGTGTCTGAGACAAGATTTGAACTCAGGTCCTCCTGACTTCAAGGCTGGTGCTCTATCCACAGCACCACCTAGCTGCCCCACTACCATTATTTTCAAGAGAACTAGTATTTAGAGAAGGAAGTGGTTAAAGCATTTTATCTATAATTAGAAAGACCTAAATTCAAATACCGCTTTGGTCACTAGTTAGAGACAAGTCACTTAACCTTTCTGCTTTGATTTCCTCATTTGTAAAATATTATTAATACCTGCTTCCATGGCTTGTTATGAAGATAATTTGAAATAATATTTGTAAAGTGCTTTGTAACCCTTTAAAATGTGATTGAAGTGCTAGCTATAGTAAGATGCTTTCCCAAAGTCTTAGGTAGTAAGTGCCAGAGTTAGAATTTGAAATGCCATTTTACTATGCCATGCTCTTTCAATTTCTAGAATTCTAGAATGATAAAAAGAACATTGTGTTAGCTTGTAAATAATCCATGTGAAGTGTAAAAAAGCAATATTTCACTTACATGTTTTCTGATTTTCATGGTGGGAGGGTAGAGATGAAAAGAAACTGTAATAAAACTGAGCCTTGATCTTGAGTTCAGGTTCTAAAATACAGATGGGTAGTAGAAGTTCTTGTTTGAGAATACCTTATATAATTTCATCAGGTTTTTTTTGTTTCATAGGTATCATAGCCTAGTTTGGGAGATAATGTCCATGATATAAAAACTAGTAAATTATGTGAAATAAACAGTATTAAAAATTCAGAGACAAATGAAGTAAATGAAGGCTAGATAAGAATAAAACCACCTTAAATTTGCAAAATACAGTAATTGTTTTGTGTTTCAGAGTGCTCTGCTATTGGTCTTTATGAGACATAGTTTCCCTTTGTCCGATTAGGAAGCTGAGGCTCAGAGAAGTAAAAGGAGTTCAATAAGATCAGAACGTTGTTTAGTGTGACACAGTAGCTCTCCGGATTCCTAAAGGAGGTAGAACATTAAATTGGTTTTGACAAATGGTCAAGATCTGGATATGGATGAGAGTGAAAATGAAGCAGAGTATTTTAATTAATAAACATTTATTAAGTGGGGAATGAAACAGAAAGAGAGAGGGAGAAAAAAAGAACAAAAACACATCTTCATCCCAATTGCCCTCTACGTAACTTGGATCAATCCTAGAATTCTCTATATGATACATGCACTCAGATCCAAATATCCACCGATTCTTTAAATACCTAACAACATTCCTATTTACTATAATCATCTTAGTCTCAGCTAACAACCTGTTTCAACTATTCATCGGATGAGAGGGCGTAGGAATTATATCCTTCATATTGATTGGCTGATGGTACGGACGAACTGACGCTAATACAGCAGCACTACAGGCCATTCTTTACAATCAAATTGGGGACATCGGACTTATACTTAGCATAGCCTGGTTAATAATTAACTCCAACTCTTGAGACATACAACATATCTTCATAACAGATATCAATACACTAGCATTACTAGGACTCATCATCGCTGCCACCCGCAAGTCAGCCCAATTTGGCCTCCATCCATGATTACCCTCAGCCATAGAAGGCCCAACACCCGTATCAGCACTCTTACACTCAAGTACAATAGTCGTGGCAGGAATCTTCCTTCTAATCCGATTTCACCCCCTAATAGAAAAGAATCAAACAGCCTTAACTACTATACTATGTCTGGGAGCTATTACAACTCTATTCACAGCCATTTGCGCAATAACACAAAATGACATTTAAAAAATCGTAGCATTCTCTACATCTAGTCAACTAGACCTTATAATAGTAACCCTAGGACTAAACCAACCTCACCTAGCATTCCTTCACATCTGCACACACGCCTTCTTCAAAGCGATATTATTCCTATGCTCAGGATCTATTATCCACAGTCTAAATGATGAACAAGACATTCGAAAAATAGGAGGCCTACTTACTCACCTACCAATCACATCCTCAGCTATTACATTGGGGAACTTAGCACTAATAGGTACACCCTTCCTAGCAGGATTCTACTCAAAAGATTCTATCATTGAAGCCATAAACATATCCAACGTTAACTCATGAGCATTATCTATAACACTAGTAGCCACAATACTAACAGCAGCTTACAGCACATGAATAGTCTATTTCACCTTACTGAAAGAACCACAATTTATACCAATGTCTCCATTAAACGAAAACAACCCTAACCTGATCAACCGTATCACACGACTAGCCCTAGGTAGCATATTCGCAGGGTTCTTACTTACAATAAATATTCCACCAACCACAATAATTCCTACAACAATACCCACTATAACCAAACTATCAGCCATTGCAGTCACTATTCTAGGAATTATCATAGCCATAGAATTATCCATACTAACAAGTAAATTACCAAATAAGCACCTAGTCAACACACATAACTTCTCAAACATATTAGGATACTTCACACATATCTTCCACCGACTAGGCCCTCTAATAAATCTACAAATAGGCCAGCATGTTGCTACAATACTTATTGACCTAAACTGATAAGAAAAAACAGGTCCTAAAGGACAAGCTAACATTCACAGCTATTTATCATCAAAAATTACTTCTAACCAAAAAGGCCTAATCAAAATATACTTCCTATCATTCATAATCTCAATACTAATCATTCCAATTATCCTATAACTATAAACCACAAACAACCTCCAATACTACTAAAATAGTAATAAATAAAATTCAGCCTAACAATACTAAAGCCCATCTGCCACAACCATACAAAGAAGATACCCCACTTCAATCTTGACCAACACAATATCCACCTAACGAATCAAACAAATCAACATCAATATCAGACCCGACACCACCAAACAAATATCACATTAACTCTATCAATAAAGTGAACACTAACATGCTTAATGCAACCGAATTACCCGCTCAACTCTCAGGGTATTCTTCAGTAGCTATAGCTGCAGTATAACCAAAAACCACTAACATTCCACCTAAATAAACTAAAAACACAATCAATCCTAAGAACGTATCCCCCAAACTAACTACAACTGCACACCCCAAACCTCCGCTTACTACAAGACTTAATCCACCATATACAGGAGAAGGCTTAGAAGCAAAAGCAACAAATCCAAGCATTAGTAACAAAGAAAGTAAAAAAAACAACCATTATTTTCATATTAATTTTAGTATGGACTCTAACCATAACCTATGGCACGAAAAACCATTGTTGTAATTCAACTACAAAAACCTAATGACAAATCTACGCAAAACTCACCCACTAATAAAAATTATTAACCACTCATTCATCGACCTACCAGCCCCATCAAACATTTCCGCATGATGAAATTTTGGCTCTCTTCTAGGAGTCTGCCTAATCATCCAAATCTTAACAGTTCTATTCCTAGCCATACACTACACTTCCGACACTCTCACTGCCTTCTCTTCCGTAGCCCACATCTGCCGCGATGTAAACTACGGATGACTAATCCGTAATCTACATGCAAACGGAGCATCAATATTCTTCATATGCCTATTTCTACACGTAGGTCGAGGGATTTACTATGGATCTTACCTCTATAAAGAAACATGAAATATTGGAGTAATCCTACTACTAACTGTTATAGCCACAGCATTCATAGGCTATGTATTACCATGGGGCCAAATATCATTCTGAGGGGCAACAGTAATCACAAACCTTCTATCTGCTATCCCCTATATCGGAACCTCCCTAGTAGAATGAATTTGAGGCGGCTTTTCAGTAGATAAGCCCACACTTACCCGATTCTTTGCCCTTCACTTCTTCCTACCATTTATCATCACAGCACTAGTTATTGTACACCTGCTTTTCCTACATGAGACAGGATCAAACAACCCATCAGGCATTAATCCTAATTCCGACAAAATCCCATTCCACCCATACTATACCATTAAAGACGCACTAGGACTTATCTTAATACTCGTACCCCTACTAACCCTAGCTCTATTCACACCAGACCTTCTAGGAGACCCAGACAACTTCTCACCAGCCAATCAACTAAACACACCACCACATATCAAACCCGAATGATACTTTCTATTCGCATATGCTATCCTACGATCTATCCCAAACAAACTAGGTGGCGTACTAGCACTACTAGCTTCAATCCTAGTACTCCTTATTATCCCCTTCCTACATACATCCAAACAACGAAGTATAATATTCCGACCAGTATCACAAACACTATTCTGAATCTTAGCAGCAAATCTACTAACACTCACCTGAATCGGAGGACAACCCGTCGAACACCCATTCATCATTATCGGTCAATTAGCCTCCATCCTATATTTTACTCTCATCCTCATTCTTATACCTCTAGCAGGACTATTTGAAAACTACATACTAAAACCGAAATGAAGGGTCCAAGTAATTTAACCAAAATACTGGTCTTGTAAACCAGCAATGAAGGTTAACCCCTTCCTAGGACATCAGGAAGAAGACTTTACGCCCTACCATCAACACCCAAAGCTGACATTCTACTTAAACTACTTCCTGCAATTTTATTTTTGCAAAAAATTTTAATTTATATACTATCCCAGTATTAAATTTTTTAAATTTTATTACATTAAAATGAACAATAAAATAATTGTGTATATAGCATTAATTATTACAACACATATTATATAAGTAACACATGTATCAAATATAATTATTTATACAATATGTATATAGAGCATTGATTTAATGTACTCTATCATATAAATAATTACATTTAATATTACATAATTATTCATATAATATATACATGTATATAGAGCATTATATTAATGTACTCTATCATAGTATACATATTAATCATATATTACTAAATACATTATTTATTAATCCACTAATAATGTTATTATATACATTCATATCTTTAATACATATATCTAATAATTGTACATAATACATATAATGTATATATTACATAATACATATAATGTTGGCGTACATAAACATACCATCCATGATTCATGATCAAACACCTTTATCCCCTGGCAGATCATCACCTTTAGGATTCCCTTAACCCTCACCTCACGAGAGATCAGCATCCCGCCATTCATAGACACGGACTCCTTCAGAGCAGGCCCATAAATTGTGGATAAACCTCTTTCCTCTGACTGGCTACTGGTTTCTACTTCAGGTCCATTAATTCCTATTTCAGCTAAACCATGCTTTTCGTCAAGGCATTTGTGATGGTAACAGTGCAGTTTGGCCTCATAATCGCGGCATCTTAATGGTCACAACGGCATTGGGTAATTTATAATTTGGGGGTGGTTTATCAACTGGGCGGGAGCCTGGAGGACACCAACAAAATAGCAGACTTACATAACAAGTTCCAACGACAATTCAATCGGACATCAATTGAGTAATGCAACAGCGCGCGTATTTATTTCCAATATGGTGTTGTTAAATCAATGATTGAAAGACATATTATTAATTTAATTCAACAATAACAATTAATTTATTAGATATTAATATATATACGTTCAATTATATTAAGACATATAATCAATGATTGTTAGACATATTATTAATATATTACTATTCACAACCATACATGCAATGATATCCCCCCCTGGGCAACAATACGCAAATGTAAAATCAAGCACGAGCACACATATACACGAACACACGTATATACATATACACGTACACACGAACAAGCACACACGTATACAGCACAGGCGTAGGCGTAAGCGAATAATTTATAATAATTTATAAATGTTTCTTATCCACTAAAACCCTCCTACCCCCCTTACTAAATTTTATCGCTTCCGTCAAACCCCAAAACCGGATGATAGGCCTTTAGTATGGTACTAACGTACCGCGGAGGAAAAAAACAAACATTTATAATCACCAACCCATTATAAAGTATTATAAAGTATAATAAAGTATTATAAAGTATTATAGGTATTATAGGTACTCTAAGCCATAGAAATAGCATACCACTATAAATACAACACAAAATTAAATAAATTACGCAGCTATCTATTCTAAAATTGTTTTATTTATGTTAGAAAAACTTTTTTTTAATACTGACATAGTATACAAATTAAATTTGTAAGAAAAAATATTTTTTGTTTATGTAGCTTAACTAAAAGCAAAGCACTGAAAATGCTTAGATGGACCTTAGTAAGTCCCACAGACACAAAGGTTTGGTCCTAGCCTTACTGTTAATTCTTACTAGACCTACACATGCAAGTCTCCGCAATCCGGTGAAAATACCCTTAAAACTGAACTTAGTTTAAAGGAGTTGGTATCAGGCACACTTTAACCAGTAGCCCATGACACTTTGCTTAGCCACACCCCCATGGAAAACAGCAGTGACTAACATTGAGCAGTAAACGAAAGTTTGACTAAATCATAGTAAAAAGGGTTGGTAAATTTCGTGCCAGCCGCCGCAGTCATACGATTAACCCAGATTAACAGAAGAACGGCATAAAGTGTGTTTAAGCAACCCATATAATAAAGTTAAAGCTCGACCATACTGTCATATGCAAGAGTCGAAACTAAAATACTCAACTAACATGATTTTACTTACTGCTGAGGACACCAAAGCCAAGACACAAACTGGGATTAGAGACCCCACTATGTTTGGCCGTAAACCTAGGTAATTTAATAACGAGATTGCTCGCCAGAGAACTACTAGCCATTGCTTAAAACTCAAAGGACTTGCCGGTGCCCTAAACCCTCCTAGAGGAGCCTGTTATAATCGATAAACCACGATACACCTCACCCTCTCTAGCTAACAGTCTATATACCGCCATCGTCAGCTCACCCCAATAGGATCAAAAGTGAGCACAACCATCTAACTCATAAAAAGGTTAGGTCAAGGTGTAGCATATGGAAGGGGAAGTAATGGGCTACATTTTCTAACTTAGAACACAACGAATTGTCTATTGAAATAAAGTCATGAAGGCGGATTTAGAAGTAAATTAAGAATAGAGAGCTTAATTGAAATAGGCAATAGGGTGCGCACACACCGTTCATTCTTCATTCTGGAGTGGATCTATAGATTCTTTAATTAGCATTTTGTATTCTGTATTCAAAAATGGGAGCAGTTTTCTTGAGTTATGATGTTGAAATTTTTTGACTTTCTATTCAGATAGGAGACTTTAACAATTCTTAAATTGTTTCTATACAGTCCTCAAAATCCATTTTTTGGCTTGTTTCCATACCCCCCCCCCCTTCATGTTGTTGCTTTCTTCCCCTATCCTCCCCCCCCCATTGTCTTTCACTGCTGTGTATTCCCAATCCATTACTCTCTTTTTGGGTTTTTTTTTTGGGGGGGGTGAATTTTGCCATCCTGGATACAATTTTTCTATTCTGCCAGTTATTTCTATAGTGAAAGCCATACATTCTGCTTTCACAATTCTTATTTCTCTTTTATACCATTAAGAAACGTCCTGATGTGATTCCATGCTTTTTTGAAAATTCACAGGTTGTTCTTTGCTTTGAGCGTTCATTACTTTTCTTTTGTCTTGCAATATTTATTCATTGCTGGGCTGATCTGGAGGCCATATTCCTTTTTGCTATTAATATCTTCCCTTTTGATTTGTTGGCTTCTGCTCAAGGCCTCTAACCAAGTTTTCTTTTTCCTGAAATCTTTGGTAATTTCAGCATTTCATTTTTTATATCCTATTGCTTATTTTCTGAGTCCTTGCCCTTTGAAAACAAGATTCCTCAAAGGCTAGTCTCCAAAACTGTCTGACCCTTCTCCTAGGCTGGAGAGTTTACTTTTTACTGCCTCAGTCCCTATATTGACTTCTGAGGAGGTAGAATTGGCCCTAGTTAGATATCACTTCTATTTGTTTCATCATTCTGTTCATCTTAAATTGTGGAGACAGTTGAAATTGCTTTATCTTTTCTACATAATTCTTATTTTGGAGAGGTTTGAGAGCTAAAGGTGAGGGTTAAAAAAGTATCTATTTCCACATCAGGAGCTTATATTCCATTGAGCTAAGCAACTTATAAATCAGAAGTTAAAAAATAGAAAATAGTTGGAAGATAAACTTAAGGGGGATAGCACTAGTGACTGGGAACTCAGAAAAAGCTGCTTGGTGCTTGGTTTCTGTCCTAAAGGAAGTCAGCACTTCTAAAAGTATGAGCTTGAAAGGGAAAACATTTATATTAGAAGCATGAGAAAGAGCCAGTGCAAAGTCAAGGAGTCAGGAGAGGGAGTGTTGTATGTTCACTAAGTTTGCTAGTATGACTGGATTATAGTGTCTCTGTGGAGAATAGCAGACTGGTGGGAAATGATCAGGTTGTAAAAGTTTTAAATGCCAAAGGACTTTGGAGGTTAATAGGAGCCACTGAAATTTATTGACCTGGGAAGTCACCACATAATCACATATACACTTTAGGAAAATCATTTTTGTCAGCAAAGTGGAGGATTGATTAGTCGAGGAAAAGACTTGGGACAGAAAAAACAATTAGAAGACTAATGTAGTCCAAGTGAGAAGTGATAAGGGTCTGAATTGGGGTATTGGAAAGATGGGAATATGTACAATAGATGTTGTAGAGAAATTGTAATTTGACAACTGATTGGCTATATGAGGTGGGCAATTGAGAGGAACCAAGGATGACATGGAGGAGGGTATAAATCATGATGACTTGGGAATATGATGCCTTCAGCAAACAGTAATTAGAAGTTCACAGGAAGAGAGATTTGGGGGGGGGCAAGATAAGAGTTCAGTTTTGGACATCAAGTTTGAATTGCTGATGTGATATTCAGTTTGAAATGTCCAGTAGGCAGATGGTAATGAAGAAGTGTTGCTTAGATGAATGATTAGGACTGAATAAATAGGATTGCTTTCACATAGATAATTGACCCCATGGAAGTTGACAAAATCACTGAGTTAGAAGAGGAAAAAAAGAGAAGAGAACACAGTACTAAGTCTTGGGGGAACTTTCACAATGGGGTTGAAATTGATGAAGAATCAGCCAAAGACACAGAGGACTTGTAAGATAGGAATAGGACCAAAAGAGAAGTCAAACCTAGAGGGGAGAGAATGTATGGGAAGAGAAGGTAGTGGGTAACCATGTCAAATACTGCAGGGAGATTGATGGGTAATGATGGAGAAGAGGTCATTATATTTGGTGATTTAGAGGATCATTAGTAACTTTTTGGTGTGGTAGAGGGCGAAAGAAATAAGGCATTTGTTGTCATTAGTGTCTTGCAGTTGCTGAAGTTGATGTTTATATATTGATAAATTTCAAAAAAAAAGTATTTTATACATATCATCTTACTTGATCCACCAACTAATCTTGTCAAGAAGGTCCTTGAGGGATAACTTTTTACAGATAATAAAACTTAGGCTCATAGAGGTTATGCTTCACCATAGTATCAAGAGCAGTAGTTGAGCATTTCTTTGAGTATTTTTAAATTTCTTTGCTTTGCTGTAATGAACAAATGGAAGAAAAACAATACCAAAACTGTATAAAATTCAAGTGTGTTGTATCAATTAAGCATAGAAGTGCTAGGGTTATGTATAATAGTATTATACTTTCTAAAATTGGCACAATGGAGATAAGGTATCACTTTATCTGTCAGTGTAAATCTGATCATAATTTTTTTTTCATGGAAGAAAATATTTTGTTAAAATATTGTTAGGACTTTAAGTCCTTACAGATGGGGAACTGGATTTGAAATTTTTGTATAAATCTATTAATTTTATTTCAATGGTATATTCAATCTAAAAGTTTTAGATTTTAAGTAGCTCCTTGTCAACAGGGAGAACCAGTCGTTCATTTCTTTTAAGTTGAAAATGACTTTGAAAAACAACAATCCCAAATAACTTCCATTTAGCTAACTGTTTCTTTCCTAGTTTTATCTAAAGTACAGGTAAGTTGTGGTTGGCAATGCATTGAATTTGGAGTTGAAAGAACTGCTTTCAAGTCTTCTGGACTCCAGATCTGATACTTTATTGACTGTCTTATTTAAACCTTAGTTTTCTTGAAAATGAGGCAAATCATTCAATGTTTATGAATATTAGTTGAGTTTTTTGTAAAATGGGAATTATGTGATCTTCAATATTAATTTAATAGTGTTATTATGGAGATTTGAATGAGATCATAAAAGTAAAGCACTTTGTAAATCATTTGCAAAGTCAACATTTTTGAGAAGTTATTCTGTTGTTTTTTTATGCAGCAGGATTGAATTTAATGATATTGTGTTGTATAGTATAAACTAAAAACACAGATCTTAAAACATAGATCAAATTGCATATATTTATAAGAGTCTGTTTTACTCAAGATGATGCAGAGAGGACAGAGCATAGGCCTTGGCATCTGGAGGACATGAGTTCAAATATGACCTCGGACACTTAGTGGCTCTGTGACCTTGGGAAGTAACTTCACCCTGTTTGCTTCAGTTTCCTTATCTGTAAAATGAACTGAAGAAGGAAATGGCAAACCACTTCAGTGTAGCTTTGCCAAGGTCATATAGCATCAGACATAGCTGGAACAACTCAGCAGTATTTTATTTAATTTCTATGTTCAGATTTAGTTAAGGTGCTTCAGGAAGAAATTAGGAGTGTAAAATCATACTTTGGAAGATCATAGTGATATTATTAACCCATATAAGCCCCCATACTAAACCACAAAGGAGAGCAGGAAAAATAGGGATTAATGAATCAGCATAAAGAGTTATAATGGAAAGGAGAGGATGAGTCTATCCTGAATATGTGAAAAGAGGAGCAATGTTTCAGTTTTAAGTGAAATTTCTTTAACTTCTTTTAAAAAGGTAGCCCCTGGGTTAATGAATACTTTCCTTGAGAGTAGAAAATCTTTTCTTTAAGTTCATATATATATTTTCCAAAAGACTGACATTTTTCTAAAGTATTTTCTACCTTGTAATTTAAAATTCTACTGCATTGGGGCAGCTAGGTGGCGCAGTGGTTAGAGCACCAGCCCTGAAGTCAGGAGGAACTGAGTTCAAATCTGGTCTCAGACACTTCCTAGCTGTGTGACCCTGGGCAAGTCACTTAACCCCAATTGCCTCAGCAAAAAGCAAACAATAACAAAAAAAAAAAAAAAATTCTACTGCATTTTCTAACTAGTGTAGAAAATAGTAGTTACAAATTTTTTTTTTGAAAAATTACTGTCATTTTTCCTCTCCTTCCAAATAAACAAATTATGGCATTTCCACATGAATATTTTGATTAGAAATTCATTAACTGTAATAATTTAATGTTAGAAGTTTAGGAAGTATATGTGGTTTGGTAAGCTAAGGAAGGAACTAAGACTCAGGAGTTGTGAATTTGAGTATGTACTATTTCCTCTTTTTAAAAAAAATACTGATGGGGAGGAACGTATGTTACTTTTTGGTTTTAAAAATTATTAGTATAGAAAATGATAGAAGGGGGAGGAGGACTTAGTAAATTATCACTTTGATAATGTCTTGGAAGCATATGTGGATATAAATTCATAGTATTTGAATTATTTTAGATCTGTTAATTTTTATAAGCTCTCATAGAATTCTCTTCTTAATAGAGTGTTGGAACAGCACAAACTGACAAAAGAACAATGGGAAGAAAGAATACAAAACTGGCATGAAGAACACAGAGGGATGTTAAGGTACTTCAATTTTGAAAATTTGTTTTCCCCACTTTAAAGTATTTTGGTTTCGTGAAATTTGTCATTGCATTAGATTTTCAGAAAGGATAATTTGTTTAATTTTTTTAAAAGTGTAGCACTATATTTTAATAACAAAGGGAATTTTGCGTTTTTATCTTGGTACTCTTTATTCAATTTGCACTAAGTAAATCTGTTATAATTTAGCATTATCTCAACAGGGAGGATTCAATGATGGAATATCTGAAGATTGCACAAGATCTGGAAATGTATGGTGTCAACTATTTTGAAATAAAGAATAAAAAAGGAACTGAATTATGGCTAGGTGTTGATGCTTTGGGTCTGAACATTTATGAGCATGATGACAAGTAAGTAAATTGTATGCAAACTAATGTTTATTGTAAGTTGTGATGGGTTTCTTTTTATTTGTTAAAGCTATCTTCTTTAATTGGATTAAATTTTAGTTGATGGCTCACTAAATTTTCATTACATTTCAACTGTTTGTCCCCTATGTTTTAGATTCAACTTTTTAGAGTATTTATGAAATATGATTGTTCAACTTACTGTGAGCATTTCTTATGTTCAGTACTTTATTACTTTACATATTACATATTACTTTAGGGCAGAGTTGAATATAGTACACACCCAGTAAATGTGTTTTTGAATTAATTTGGCTAAGTCATTTAAAGCTCTTTTCTCATCTATGTGAGGATACAGGCAGCTAGGCAGTAGTGTAGATTGAGCACTGGCTTAGAATAAAGAAAAGGTATTTTCACTTTGGTACCCTTTTATGAAGTATCTTTCCTTAGTGCAGTTAAAGAGCCATTAGTCATTGGCTGGCCAAGGCTTAGCTTAATCCTGGTAGCTCTTTAGGGCATCAAATCGATCAGGGCTTCTTTAGGGACCTTCAGTAGCAGGGAAGAAAGGCCTGGTAGTCATCTTCTGTAAGTTCCTCATTTTACTTAGGAGAAAATGGGTATAGAAAGATAGATTTACACAAGATCACAAGTGGCATACCTTAGACTAGAAGCTGTTTCAATTTTAATTCTGGTCTTTTGTTTTTAAATACATATATAATTTTAAGATTTATTGATGTCTTTTCTTTATAATTATACAACTTTTAAGTTTCATTTTTGTTTTGCGTTCTTTCTACAGTACATTTATATATAAATCATACTTACTTGTGTACTACTTCTAGCAGCAAGGAAGCACAATTGAACATAAAATACAAACTATTACGTACGTACTTGTGTGTGTAGTTTTTTCATTAAAATAAATTACATTTAGGTATGCATGGTGTAACAGAAACCTAAATTTGGAGCTAGATGACTTGTGGTCAAGTCCCACTCTGACATATATTGGCTATGTGATAATGTTGGAGTGTTCACAGAAGATTTAGTCACCTCTGCTATAAGAGCTTGCTAAAACCCTTTTCAGGGCTACTCATTTACCTTTGGTGTCTGCCTAGCACTCAGTTCTCACATGATTCCAAGAAGCTGTAGTATACCCAGTAAGTTAAATCCAGTATAACCATTTCAGCAGATAGGTAAAACAAGCTGGAAGTATCTAGTGGGCCTCAACCTGTTAGTGGCTTAGGAAAATGTCTATATTAAGCATGTGAAGAATTTTTCTCAGTAGAATATGTGGATGAAAATAATTTGTTCAAATGGCCACAAAAATGGCTGGAGCAGGCATTGTTAAGGGTTAATGCTTGTTCAGACATCAGAAATGCCAAGGCCATCCACTGCATCCTGGGTCATTACCAGTCTTGACTTTTGTCTTGCTATTGGACTTTAATGACTCTGGAAGAAAGAGTGAGGTGTGGGTGACTTTGTACGACTTTGCCTCACTTAAATCAATTTCACACAGAGAGCCTTATCCTTTTCTTATTATTTTCTAGACTTTCTGTGAGGTTCAAATGAGATGTTTATGAAAGTGTTTTGAAGTCTCTAAAATGTTTGTGATTAACTATAAAGTGGTACAATGTGGAAATCTGCTTTATTTAACATTTTTATGAATGTTTAATTTTGAATTAGCCATTAGATGACATTATACTACTTAAAAATTTAGGCAAGAACTAATATCTTTTTTTTTTTGCTTTTTGCTGAGGCAATTGGGGTTAAGTGACTTGCCCAGGGTCACACAGCTAGGAAGTGTCTGAGACCAGATTTGAACTCAGGTCCTCCTGACTTAAGGGCTGGTACTCTAACCACTGCACCACCTAGCTGCCCCAAGAACTAATCTTTTTAAAAATTACTTTCTGAAGTGTACTATAAAATACACTAGATCTCTAATTATTATATATGCATTTATGCCAATAGAATTATGTCATATACTTGGCTTTGTGGGTAGAGTGCTGGATCAGGAGTTAGGAAGATCTGAGTTCAAATTTGGCCTTGAATGCCTACTAGTTGTGTGAATTTGACAAGTCATTTAACCTCTGTTTACCTTAATCTACTGGAGAAGGAAATGGCAAACCCACTCCAATATCTTTGTCAATAAAATCCTATGGACTATGTGATCCACAGGGTCATAAAGAGTCAGATGTGACTGAACAACAACAATTAATAGAATTTTAACAAAAGTCTATTATTATGGGGAAAAACTGGATAATGTGATTTCTAAGCACTGTCAATCATCTTTGAAAGAGCATAGAAAACAAGAAAGGTGTCGTAGGTTTAGGGAACAACAAATGTCATTTTCAAAACAGGATAAGTGCTGCTTGACAATTATATAATGAGCTTGATTTCCATTCCTGGTGAAATTCTAGAATGTATTATTAAATGAAGACACTATCTTTGTGAAGCAGTGATTATAAAAAGCCAATATACCTTGATATACAACAGGTCACAAGAGACTAATCTCATTTCCTTTTTTGACAGTTTTTCTCTTGTCACTTGATATAACAGGTTTTAGCAAATCAGAGTTTATTATTTTGGTCTTTGGTTCATAGATTTATTAGTCACTACTACTAATGTGGGCTACATTTTTTTTAATTTATTTTTTTTAATTAAAACTTTTTATTTGCAAAACATGTATGGGTAATTCTTCAACATTAACCCTTACATAGCTTTCTGTTACAAATTTTTCCCCCCAACTCCCCACCCCTCCCCTAGATGGCAGGATATCCACTACATGCTAATTATGTTAAAATACTTGACAAATCGAATATATGTATACATATTTCCACACTTACCATTTTTGTGCAAGAAAAATCGTATCTACAAGAAAGAAGAATCAGAAAAAGGAAACACAATGCAAGCAAACATCAATAGAGAGCATGAAAATGTTATGTTGTAGTCCACATTTCACATCCCTCTGTCTGGGTGTATATGGCTTTCTTCAGTGAACAATTGGAAGTGGTTTGAAACATTTCATTGTTGAAGAGAGCCATGTCCATCAGAATTGATCATCATATAGTATTGTTGCCGTGAATAATGATCTACTGGTTCTGCTCACTTCACTCAGCATCAGTTCATCCAAGTCTCTCCAGGCCTCTCTGAAATCATCCTGCTGGTCATTTCTTATAGAACAATAATATTCCATAACATTCATATGCCATAATTTATTCAGCCATTCTCCAATTGATGGGGATCCATTCAGTTTCCAGTTTCTAGCCACTACAAAAAGGGCTGTCACAAACATTCTTGCACATGTGGGGCCCTTTCCTTTCTTTATGATTTCTTTGGGGTATAAGCCCTATAGAAACGCTGCTGGGTCAAAGGGTATGCACAGTTTGATAACGTTTTGAGCATAGTTCCAAATTGCTCTCCAGAATGGCTGGATCCGTTCACAGTTCCACCAATAGTGCATTAGTGTCCCAGCTTTCCCACATCCCCTCCAACATTTGTCATTATCTTTTCCTGTCATTTTAGCCAATCTGACAGGTGTGTAGTGCTACCTCAGAGTTGTCTTGATTTGCATTTCTCTGATCAATAGTGATTTGGAACAACTTCTCATATGGCTAGAGATGGTTTTAATTTCATCATCTGAAAATTGTCTGTTCATATCATTTGACCATTTATCAATTGGAGAATGGCTTGAATTCTTATAAATATGAGACAATTCTCTATATATTTTAGAGATGAGACCTTTATCAGAACCCTTAAATGTAAAGATGATTTCTCAATTTGATGCTTCCCTCCTAATCTTGTCTGTGTTAGTTTTGTTTTTACAGAAACTTTTAACTTAATATAGTCAAAATCATCTATCTGGTATTCAATTAAGAGTTCCAGATCTTCTTTGGACATAAATTTATTCCATCTCCACAGGTCTGAGAGGTAAACTATCCTCTGTTCCTTTAATTTGCTTACAATATCACTCTTTATATTTAGATCATGAACCTATTTAGCTCTTATCTTGGTATGTGGTGTTAGGTGTGGGTCAAGCCCTAATTTCTTCCACACTAGTTTCCAATTTCCCCAGTAGTTTTTGCCGAATAGTGAATACTTATCCCAAAAGCTGGGGTCTTTGGGTTTATCAAACACTAAATTGCTAAAGTTATTATCTAGGATTGGTGGACTACATTTTTTCAAGATTTCACAGAATCAGGCTTTCAACTGTGAATGTAGTAGTAAGCTTCACAATGAATATTATATGGTAGTACAGTGTCTGGTCTAGGTTTTTTTTCTATTAGTAGGAATAGATTGTGTTGACATTTATATTCTTTTATGAAGTTACATTTTTGAAGTATTTTAAATGATTAAGATTTTTAAAAACGAGTTGAACCCAAGTCGAGTAAAGCCTAGATGAAAAGAGGAGACCAGCGGAAGGAACAAGTTTGCTAAACACTTCCTGGCTATGCTAAACACTTTAACCATATTGGCCTAATTGTTTTTGTAACAAACCTGAGAAATAGATTCTTTTATTATTCCCATTTATATTCATTGACATTGAAGCAAAAAGATTTTGAATTGTCACATATCCTTTAAGTGTCTATGGCTGAATTTGAATTCCTGACTCCAGTCCCAGTGCTCTTTGGTGCTCTTTCCAATATACCACATAGCTTAGTAGAGATCTCAGAAGATAGTTGTGTATTTGTTACTATTTTCTTTAGATGATGTAAGAGAGAGTTCTTGCTTCCAAGGAGCTCACATTCTATTGGAGGACAGATAGAAGTACTTTCGAGTGCAAGTCAAATGGAAAATTATCAGTGTTGGCGGGGTAGGTACAGCAGCAAAGCAGATGATGATGCATCTTCTTTAATGTCATTAGGTTTCACATAAAATCCCATAAAGGCAATAGAATTTCAACTGTACCTTGAAAAAAGTAAGAATTCAGTAAGGGGAACTAGAGAAGGTGTTTTTTCCTAGACAGAGGAGAGTGATATAAAGTTTGGGATGTTTCTGAGTGTAATAAGTTTGGAAGATAGTATTCTACCTTGGGTGTGTGTGAGAGAGATTAGATTGGAAGAGCAATCTGGTACCAGACTTTATTTGGTAGGCAGTTAGTCAATATTTATTCAACATCTAATATATGTCAAGCATTGTGCTAGGCACCAAGAAATCAAAAAAGGCTAAAGACAAGTCCCCATTCTTGGAGAGATAATATGCAAATAAGTAAGTCTAAGAGTGCTACATAAGTAATCAAGAGGGAAGTCCCTAAATTAAGAGTGATTGGGAAAAGCTTCCTATAGAAGGCCTGGTTTTAGCAGGAACTTCAAGGTAGCCAGCAGTTAGAGATGAAGAACATTCCATGCATGAAGAATAGCCTGTGAAAATACTGGGAGTTGAAAGATAAATTGTTTTGTTCAGAGAATAACAATAAGAGCAATATCACTGAGTTGGAGGAAAGGGTAAGGAGAGATGTAAGCATAATACTGAAAGGAAGGAGGGGCACATTAGGTTTTAAAGGTCTTCATCAAAGATAATCAATATTTAAAACTGGAGGTGATAAGGAAACACAAGAGTATATTGATGGAGATGGGGGTGGGGAATGTGATATTATCATGCTCTCAGTTGCATTTGGGCTTTAGGAAAATCCCTGTGGCAGTTTAGGGGGAAAATAAATGGAATGGTGCTAGGTACAGTATTGGGAGCAGGGGGGGGATAGCTGGGTCTCTCATGTCCCATGTGCTTTGGTCTGCATCCAGACAAGACCAGCTTGTTCATCCAAGGAGGGTGGAGCTAGAGGAGGATGTTTAAGGCAGTTCTTTATTCAATACTTCCTCTTCTCTTACAGTCAGCCTGTCTTATATCTTTCTTCCTCTCCTAGCTTAGTCCTTCCTCCTAGCCTGACCCCTCCTCCTTGCCTCCTTCCTTCCCCCACTCTGTGGTCATGACCTTTGTCCACTCACCCACACCTATCATTAGCAATAAAGTTTGTATTGAAAGGAGGTTTTCAATTATGGAATATTATTGTTCTGTAAGAAATGGCCAGCAAGATGATTTCAGAGAGGCCTGGAGAGACTTACATGAACTGATGCTGAGTGAAATGAGCAGAACCAGGAGATCATTATACACGGCAACAACAGTACTATATGACGATCAATTGTGATGGACATGGCTCTCTTCAACAATGAAATGTTTCAAACCACCTCCAATTGTTCACTGAAGAAAGCCATATACACCCAGAGAGAGGGATGCGAAATGTGGACCACAACATAACATTCTCATACTCCTTGATTGATGTTTGCTTACATTGTGTTTCCTTTATCTGATATATCGTTTGTGTAGACAAGATTTTTCTTGCACAACAATGACAAGTTTGGAAATATGTATACATATATTCGATTTGCCAATATTTTAACATAATTAACATGTAGTGGATATCCTGCCATCTAGGGGAGGGGTGGGGAGTTGGGGGAAAAATTTGTAACAGAAAGCTATGTAAGGGTTATTGTTGAAGAATTACCCACACATATGTTATGCAAATAAAATAAAAAAATAAAATTTAAAAAAAAAAAAAGAAAGGAGGTATTCAATAAGAAGGTGGGTTCTCCTCTTGACAACAGAGCCACCTCGAGGCAAGCCGTTTTTAATTTCTGACAAACCGGGTCTCGTGTTTTTCAAGGGAATCACAGACCACACCCTTTGATCCTCAATTCAAAGACAAACTTCTCTCATCAGGGTACCAAAATTCCCAGACCCTAACAGAATGGGCTGAAATTTGTGGACCAACCAACATGTTTCAAGAGTCCAAAAACAAAGTCATGAGGGCCTTTGCCAGTGTTGTGGCAGCATCAGAAATGAGGAGATATATATGAGATGTTGCCACTTTCTTGGCAACAGATTGAAGGTGACAAGTGGGAGAGAATAGTTGAGAAGGACATCTAGGCTTCAAGTCTAGGGGACTAGGAAGGTGGTACTATCTTTGTTAGTAATAAAGAAATTTGGAAAGGAGGAAGGTTATAATTCAGTTTTGTTTCTTGAATTTAAAATATCTTGTCCAATAGGCAATTGGAGAAATGAATTTCTGGGTTAACAGAAAGATTAGGGCTGGACCTTAGGATCTTGAGAATAATCAGAATAGAGATGATTATTGAATTCATGAAAGTTGTCGATATTACTTTGTGAAGTAGAATATGAGGACAAAGTAGTAAAAAAAAAGATAGTTTTTGAACTGAAAAGTAATATGATTATGCTTGTGCTTCAGAAGAATTAATGAAAGAATTAAGAGAGAGACCAAAACTGTTGAGTTCAATTAGTTGTTTTATAATTCAATCATTTATTTCTACATTTTGTTATTTGTCTTCATTTCCACGTATATCCCTCTCTTCTTCTCTACCACAGAGAGCCATTCCTCATAACAGTGAATATTAAAAGAAACTAATTAGTCCATTAACTGAGTCCGATAGTATACGCAGTGTTTTTCTTCACCATTGAATGGAAGGAAGTGAATTTCTTTGGGACTACATTTTTTCCTTTGGTTTATTATAATGTAATTCAATGTCTTCATTTTTTGTTCTTTCCATTTAAATTGTCACTTTCTTTTTATATCTCTGCTTTGCTTCTATTTTGCATCTTCTTATATAGCTTTGTGTTCTTCATAGTCATTTTTGGTAGCCAAGCAAAATACTGTTATATTTAAGTACCAGAATTTGCTTGGCCATACTCTAATCAATGAGTGTGTGTGTGTGTGTGTGTGTGTGTGTGTGTGTGTGTGTGTGTGTGTAAATTTTAACTCTTTGCAACTATACAAATTACTTTTATGAACATAAAAATTCAAGATATGTGAATAGTATGTTAACATATATTAGTGCCACTTAAGGTATCCTAAAAGCCTAAAAGCCATTCAGGCTGTAATAACCAGTGCACCTATGATGATAGAAAAAACACTTCATATGGGATCAAGTTCAGATTCCTTTTCTACTACTGATAACCCTTGACCACTTGAGCAAGTCAATTGATCTCTGAGATTAAATTTCCTCAGGTTTAAGAATGGGGAGTAATGATACTTGTACTGTCTATTTAGTGGCCTGGTGTAAGCATGAAATTCTATAATGTATGTAAAAGTATTTTGTAAACCTCAATGCACCATATAATTGTTAGTTTTTGTATATGCCCCCTTGATTAAAAGTATACTTTTCATTTTAAAGGTTGACTCCTAAAATTGGTTTTCCTTGGAGTGAAATCAGAAATATTTCATTTAATGACAAAAAATTTGTCATAAAACCAATTGACAAAAAGTCGCCTGTAAGTAGAAATTTTATCTTTATTTATTTATTAAACATTTCAGTTTAACATAATGCTTTGTGCCTACTATGTGTAAGGTACTAGGGGAGGGAGAGTGTGTGTATAAATAGACAAAAATGGAGCAGAGCCAGCCCTGAAGGAACTTCCATTCTACTTTGAAGATACATTATGTATGTAAATGAGGAAATAGACAGTATGACCAAAGTAACACAAAATTCATAATGAAGATAGCACCATCCCTAGGTCCATCAAAAAAAAGGCTTAATGGAAGAGATCTCTGTCTATAGGGAGTTTATAAATCAAGGAAAAGGAATAGGATGTACATAGGACTTGGTACTACCTGTGCAAGGGAAGACTTGAAGGACCATCTGTAGATGTGGGAGATGTATACAGTGAACATCTTGGAGGCCATTTGTAGTTGGAGCAGAAACCAAATGAAGTGGAATTATATGAAATAAGATTGGAAAGATAGGAGGTAGCTACATTGTTGAAAGGTTTTAAATGCCAGGCCTAGAAATTTGTATTTTAGCCTAAATAGTTGTAGACATTTATTAGGTGTCTACTATATTCAGAGAATCATGGTAGGTATGAAGTGTATGGACAGCAAAGTTAGTCATCAATTATTGATAGCTGTAGGGATCAGGAAAGGTAAAATAATCTAAAATGTGAAGTAAATTGGGGATTCTGAAAAGTAGACGATTTCATGGGATATGACCAATGTAAAGGCACAAGAACCACAAGGAGGATTATGTGTAAAAAAAAAAAAAAAAAAAAAAAATGGCAGGATGGCCAGTTTAACTAGAGTGCTTGAAGAGAAGAATAATATATAATAAAGCTGGAAAGGTTAGTCAGAGGCAGATTATAAAGGACCTAAAATGTTAAATAGAGGAGTGTGGTCAGATCTTTGTTGTAGTCATATCATTTTAGCAGCTGTGAAAAAAAGTGAATTGAAAAATAGGAGACTGTTGCAATAATCCAGATGAAAAGTGATGAAAATTTGAATTATAGTTGGAAGTTTTGTTAATGCACAAATGTGAAGGATATTAAAGGAGAATAACTGAAACTTGGAAATTGATAATGGAGATAAAAGGTGGTGAGATGGGGAAGGGAGAGAGAGAAGTCGAGGATGGTTCCAAAATTATGGAAATATGTGGTGCCCTCCAAAATGATATTAAAGAGATGAGATTCTCATTTACCAAACGGACATTAGAAAGCATTCTATTTCTATTGTTTAATATTCTCAATTGCGAAATCCGTGTGCCTTCCTATGTTTCTGAAGAGGCATATTATATAGATTTAAATTTAAATCAAACAATATTTGTTGGAATAAAATCAAAGTTGTATAAAGAAACAGTAACATTTGGATAATGATTGGTCATAAATCACTTAACTGAAAATTCAGGTTAAATTTTTTTTTTTGTATTATTTGTTTTGTTGATTACAGTGCAATCCAGGTATTGGTCATTCATGGTATTTTTCATGATAATTTACCAGAATTATAAGTTATGGACTTACTTTTTAGGTGTTAATGTAACTTGAAAACTTGAATTTTTAAAATTTACAGGCTGGATTTATTTGTTTTGTTTTAATTTAAGTGGTAATACCTATTCCACTGAAGGTAGAGTATCATCTGAACATTCTTAGAGATAAATATCCATAGAAAAGAAGCAAGGATTTAATATTCTTTGATATTTTGAATATGCATTATATATTTCTATGAATAAGTAATAGTTGAGAATAATTTACATTGCTGGAAAAAATCCAAACAATTGGGATGTGGAAAGAATTGAGTGTCTCAGGTATAATGATCAAACACTGAGACTTACTTTTAGAAAAGTAGAGGGGGAAAAAACAAATGGGACCCAATATGTGGCTCTGGAACATTTAGGAAGAATCATTTACTATGTGGTATCTATTATAGTTCCTGTGAAATTTCAGCTACTTTCCAAGTTAACTGTTATGTGATTGTTGAATTCTCATACTAATGTGTTGACATTTAGTACAAGCTATTAGTGATTGACTAATAACCATTCCAAGGAAATTGTTAATTTAAAATATTTTGTGTTTAGGATTTTGTTTTTTATGCACCTCGCCTGAGGATCAATAAACGAATTTTGGCTTTGTGCATGGGAAATCATGAGCTCTACATGCGAAGAAGAAAGCCTGATACAATTGAAGTACAGCAGATGAAGGCTCAGGCTAGAGAGGAGAAACATCAGAAGCAACTGGAAAGGTATGAAATTTTTTAGTTTTTAATTTTTAATTGATAGACTAGAGTTATCTAAAATTTTAGACAAGATTAATTTCTTTGAAGTGCTCCAGATTTAAATTTTATAGAACCTTTCATTGTCATTGTTATTGAAAAAGTTATGTAGATATTGGAGTATTCCAGAAGCACCTTCCTTTGTTGGATCTCCTTTTAAAGATCAAGGTTTGATTATAATTATAAAGTTTAAAGTCTTGATACATAAGGATTATAAGAGTAGCCTTTCATAATGTCACTGAATTGTTTTCCCTCTGCCTTCTTAAGCAATCCTTCCTATTCTACTTTTGAATATCTTTTTGGAAGCACATTCAGTGGTAATGAGATTGCATGACTTTATATTTTTAATTACTTAACTAGCCTTTCCAAATTATAAAAGTTTTATTGAAATGTCGAATATTTCTTATTTGCATAAGGAAAGACATCAGTTAATTCTGACAGCTAACAATTGCTTTTGATGAAGAAAAATGATGACCTAATACTTATACCATGTACTAGTCATCCATTTTTCACCCAGGATAAGGTCAAAGATCATTTGGAATATACTTTTTGATAGCAAAGAGAGAGCAGGGGTTGATTTTTCTACTCTTTACTTTTCTAATACACGTTTACTCTTCCAAATATACCTCTCTTCATAATCCTCATTACACTAGCTGTTATGCCATGAAACCATTTCATGGGCCACCTTTGACATATGTGTTATACAGGTATCTACTTTGTTATGGTATGTACATTAGACATAATAGAATCTCAGAATCACAAGCAAATCAGAGGCCGTCAAGTCTATCATTTCTTAATGAGGATTTGCTCTAAATCATATTTGAAAATTGTGGGTTCTTTTTACCTTTTTGGGGAACCTATATAGGATGAGAAAGGGAGGCAAATACCTTTTGAAACAGTCCATTTGCCACTTTTGGATGATTCTTGTTAGGAGTCGCCCTATGACAAAGCTTTTTTTTTTTTTTTTTTTTTTTTTTAATTTTGCCGTTTTGTGAATTTCCTCTATTGTTTATAGTTCTGATCTTTAGGACCAAGCAGAATAGTTCTAATTCTGCTTTCACATGACACTTCTTCAAATAATGAAGACAACTATTGTGTATCCCTCTTGGGTCTTCTTCATAATACCCCTAATTTCTTCATGTGATGCCTTTCAGCATCACGGTTGAGCCTCTCTGGATACTTTGACCCCTCTCAGTATCTTTTAAATGTGATTCCCAGAAATCAGTATGCTATTTCAGAGTGGTCTGACTGGGGAAAAGAGCAATTTATTGTCTACTTTCTATGCCACCCAGTTCTTGAGATTACATTAGCTTTATTTATTGTGTTAAAATAACTCATACTGAATTTGCAGTCCACTAAATCTCTATATCTATTGAAGATAAAAATAATGCTTAAAGACAGTTCCCCTGTTTTGAAAAAAAAAAATTAACCCAAATTTTATTCATGTTTTCCATAAGTTTTTCCCAGGTAGTCTATACTCCACTGACAAGAGTCTTTTCTCTATTTAAAAATAATAATAATAATAATAGTAGCAGGAGCAGCAACTAAGTAGTATTATATATAGGAGGCAGCTAGTTGGCACAGTGGATAGAGTGTTAGGCTTGGAGTCAGGAAGACCCGAGTTCAAAGCCAGCTTTAGATACTTACTAGTTATATGACCCTGGGCAAGTCACTTGAGCTGTTTACCTTAATCCACTAGAGGAAAAAAATGGCAAACTACTCCAGTATCCTTGCCAAGGAAATCCCATGTACAGTATAGTCTATGGGATCATTGAAAAGTTGGGTATGACTGAACAACTGAATTACAAGAAGAATTTATCTGGCACTTTAAATATGTTAATTTATTTGACCCTCACAACAACCCAGTGGTGTGAGTGCTATTATTATCTTCATTAAGTGACTTACATGGAGTCACATAGTAAGTTCCTGAGATAGAATTTAAATTCAGATATTTTAGACTCTGTAATTTAATGTTCTCTCTGTTGCAATACCTAAATAAAATATATAAAATGGCTATGCATGTGGAATTTCTGCCTTATTATTAGCACATAATTGGTTTGACTTTTCTTGTGGTCATATATTTCTTTGACAGTATTGTTTATGCCACTTCTCATTTCTATTCATTTGTTTTTGTTTGTTTTTTTTAATATTTTAAATTTAAATTATTTTTTAATTTAAAATTTATTTTTAATAACATTCATTTTTTATGTGCTTTAGTTTACTCACACCCTACAAACAACTTTGGCTCAACATCCTAAGCTATCAAACTGTTTTAAGATCTTGACTCTGCCATCCAATATGTTAGCTATCCCATCCAATTCTGTGTCTTCTTTAAAATTGATTAATGTTCTATCTATGCCTTTATTCATGTCAGTGATAAAAGTGTTTAGCAAAATAGTGCCAAACACAGTCCCTGGGCCTCTCAATTAAAAACTTAAAACAAACAAACTCAAAACCCCACATGTTAATGACAAAACATTAGTGATTATTTTTTAGGTCTGGCTCTTTAGTTTATTGAAATACCATCTAATTATTCTGTCTTCTAGCCCATACCTTTTGTCTATCAAAGTGTCATCAATTACCAACTAAATGTCTAATGGAACTCTCCAGGTCTAGTAGTTTGATATCAGAGAAGGAAATGCAGTCTAATGTGATTTGATTTTAATGAAACCATGGTAAATCTTTATGATCACTGCTTCCCCCCCCCAAATGGTCATTTGCCATTAATTTAATAATAGATTGTAGAATTATGCCAGGATAACTAGTCAGATTCTCTAGTTTATAGTTGCAGATGTCATTCACTTTCTTTCTGAAAATTGGGATATTTGCTATTCTGTAATCTTGTTGTCCATCTTTAATTCTTCATGGTTCTTCAAATTATTATTGACAACATCATCTGCTAGTTTTCAATACTTTAGGATGTAGCAGTTCATCCGGGCCTGGTGATTTGAAGTCATCAAGGGCAACAAGGTGTGATCTTACTCTTTCTGTCTTGGAAAGATGAACTTCCTATTATTCAATTTTCTTCTGTCCTTTCTAATATCATTATTTCCATGTAGAACATCAGCAAATAGGAATTAAATTGCTCCTCTTCATTATCTGTGTCATTTGTAATTATTGGTCCTATCATCTCTTATCTAGATAAGTCCCACATTTATATCTTTAAATATAACCTCTTTATAAAGTTGTTGGTCCTTTCTACCTTCCCATTGGGTGTTTTCACCCGGATGTGATATTAAATGTGACTCAATTAAATATATCCTAAACTGAACTTTTACCCATTTTTCCTTTCATATTGAAACCTAGGACTCCTCTACTAGATTCTTTATTTATAATATGAAAAAGAAGAAAACTTTGGGCTCTCATTTTGGGAGCTATTATTTATTGTGTTCTTATGCAGTTCACTTTGTTTCTGATTTTCAGTTTTCTCATCTCTAAAATGAATGTGTTTTACAAAATGATCTCAGATTCCTTCTAGCTCTATATGCTTTGAAAAAATCTAGGGGAAAAAGACCTGTGTTGATGTCCCAACATCTTTTGGTCATTAGCTTTTGCAAACTCAAAGTCAATTTTTACTTTGCTCATCTTTACCCTAGATATACAATTAGTTCTCATCTTCTTACTTAGGCTGTTGTGATATATTCATACAACAATTAAATTTGTTTACTTATAGCTTTTCTGTTTCACCCTTCATGTTTCTTGTTTTATATACTTAATTGTGTGTGTGTGTGTGTGTTTAATTTATTTTATTAAAGCTTTTTATTTGTATAACATATGTATGGGTAGTTCTTCAACATTGATCTTTACAAAGCTTTCCGTTACAAATTTTCCCCCCAGTCCCCTCCTCTCCCCTAGATGGCAGGAAGTCCACTACATGTTAATTATATTAAAATACTTGACAAGTCAAATATATGTATACATATTTCCATACTTATCCTGCTGTGCAAGAACAATCGTATCTACATGAACAAAAAATATTTGAGAAAGGAAACCCAATGCAATCAAACATCGATAGAGGTCATGGAAATGATATGTTGTGGTCCACATTTCATATCCATCTCTCTGGATGTATATGGTTTTCTTCACTGAACAATTGGAAGTGGTTTGAGACATATCATTGTTGCAGAGAGCCATGTCCATCAGAATTGATCATCATATAGTATTTTTTTTGCCGTATATAATGATCTCCTGGTTCTGCTCGTTTCACTCAGCATCAGTTCATGCAAGTCTCTCCAAGTCTCTCTGAAATCATTCTGCTGGTTGTTTCTTACAGAGCAATAATATTCCATAACATTCATATACCATAATTTATTCAGCCACTCTCCAACTGATGGACATCCATTCAGTTTCCAGTTTCTAGCCACTACAAAAAGGGCTGCCACAAACATTCTTGCACATGTGGGTCCCTTTGCTTCCTTTAAGATCTCTTTGGGATATAAGCCCAATAGAAACACTGCTGGGTCAAAGAGTATACACAGTTGGATAACTTTTTGAGCATAGCTCCAAATTGCTCTCCAGAATGGTTGGATCCGTTCACAGTTCCACCAAGAATGTATTAGTGTCCCAGCTTTCCCACATCCCCTCCAACATTAATCATTATCTTCCTTTATACTTTCTAATGTATTACTTCAATCCTATTATTCTACACGGAAACCTTCAGCCACTTCCAGCTCCCTAAAAAATAAAGTACAAATATTTGATAGTATTAAGGATCTTCACAGGTTATTATATTTTATACTACTTCCCTATACATAGTCTCTTTTAGCCAGATTGGACTGTTCTACCTTTATCCTTGTATTGTCATGTCTATGCATCGATTTGCCCTATCCTCTGTGCCTGGAATGTATCATCTCTTCCCTTCCACATTGCTAATTGCTGAAGTTTCTTTCATTGCCAGTTTAACTATTCCGTGAAATCTTCCACTGACCTGCCATCTCACTTTGAAATATTTCATGGAATGGTTAAACTGGCAATGAAAGAAACTTCAGCAATACATATATATATATATAAACTATGCTAACAAGGGAAACACATACAAAGAAAAAGTTTAGAAAAAAGATGTGATTTTCCTCTCCAATTTCTTACATCTTTTTTCTATACTTTGTCTTTGTATGTGTTTCCCTTGTTACCATAGTTTTTAGATATAGATATCTATATATATTTCCCTCCATAGATAGTAAAATTCCTGATATTATCTATATTTATGTTATATCTATCATTGTATCTTTAGTGTTTAGCACAGTGTTACCTAATATATAGTAAGGAGATTTAAGACAAAGTGCAAGAGAAGTAGGATCAGCCAGAAATAAATGGGTACTATCTGATGACTTTTATTTTTAGTTTCCTTTTGTGATCTTTTAAGAACTCAGGTTGAAATGTTGAAAAACAGCTAGGATTTTGGTGTTAAGAAAGCTTTGACTTGTTTTGAGTCCTAGAAATTTAGAAACCTAGTCAGTATTTCTGAGTTTCCCAGGTATCAGATATCTATTAATATTATAGTCAGAAATCTATAGTCAGAAAAGAGTTCTTCTCTTTTAGGCATTAAAGCCCTTGTAGATTATTTTGATACTTTAATACAGTTCTGGGACTGTATTCTATTAGTCTACTCAAGACCATAGAATCTTACCTTACCTATGTGTTTCCTGCAAGCCTTTGCTCCTCCTTTTTCTTGCATGTAGTTCCAAGTGCAAATTAAGTCACAATGAACATGAAAGTTGTGTGCATGGGCTTATTTCAAAACTTTAAACTTCCAAAAGAGCTGACTGCCTTAAGTCTGATATTACCCCTATAGTAACTCTCCTTTCCATATTCAAAAAGCCATTTATGTGTTCCCTCACCCCAGCTTTTAAAGCCTTTCTTGATTTTATTTTCCATTACTAAATGTTTTTAATTCTAATAATTAATTTGTAATAATATAGTTGCAACTCTTTTTAAGGGCACAGCTAGAAAATGAAAAAAAGAAAAGGGAAATAGCAGAAAAAGAAAAGGAGAGAATAGAGCGAGAAAAGGAAGAACTGATGGAACGTCTAAGACAGATTGAAGAGCAGACAATGAAAGCTCAGAAAGGTAAGTTTCTTTGAAAAAGGTTATAGAATGGTTTGATTTAATAACATTTCTGCAGATCTTACCACTGATTTTTAAAAGTTCGTTGGTGTCAGTTTTGTATTTTTTTTTACATTTAGAATCTATTCCAGCAATTATATTTTTCCATTAAATTCAAGGTTAAAAGGGCATAATCACAGCATTATTCAAATCAAATTTCTTCAGTGTACAGCAGGAGACATGCTGTCTTATATAAATATATTTACATCAACTAAATCCAAGCACTTTATAAAGGAAATTCCAATGAAATCTCAAGGACACATGTACATTTCCATGGAGTTCTTCATGTTAGCAGGTCCCACAGTTATTGGCTTTGAACCACTGTTCTTTCTTACTTCAAGAATGCTCTGAGATTCTGAAATACAGAAAAGTCTCTGATCTGCTTTAGGATGAGAAATTCCCATAGGGAGAGTTCATTACAATAGTAAAATCACAAGTCCAGACAGACCTTTTCTTTGATGTTCCCCTTATTCCTCTCCAGAAAACCCACTACTCCATAATCACACACCTTAATGAGTTGCAAAAAGTATTGAAGAGGGCAAAAATTTGGAAAAAAGGGATGTGTTACCATTTCTATGTGATAGTGCCTAAGAAGATTAAAATGATTTAATAATTTGTTTCTATAAGTTAATAGTATTTTAAAGCAATTTCTCATGTATTATTTTATTCTTCACAACAATACTTTGAATTAGAGAGAATATTACCCTCATTTTACAGATTAGCAGATTCTGATAAATATGGAAGTTAAATGATGTATTCAAGGTTACATGACTAATTAACTGATAGAACAGGAACTCTTATTCTTGCTTCTTAGTTCTTTGCATTATGTGACATTTCCTCTGCTGTAGCTGTATTTCAGTGAAATATAAAATATTAATAATAACTTAATGTTTAAAGATACTATTGTTGTTTTGGGTTTTATAGTGTCATTATCGTTTTTTGAGTGCTTCATTTTGTTACTGCTATTTGATAAGTAGAAGCTATATTAATCAGTTCTGAGTGGAAACAAGTTATGATGTATCTTGTATTGTAAGATATAATCAGTGATGAGTTTCAATGAACATAAGTGTAAAGGGTGTCATTAGGAGACTGCATGATGGAAAGGGAAGAGGAATTGATCATGTAATGGAGAGTGAGGGGTAACAATTGGAGAATCCAATTGCATAGGTTATGTTCATTATACATTTGTGGAAGAACATGAATAAGAGTCACAGGAAGGGCAAGTATGCGTGGGTTGTCGTCTTTATTCCAAATTGATTAGATCATAAATCTATTTACAATATGGAATTTAACATTTATGTAGTATTTTAAGGTTTAAACAGTGCTTGACGTTATTTCATTTGATGACAATACTGTGCAATAAATGCTATTATCCCCATTTTACAAATGAGAAAACTAAGGTTGTAGAAGGTGAAGTGACTTGTCTGGGGCCACTAGGTAGTATGTATCTGAGGAGGAATTTGAACTCAGCTGTCTACGAGTGCAATCCCACCATTCTGTCCATTCTGCCACTTAGTTGCTGAATATTAAGAATAAGAATATTAATATAGAGAGGCTTTCAAGCAATGATCATTTGGATGTGTTTTGGAGGGGATTCTTGTTTACCATTGCCTATGTTAGAATGAAAGAAGATAAATAATTGAGCAGATTGCTGTTTTCACAGATTGCATAGTTCATCATGTATAGCTCCTATTTAGAATAAAGATAGGACCTATTTATAATAGTGTAGTGAATTTTCAAATGAAGATCTATCAATGCAGGTCAGTACCTTCTCTGCAGCTTGGAGTCTTAGAGATTTTCTTAGAAGCTTGAGAGGTTGTTATCTGCTTTAGGATCCCGATCTTTCTGGCTTCAAGGCCGGTTCTCTGTTCATGTATCACAATACATCTTAGTTCCAATTTTAAAATAGATTACATTATTTCTAGTGGGGAAAAAAAAAACAAATTCTAAATTTTCATTCTTTGTTACTATAATCACTAGCTTAAGTGCATTATGAATAATGTTAACAGTTCTGAGAATAGAATATGGGATTTTCTGTCAAGTACTATAATTATATTGGACAAGTGTGAATATGAATGAAATGCATAATACTGATATCATTTTAAAATGATTAAATTTTATTTAACTTTACCATGTTCTGTTTCATATTTTTGCTAGAGGATTGCTAGTTACTAAAAATCTTTCAATCTTATCATATAGGACATATAACAAAAATAATAGTAATAAATTATGTACAGAAAACAACCCCCAAATAAAGAGAACAAGAGAATATGTGGAAGATAGAACATCAGAAAGAATTTAGTCTTCTTAACAAGAGTTTTAAATCAGTCATCTTGAAAAACAGATATTCAATTTGTATTTTCTTTCATTTTTTTTTAAATAATAAAGCCTTCTTATGGAGCTTTAAAACCTTATGATTGTTGTGTAATTCGTGCTAACTACTTAAAAACCATGATTTCTACAATATCTGAAGTATGTATTGATCTTTCATTGAAAAGTTTTTGGTTTTTTTTTTTTTTTTTTTTTTGTAAAGGGTTGTTATTTTTTTTTGGTTTGTTTTCCAAAAGTTTCTGTGTATTTAGAGTAATTGTCACTCAAAATAAAAATCCTCATTTCAGTGAGCAACAGATCATGTTATAGAACAATATATATCACTTTTCTTATTATGCATCAAATTTCATTTAGTTATGTAGTTTTTAAACTGTAAGTAATATCCTACATTATCGGGATTGTTTCACTTTTGATCTAGCTGTCAAAAAATATCAAGAAAAATTCTCACCTTCAAAGAAGGCAAATATAGCCACTGTGGAATAAAGTACTTAAAGAGTTAGAAATTGATTTCTAGTCCTAACAGTGAGCTAGAGAAAATTCCTTTATTTTTCACTGTTTTAGTTTTCTACATGAACTAAAAAACTAAAAAGATCTCAGAATTTATCTTATATAATCTCAAACTCAAATTACATTTGTTTTGCCATTATTTCTTACTCTTACAAACAACTTACTCTATAAAACTTATAGAATACTTAGTTTTTCTTATGTAATAACAATATTCATCTATAACAGATTAATAGCTAATATATTTAACAAAATCATCTGTATTAATGTAGTTATTAAATGCTAACTATTATTCATCTAAACAGAGGGAACAGGATTGAATGTGTACTTATACTCCCTCATTAACAAATCAAATCAACAAACATTTATGAAGCACTTTCTTGGTGCAGAGCACTTTTATATTTAGATAAGCCTGAATTCCTGGGCTCAAGGAGTTTACCCTCGGTAAGAGAATGATGTTATCTACTGCAAATGAGAATATGTAATATTGCTTGATAAATGCATTAGTGAATTTATAAGTGTTGTGTGGTATCTGAAGTTAAAGGTTGTTGGAGGGCGGGAAGAAGTATCCATGAAAGTTTCTTACAGGATGGTACTTAAATTGAGTTGTAAAGAATGGGTAGAATTCAGTAAACATAAATGAAGAAGGAATTCCAGGAATAAGATACTGGGCAAAGGCATAATGACATGAGAATGCAGTGATGTTTTCTTGAGAAGAACTAACCAGTTTAAACCTATATAATATTGATAAAGGTAACATGAAGTAAGTCTGGAAAAATAGGACAATGAACAGATTGTGGATAACATTGAATACCAGACAGGCATTTGAATTTCATTCCAAAGGCAATAAAGATCTAGTGAAAACATTTGAGAAAACCAAAGATACAAATAAGGAAAATTATTCTGGCAGCATTATGACGTTAGGAATATCTATAAGGAAGATATTTCAATCAGTATTAAAAATGGGTGAAAATTAGGATGTGAAGTAGAGTTGTGGTAGTGCCAGAAAAGAGAACATGGGTATAAGATGTGGGAGATAGAAGACAAATTGAATTTGAGGGTAAGGAAGGAGAAAGAAACAGAAGCATTTATATAGTACCCCATGTGCCAAACACTATCTATGCTTAAACTCTTTGTAATATTTGATTTTCACAACCCTGTAATGGAGATGCTATTTAATAGCTCTGTATTTTGCAGTTGAGGAAACTGAGGCAGAATACAGCTGACTTGCCCAGAATCACAGGGCAGCTAGTAAATATCTCATGCTGACTTTGAATTTGGGTCTATCTGCTGTACCACCTCAGTGCTACTTAGGAAAAAGTGGTGTAGTAAAATCATATTTGGATTTGACCAGAAGTCAGATCCTTTTGTTAATGGATTGGATGATCTGGAAAATTCATCGTATATAGAACTGGAAGTAATAAAAGGTATTAATTAAAATAAGCTATTATCTTTATTAAAAATAATTATCTTGCAGAGTGAAAATATGTTATGAAATCAGTTTATGTTCCAGATGCCCCAGGCTGTAAATTTGGGAAGTTAACTAACTTCTGGTTTTGAATGTTGAAGGAACAGGGATTTTTAAGAGGCACAAATGAACAGGGAGAACATTCCAAACATGGGGGATACCTGTTGCAAAGATGTAGAAACAATTATGGAATACTGTGTGCCAGGATCACCTAACCTAGGTCATAGAGTGCATAGGAGTAAAGTGTAAGGCGCAGGGAAAAATATGAATAGTCGTCATTGTTATTTGGTCCTCTTCATATGGTTCCAATAAAGTTTATTGAATAGAAGGATGGCACAACGAATCCTGTGCTCTATAAAATTACTTTGGCCTCTGAGTGGATGATGGATTAGAGTGAAGAGAGACTTAAGGTAGAGAGCAATCTATTAAATTACTACTGCAGTTTGTAAGAGAAGACAGGTTGTATATAAGAAATGTGACAATAGAAATGACAAGATTTGGCATTATATATATACTATTAGTAAGGGTTGAGGAAACAAAGGTGTTACTAAGATTGTTAACATGGGTGCAGACTGATTCTTTTAATAAATAAATTCTTATTGGCTAATTGAATGAATTTAGACTAAAGAGCTGAAGAAAAGCTAAGAATAACTAAAAGTTTGTTCTTTGTGCCTTTTTTGGGGGGTAAATTGTATTGGAGTAAAGAGCAAAACTGAAAGTAGGGTGCTGCAGGGATTAATGCCACTGCTTAGCATAGATGGGGGAATGATAATTAATAATAGATCACATAAACTTGCTTAGTTCTGATTTTGCTTTCAGTTTTTTCTGCCTAAGAAAAATAACTTTTGCATGAGAAAGGTCAGAACAAAAATAATAGGAATTTGATGTTCAAATTAAATAAGATAAAAGTACCTAGTTACTCTTAATCTAGTTAGCTAATCCAAATGAACTATATCCTCAGTCACTGAGGGAAGAGTGATGTAATTGCTGAGCCATTGTCAGTGATATTTGAAAAATGATGAATAAGAAAGGTAACAAAGGACTGGAGAGGGCACATATCCCAATTTTGAAATAAAAGAGAAAAGAATAGAATTTCTATAGACTAGTGAACTTGATTTAAATTCCTGTTAAAGTTGAGTGGATTAGAGAGAGATGCTGAACATGAAGAAAAAGATGCAATGATTCCTGAGCCATCAGCTTCAATAGGTTTAATAATCATCTTTATGTAGATGACTCGAATTTTTTACATATGAGGAAACTGAGTCTCAGATTAAATGACTAGCCAAGGTGACACAACTAGTAAGTGTATGAAGAGATTTAAATCTAGATCATCCTGATTCCAAATCCAACACTCTATTCACTATTTCACTCTGTCTCGGAATCTCATAACACTCTGTAAGTATTATTTACAGATGTCACAAAGATCAGGTACTTGTTAGAACAGAATTCAGAAAGTCTTTAGTATTTTTTAATTTTTTAATCGGACTGGCAAAGATAGTAAGAGGAAGTCAAGTGTATAAGACAAAATACATGAAGGTGAAAAATCTGATTTTTTTTTTTTTAAAGAAAAACATGTTGGCTCATTTCCTAAAGGAAAAGAAGTAACTAATTCAGTTCAACATTTAAATTAATCCTTTTCGTGTTAGAAGTGGTATCTAGGTATCTAGTCAGCAATACTATTTTTGAATTATATTCTGAAATATATACATGTTCTGATTGTTTTTATTCAAGCAGTGCTGCTTTTGAATTTTAAAATACTACATAATATTAAATTGATAATTGATATAATAACTGATAAAGGAAGAAATTATACTTAAAATGGAAAGGATGTTTCTGGTCATTATTAGGAGTATATATATTTTCAGTTTTCTGATTTGAATTGAAAAGTATCTTAATTTATTTATTTTTTTTAAGCAAGGAGAGCTTATAAAAATTGTTAGCTTTTGTTAAATTAAAAACATTGCTTTGGTGATCTTTATGCTTAATTCTCATGATCTGTAATCCAGATTACAGTTTGGGATCTTTCTCTTAAGTAGAATGATTTGTACTCCACTTATTTTGCTAATATTTATTTAACAGAACTAGAAGAACAGACTAGAAGAGCCCTAGAATTGGACCAGGAACGAAAGCGAGCAAAAGAGGAAGCAGAACGGCTAGAGAAGGAACGTCGAGCTGCGGAGGAAGCCAAGGCTGCTCTAGCCAAGCAGGCAGCTGACCAGATGAAAAATCAAGAGCAGCTAGTGAGAAAATTGATAATTCATTTTATTTTATGCAATTTTTGTTATTACTAAGTGAAAAACAAAACAATAACAAAAAAAAAAACCCACCATTCTACTTAGCTACTTCATGTTCAGTTATCCATATGTAAATGTTAAAAGGCAGCTAGGTGGCACAGTGGAAAGAATGCCAAGCCTGGAATCAGGAAGACTCTTCCTGCTTTCAAATGTGGACTCAGAGAATTAAATTACTAACTGTATGACTCTGGGCAGTCACTTAACTTCAATTTCTTCTCTGTAAAATGACATAGAAAAGGAAATGGCAAACTGCTCTAGTATCTCTGCCAAGAAAAACCCAAATGGCGGTCACACAGAATCAGACAACAACAAATCGTAAAAAAAAAAAAGGGGGGGGTTGAATTTAAAACACACAAACAAAAAAAATAGGGGGACAATCGCAATTGTGACTAAATTTTTCTGCTGATCGTCTGAGGGCTTTTGAACCTCTTTTTGATAATCAAAAGGGATAAAAGAATCTCTAGTGGTATAAGTATGCAGTTTAACTGTTTTGTCTGTGAAACATATGTCCTAAAATTTGCCTTTGATAATTTAATGAAACTTACCTTATTGGAAATATTTATATCTCTCAAGATCTATCACTCAAAACACTTATTTCCATAAAAAAAAAACCAGTATGTTTCATTTTTTATTTTACAAGAGTTTCTTGGAATAAACCCTGACATTTGTTTTAAATGAAAAAAAGGTTTAAGTAAAACAGATAATTAAGCTGACTAGTTCATTTAAAGTACACTTTAAAGATTTATGCATTGTTTTAAAAATGATGTTGTGTATTCAAATAATAGCAGATCACATTTTTTCTAGTGCTTTTTCATTTACAAACCATTTTCCTCAACCATCCCATCTCAGGAAATAATCAACTTTTATTTTAAATAATGGAAGACTGCCAAGATAAAGTCTGCATAAATACTTTGTAATATATGATCTCACAGTTGATTAAGTGGGGATATATTGTTCGATATTTTGTATTTTTTTAGTGTTGTTTTTAGTGTTAGTTAATTATGAACTTTATTTTAGGCAGCAGAACTTGCTGAATTCACTGCCAAGATAGCACTTCTAGAAGAAGCCAAGAAGAAAAAAGAAGAGGAAGCCTCAGAATGGCAACACAAAGTAATGATGACTTCTTACATGTTTCAATTTGATATGACAAAGTAAAAAAAAAAAAAAAAAGTATATTTGTAAATCCTCTAGCTTCCATGGCAAAGTAAATTCACAATACCAAAACCAATTTTGTATTTGTTGAATTATTTCTAATGGTTTGAATTTCGTTAGCAATTTTAAAAATCAAATTCTGTATTTGTTTTACAAAAGGAATATCACTATTAATCTCCTAATACTATTTGCCATACCACTTGGTTTGATGGAATTTTACATTAAATATATTTTACTATGTTTCATATAGTTCTGGGATATTTAAACTTGTTTCTGATCTTCAGGCTTTTGCAGCCCAAGAAGACTTGGAGAAGACCAAAGAAGAACTGAAAACTGTAATGTCTGCCCCTCCCCCCCCTCCTCCCCCACCAGTCATTCCTCCAACAGAGAATGAACATGATGAACATGATGAGAATAATTCTGAAGCTAGTGCTGAACTGTCTAATGATGGTGTTATGAACCATAGAAGTGAGGAAGAGCGTGTTACAGAAACACAGAAAAATGAACGTGTGAAGAAGCAGTTACAGGTATTAAGTTATGTTAAAATTGAAATTTAAGTTTGTATATATGCTATTTAATTTGAAAAAAAACTATTTTCAGAAATAAATTTGTAGGCTTTTTAGATTTTTTTTTCTTTTAATATTGGCTACCATTGTGTGTAGTTAACTGGTTACTTGATTCTGTATTGATTACTTTTATAATATAAAGATTTAGAATTGATTTGTATATAATAATAGTGGACACTAATGTAACAGATTAGTGGCACTTTTTTATCTGGGGTTTATTAGGGCAATGTTCCAGTAATGCTTACTTTTTTTAAAAATATGATAACTATGCAGGTTTATCTAAAAATTATTTTATTTAGTCTCCATTTCAGATAGTAAGAGAGTAATAGTGAAATTACTCTGAGGATCTTCCAACATAATTACTTTAAAAATATTACATGATCCTAAGAAGTCCTTTGAATAGATTTTTTTTTAAATGAGAAGAAACAACAGTTCTTTTTCTCTTTCCATTTAACAACATGTACCTGCTATAGTAGGTGTCAGCTAGGTGCTGGGGATATCCCAGGGTTTAAATGAAATTTTCCTCTTAATAGTGAGATATCACACAATAACTAAGATCAAAATGGAAAATGTAAGTATTGGTAGTCATTTTCAGTTTCTTTAAACTTTCTACTTTCAGTTATTTATTCAGTTATTTTTTTTCTGAGTTCTTTATTACTAGTAAGAGAGTAAGCTATTGTGAGAAAGGCAAACTAAAATAGAATCAGATCCAGGTAATAAGTTTCAAAACTACTTTTGTAAAAAAATATATACATATATATTTTTTTCTCCTGCAGATTTTGTTTCAAAGTAACATTGATCCATAACAACCACAATAAGGAACAAGATAGAAAATCTTTAAAAAAAAAAAATTTTAACCTATATACATCATTATCATATTATTACCCAAACAGGTTGAGAAACCTTATTGATCTGGTCACTCTTAGTAAATGCCTTTCATATTTTGTTGAACGTTTGCCAGTTAGGTCAGACTAAGAATGTAGAAAGGGCCATGATCTTGCCACATAGCATTTACAAAATAACTTCTTCCTCACAAAAAAAGACTTCGAGATAGTGGAAGGAGGATTATATAATTAATGAAATGATTTAATTTCTTAATACTTATCCTAAAAAAAATTTTCAGATGAAAAACCAAAGATTTGATGTTCATCTGTTTTTAAGACATCAAGAAGTTGTAACTCTTGTTAATAAATTTTTAAAAAGTAAATGTTTCTTTGTTTTTTTTTTTTTAAACATAGGCATTAAGTTCAGAATTAGCCCAAGCCAGAGATGAAACAAAGAAAACACAGAATGATGTACTTCATGCTGAGAATGTTAAAGCAGGCCGTGATAAGTACAAGACTCTACGGCAGATTCGACAAGGCAATACAAAACAGCGAATTGATGAATTTGAAGCAATGTGAGAGCTGTTATTTTTGCATATATGTTCTTCATAAGCTGAACCACCAACAGAGAAAAGCAGGCCTTTGCAGATTTGATGGATTGCATCCCACCTTGCCAAAGTGTTTATACCAGTTTGACTGCAGTGGTTAAAAAGACAAATTTAAGGGAAGCTATTCAACATTAAGGCAGTATGACATTATGCTTGGCATTTATTTTCTTTTCTCTTTCTTTTTGGTTGAGGCCTGAGGAAGCATGTTCCATTACCTGTCCATTTTTTGTTTTTTCTATTTGAAGATTTACATTAACAATAACGACTGACAAATGTGTATGTTTGATCTTAGCACTTTGAAAATTCAAAAGGATTCTGGTAGTGGGACTTATGAATGTTTAGGTAGGACACTTCATTTTCTCATTTTCCTTTCATATTCCTTTCTTATATTTCAACATCCCCTCACTCAGCTAGTCACCCATCTACCCCTACTTTTCTTTTAATGTCCTTTACACCTTCTGCCATACATCCAAGAGTTCTGCCTTTATATAAATCATTGACTTTAAATCTTTTATGAATGAGGGTAGATAGCAGGGTGGGGAGTCTTGGCCCAGTGTATAGAGATTGTAAACAAATCATAAAAGACCATATCTGAGTGGCGTGGTGTGCAGCTGCTTTTTTTTTTTTAAACAATTCCAGTTTATTCACATCATTAGAAATTAGATATGCTTAATTTTTACTAAGTTCTTTCTAATATAAATTGGTGTTTCATCTCCTGTTATCTTTTGATGGTTTTCTTTGCCTTTTAATTCACAAAGGTCTAGACAGCAAGACTAATTCTAAAAGAGACTTAACAGATGGAACACTATCTGCAAATAATGCACTACTTAAAGGCTTGAATAATAATATTCTTCAGATATATGCCTTACTGTGAAAAGCATATATTTATGGATAATTTATTTGCATTGACAAAAACCTGGACCTTTCTGGCAAAGGGAGCATTTGAAAATAGTCCCAAAGAAGGGGGCAGTAGTATACTACCTCACCACTATATACGTGACTGGTCTTTCAAACATCATACAAAATTGAGTGTGGAAGCCATAAGTTTAATAATTCATAGTGATTCACAAAAAGAGGCTTCTTCAGAAAAAGATTTTCTTTTTCTTCAGGAGATTTTGTTCTGCTCATTGTTTAACTGCCTTTTTGTTGAGTTAAATTGTAAAAGTTTATGACTTGTATTAAGCATGTAAGCTCTCACTGGTATATTCTTACTCTTACTGGAGGGATGCTTGCGTTGGGGCGGGGAGAGAGAGAGAGAGAGAGAGAGAGAGAGAGAGAGAGAGAGAGAGAGAGAGAGTGAGTGAGTGTGTATGGGGAGGTACTGTCCTTGAATTAGATGAAGAAAAGTTATAGTGCAGTTTTTTGGCACAATTATTTCATGATCCATTTAGGCATACTTAGAATCTGAATCATTATGCTTTTTTTTCTAAATCTGTTAATGAGAAGGCAATAATTGTTAATCATGTTTTAGTGTGTTATACTTAGTTTATATTAATTTCATTTATGTCCTTCTGAAATAATCATAAAAACTAACAATGGTCTAAATTGTTTTTCTTCATTTTTAAGTGCCCATATTTGGAGTTAAAGAAGGAAAAAAGCCTTATTTTTTTCTGAGGGTGGTTCAGCTACCTTCCGTTTGGTATTACACACTCAAACTTACATTTATCTATTAATATTGCCATTTTATTAAACATCTTTCCATGCACAGTAAATTCAGCTTATATCTGAAAAGTTCTCTTGTGCTTTTTTTTTTTTAATTTATGCTGACTTCAAAAAAGGAATAATTTGGGCAGATGTCATGATAAGGAAAAGTTGTATTTAATATATTTTAGCTTTGTGGAATTAAAAGTAGTTTGTTAACTTTGAAATGACTGGTATGCAAGCATGATGCACATGCTTCAAAACTGGGCTTGGTAAAAGAGAATGTTCCCTGCTATAGTGTGACTTGGAACACTTCAAAGGAACATTGAATAGATCCCAAGTTTGCACTGAAGCATAAGCATTTATTTAATTTTCCAAAGTTTTGCCATAGCAGATGAAATACTGTGCCTCCAATGGATTCTGGGTCTCCCCTCCAACTTGAAATAAATACACCAACATTGATGTGTCAGCTTAATGTCAGTGTTGAAAAATTACTGATAGTTGCTGTTCATCTATGTTATATAGATTTGAATTAAAATGGATAGACCTAATCCATTTATAAAGCTGTCTGAATTTTTCTAACATAGGAACAACCATTTGTAATTTGCATAACGATCAAAGCAGTGTAGATTCTCACTCACCATTGGGAGCACATGCTCATGCAGCCATATTAAGAAAACATCATTAATCATTTGATAAAGTAAATTTACATTATGCTTTTTGCCCTTAGTGAGAGTTTAGCATCATGATTCTGTGTTGTTCAATTAAACTACAATTACAGCTACTATTTTGGATAACATTTATTGGTTAACAATAAAGAGATTAAAAGTTCATGCCTTCAAGGTCCACTGTTGTTATTTATTACTGAAATCACACCTCTTTTTTTTGGCTTGGAAGTGAGGCCATTTTGGCTGATTGCTAGTTCTCAATAGATGAATAGGCTCTTTTGACAACTAAACTAATTTGGCTGAATTCCAGCCCCTGCTTTCATTGTATAATATTTGGGCCCTTATTGTGGAAGGTCATTTTCATTGTCATTGACTCATTTCATTTATTAAAGTATAAAAATACTCTTTACTGAATTGTCTTAATTGCTTTTTAATAGAGATATGTATTTTTTAAAATAGTGTTGCATTTATGGGTCAGGTTTAAATCCTGAACCTTTGATAATTGATGTTTTTCATCTTTCTTATTAATTTGGGACATATTGTTCTTAATAAACTCAATTTTAGCATACTCTGAGACTAACTAGATGTCCTCTCAATTTATAGTTGGATATAATTTAAGTTTTCTTCTGGAGGGTATATAGGTACAGGTCACTTAAATTTGTATATAGAGAGAGTTTTTCTTTATATTCAACTTTTTGGAGATTTTTCCTTATTTACCAACTAGAATTACTTTTTGAAAATTTTAGACTCAATAGTAACTTTTCTTCTGCATATTATTAGAAAAAGATATTTTATTTTCTGCTGCAATAGAAATAAAAGTTTTAATCCTTCTTCACCTTCTTCTAAGACAAATTCCCCTTTACTGTTAATCCAACTTTGATTACTTTGCTGATTCCAAATTTATTAGAAATAAAAATAAGGTAAGTTGATATAGAATTTCTTTCATTCCCAAAGCTTTTCATATGCAGGATAAAATTAAAGAATTTTTAAAAGACCAACAGGTAAGCAATTGAAATGATCTTTTGCTTACTTACCTTTGGCATGCATTTTCCAGTCCTTATTAGTAGAACAAAGCCATTGGTCTTCAAGATGATTCTAAATGGTCAGAGCATGAGCCTATTTTTGAGTTTGTTCGACTTTCTTGACTTCTGCTTGATAAATGAGTGTGATCATCAAGTATGCTTAGATACTTTGAAAGACTCATGACCTCGTTGGTGTGAGTACTCCCTTTGCTGAAAGATTTATCCGTGGTACCCAACTTTATTTTGATGATCTTCTCTCCACACTTAACCAGACAGGCTCTTAAACAATATATTTCATTTCATCATTGGTTCCATCCTTGAAACCTTTCTAGCTTTGGTATGACTTAAAAAGCTTTTGTTCACAGGGGTAGCCTTTGACTTTTCAGGGTCACCTCCACCTTGCAATGAGGCATCAGAGTAAAGGTTCAGTGGAGAATACCATGTTTAATAAGTGTGTGTGTGTGTCTATGTATGTTTGAAAGTGTTTTTACTTTTAGAAGGTTCAATGTATTTTACAAACTTTTGGCTTCTCTTAAGACATATAAAGTATTAGATCACTTGTTTCCTATATTTCTAAGTCAGTATAGCTGGAAGTACTTTAATATTAGTGTTCTTTAATTGCTATTCAAGTATTTTGAAAAAGATATGCCTTTATCATTTGTTATTCATATTAAATGTCAATTTTCAAGTAATTTCTAGCAAATCCTATTTTAACTTATTAACCATTACTGAAGGTCATCTTTAATCCCCTTCCAACTGTTAAATACTTTGAAGAGCTCTAACTTGCCCTTTGAAATGGCAATGAAGCATTGTTCTTTGACCATGTTTGTGGGGAATTTAAGGTCTTTGTTTCACAAACTGAGATGACTTAATTTGAGACCACCCAAACTACATTTAAGGTTCTTGTGCCTTCTAGTAGGTCTTAGGAGATCTTGAGGTAGAAAGATATGATTGTAATTCTCCAAAGGATTTTCCCATAATAGAATTTAAGTATTACTTAATTGAATTATCCAAATCCCAAAGGATCCTAGTTCTTTTCATGATGACTTTTATGTCTTTAACAAATATTTATTGAGTGCCATTATGTTCATTGCACTTGGAAGTATAACTCGCTTGTAAGCAAGATTTGGGCTGAGATAGCCAGCGCGCATTTAGGGTTAGGGTTATAGCCAGTTGTTTCTCTTTTAAAACATGGTTTCCTAAACTAGAAGTACTTTAAAGATAAATCTTTAAAACATCAATTATAATTTTATTCTACCTAATGCCACTCTTTTGTTAATAATAGACGATTGCTTTTTGTAGCTAATCAGACATTTTCACCTGTGGGTTGAGATCTTTCCTGTTTATTACCCATTCTTTTAAAGTGCTCTTTCAGCTTAATTAAAGTCACATTAATGTTTTCTAGTGTGTTATCCTATTCAATTTAGCATCTTGTAAGTTTAATGAATACAATATATGTGATTAAGTGAATACTTAAGGGCATTATTATAGCAGTTCTATAGACCAGAGTATTGTTCAGTTTATATTTAATAGGGCTATGCTGATAGAAAAGCAAAATACTTAGCTTTAAATTTATCATGGTATCATTCTTTTATCATGGTGTCTTTTATTCTTTCAGTATTAGAGAAATTTTTCATCTCCTGTTTGCTAATGTTTGGAAACTTTTATATGTATGGGAGTGAGAAGATGTTTATTATCTGGGTGTACAATATTTTTATTGCTTTTTTCCAGTCCTGAAAATTCTAGTTTAATACTCTAAATTATGTGTTTTCTCTGCCTTCATTTAACTCTTTTAGTCTAATTTTACAGGGATATAGGTAAAGTAACTATGTATAACTATGGAAAGTAACTTTGTTTTATAGAGAAAATTAGTGGTCAATGACAGATAAAAACTGTTAGCATTAGTTCCTAAGTTGTTGCTATTTCTTGCTGAATTACTCAGTTATATTTTTTTTTCTCCAGTTGGTTGCTCTTGGCAAAGAATCAATTTAATGCCTAGGAAAGTTTGCAGGCAAGTGGAAAGGAATGCATGGTCCTCAAAGGAACTTTCTATTTAAATGGTTAAATAAGAAAGACATTAATCCTTACATGGATAAAATCAGTAGGTATAAAAATAATACAAACTATATTGAGTGCTGTATACATAATTCTTAAATATTAGGAAAGCTCTGTAGAAAGACATGAAGATTAATGGAATTATCTGAGCATCACAGAAAACATGAGTTTCCATAATGTTTTAAAGGGAAGGAAATACTCTGGCAAAGAAATGGGGTAAGGTATTACAAACATAGAAAATGGGATGTTCAACAGGTAGAGAGATAGACATAGGCAGAAAAAGAAAAATAAGTCTTAATATTTTTAGGAGAGATTATCAACTATGCCACATTATGGGTAGTTGAGAATATCTAGTTAGAAACATTAGATGGGAATGGATGAGAGCAGGAGATTGCAAAGGTCAGTCAAAAACAAGTTATTTTGATTTTTAAAAACGTGGGAGCTCTTTCAAGTTTTCAGTTTTAATTTTTAAAGTATTATTTCCTTCAGTTATCTTTTTTAGCTCCTTTTGTAGCTGGCCAATTGAATTTCTTGATTCAATGCATTTTTTCCATTTTGCCAGTTTTATTTTTCAGTGAATTGTTGTCTTTTTCCAATTCACCAATTTTGTTTTTCAGTGAATTG
>JAJPUD010002221.1:162215-273857 GCA_023553655.1 Myrmecobius fasciatus | reverse complement strand
CTTCACTTTCCCTCCATCTCCACAGCAGTAGAAAGAAATGGGGAATTCATTTGTATGGGTAAGGTTTGCTTTTTTTTTTAATATTTTTATTTCCCCCAGTTATATGTAAAACAGTTTTTTACATTTGTTTTTAAAACTTTTGAGTTCCACATTCTCTCCCTTCTTCCTTACTCCACCCTGCCTTTTAAGAAGGCACCTGTGATGAAGGTATGCAAAACAGTTCCATAAAAGTCATGTTGTGAAAGAAAACATAGATCTCCTTCCCCACCACCCTCAAGAATTGGAGTTAATTGGGCAATTGGGGTTAAGTGACTTGCCCAGGGTCACACAGCTAGCTAGGACATGTTAAGTGTCTGAGATCAAATTTGAACTCGGGTCCTCCCGACTTCAGGACTGGTGCTCTATCCACTGCACTACCTAGCTGCCCTAAGGAAAAAAAAAAATTTAAGAATATGCTTCTATCTGTTTTGACAAAATCAGTTCTTTCTCTGGATATGGATAGCATTTTTCATTATAAGTTTTTCAGAATAGTCATGGATCATTGTCATTCACAGCTGATCATTCCACAACTTTGCTGTTATGTTGTACATAGTACATTTCACTGGCCTTTCCAGGTTTTTCTGAGATCATCCTGATCATTTTAGAACTGAGCTTTGATGTAAGCTTAGGTTTGCTAATTGCAGTCTCACTACTGGTAGCATAGGAGGTTGGGGACAGGTGCTGAGTGTGCTCAAGTTCAGTAATCATCAGTTTCTAGGTTTTGGAGGGTTTATTTTCAACTTCCTTTTGGATTCTGGATGTCCTCAACTATGGAAATAGTTGAAATTACTTTATCTTGGGTGCATAATTTCTGTTTTGGAGAAGTTCGAGAGGTCATAAAGATAAAGAAATGTCTGATCTGCCATCTTTTTTCTCACATGACCTATTAAAGAACCCCCTCCTTTTAATCCTAAAATTCTTCAGGTAATATATGATTCTAAATTATGGAACATTGAGGTTTCTGGAGAATTAAAACTGATCAATTGAAGAACCATGAAAAAAGATACATTGTGGGTATGAACAGGCTGCAGTATGTTAGAGAATTATGAAAGAAAAGTTGTAAATTGTATATAGGATGTCATTAAAGGTGTATGTGTGTGTGTGTGTAACAGAATATGGACTAAGTAATAGAAGCAAGTTTTATGTACTGGTGCTTGTAAAATGATATGGCAAAGTGAGGAGGAAGGCTTCCAGATTTGTTGACTAGATTTCTTGTGGTTAATCTATGGAATGATAGGGGTAAGTTGTATAGGATGGGTAGGCATAGATGGGTTGTGATCTCTATCATTGGAGATTACAGATACATTTGAATATAGTTGGAAAGGAACTCAAGATTTTTTTTGAAAAACACATGTTAAGGAAAGCTGCATGGCATAGTAGTGTTAGAGAACTAAGGTGGGAGGAAAGAAGACCTGGATTCAGGTTCTACCTCTGACACTTCCTGACCGTGACCCTGAGCAAATCATTTAATTTCTTATGATTCCTGGCAGTTCTTAAGGTGCAAAGAAAGTGCTAATCTACGTTAGAAGATGCAGTTTTCTCATAATTTCCAGCAAAATGTTGTAGGAAATTAGTTAAGGAATATCTCCTCTGAGTTTATTTTGGATACATAACAAAGTTCCTAGGAAAGGTTTTCTTCATCTCAGCTTTGTTTTCCACTTTTGCCCTTTTCTCTGCTTCTCAGTTGGGCATTGAGACTAACTTTGAGCCATTCAGCTTTCCCAGTTTTCCCTTGGTCTTTTCTGAAGTTGACATGTAATCAAGCAACTTTTTCAAAGGGTATTGTACACTCCTGGTTTCATTATCATATTGTAGTGATTTTTTTTTTACTTAGTTTTGAACAATAAAATATCTAACATGTTAGCTGTCGAGTAGTCATAATTAAATTAGGATTATAGGCAAATCTAGAGGGGCAGCATGATTCAATGGACAGTGTATGCCTTACAAGGAAGATCCAAGTTCTTGTCCTGTCTCAGCCACATATTGGCTATATGAGCCAGGACAAAACACTTCCTCCTTTAAATAATCTGCAGTGGTAGAGGAAATTTCTTCCCTGACAACTCTCTACACCAATGAATTTTGAACCAAAAAAAAATAAATGGACAGAGTTTGTCATTTTATAACTTAGGGCTGCGTCTTAGAAATTTCAAATTTCAAATGGTTGATTCCATAGCCTTCCAAATTTGAAACAAAAAAAAGTATTTGTTGCATTTAAAGACTAAATATTGACATAAATTATTATATTTTGCCTTTTAAAAATACTTTCTGACAAGTATTTGATATCATTTTTCTATCCTGTAAGTGGTCAGATATAGTAGTTTACTTTTCTTGTTTTAAAATTTGTTTAGTTTCATAACCAGTTTGAGTTTCTTGTAGTTCTAGAGAAGCATTATCTGACGTTTTGCAGTCTTTGAAAAAATCTAAACTTTTTGAAGGCAAGTGGTGAACAGAGAAAATATTTACATTGATAAGAGCATGAATAAAACCACTGCCATTCATTTGGGAGGGGGAAAGAGTTATAGAAACTTTAATTCATTCTTACTGAAACACAGGTGGATAGTACTATTGTCCTCATTTTTGTAAATGATATGTGGATAGTACTATTGTCCTCATTTTTGTAAATGAGGAAAATACACATCTAAATGAGCTTGGGATTTGAGCCCAGCTATATTCCAGTATGGCTTTAAGTTTCAAGGGAATTCTGTTGGATCTGGGTACCTGAAGAACTTATCTATAGGAAGTAAGTCTCCAGAGATGAAGTAATTTTGCATCTTCAAAAAGAGGTTAATTTGTTTTTGTTTGTTTTTTGCTTTTTGCTGAGGCAATTGGAGTTAAGTGACTTGCCCAGGGTCACACAGCTAGGGAATGTTAAGTGTCTGAGACCTGATTTGAACTCGGGTCCTCCTGACGTCAGGGCTGGTGCTCTATCCACTGTGCCATCCAGCTGCCCCCAAAAGAGGTTAATTTGGTACTAAAATTCTTAGAAAGAATTAATGCCCAAGAATAAATCTGTCTTCTGCATTAGTAGATATGATATTTACAGGTAGGAATCACTTTTTTCCATCTTGAGCTGCTGTTTTTAAGGTACAGATAGGAGAATTGAAAGGCTTCCCATCTTGGAGAAATAGTTTATTATTGGAAACAATTTCAAAAGATTTATTAAATTAGTACTTTCTATTTAGATAGAGGGTTTTTTTTTCCTCTCTTGTTCAGTAGACATACAGAAGAAGAAAAGGCAAGTTGTATGCTAAAAAGGGCACTAACAGAGGAGAAGGAGATCTGTGTTCTCCTTCTCATTCCATGCACTTTCCAAGTTTGTAATTTTGGACAAGTCACTGAATATCTCTGAGAATCAGTTGAATCATCATTGTGAGTAGAATGTTAGACTGGAAGTCAGGAAGACTAGAGTTCAAATTCTGCCTTAGAAACGTAGTTAGCTATGTGACCCTGAGCAAGTCACTTAACTGCTATCTGTTTCTTCATTAAATGAGGGCAATGAACTAGCTGATCTCTCAGGTCCCTTCTCACTCTAAATCTTATTATTTATGTAATCTTATGGTACAAAACAGGTGTTTGGACTGGATGGCCCTTTGTGCTCTTCAAACTTGAATCTTAAAAGATTTAATAATAATAAGTTATTGTTAGTAATAAATAATTCTATAAAATGCCTATGTTACTAAATGGTAATTGACATCAGTTTTAAGGCACCTCCTCTAAAGCCCTACTTTTATGCCTCATGGATGTAATGTGGAAGTGATTCTGAGTTCTCTAAGGCTATGCTGGTAACACACAAGTCTTGGGATATTCTCCCAGCCTAGCAAAGCTTAACAGTGGATTAATGAGGGAACATTGGACAAGAGAGAACCCTAAACTGGGCAATCACAGGATCTGAATTTGAATCCATTTCTGCTACTTATTATACCTAAGTAACCTTACAGAAATCATGGGTCTCTTTTAGTCTAGGTCTTTGATTCCATGATTGCTGTCTGGGGACCAGCACAGCTATGTCAGCAATAAATAAATAATAGCTAGCATTTATATAGTGCTTTAAGATTTGTAAAGCACTTTATAAGTATCATTTCATTTTATCTTCAATTCATTCCCAGAAATTTTACTCTCAAGTGAGTTTTTAGATGTAGCAACTATTTAATATGGACTGGAGGGGAGAGGGCTGCTGCTTTTATCTGTGGAGGGGAATGCTCACATGGAGGATATTAGTCTTTTAAAGTACATGTAACCTTTTTCAAAATTTTCTTTTGCCTCATTTGGCTTTTTGGTAGATGACAGCAAACAGCTAGCATGCCATTATCCTGATACCAGAAAAACCAAAAAACTTTTTTTTTTCCAATTTGTAAATTTAAGAAGCTAAGAACGTTATTGTGCTTTTAACCTATTTATTGGTGTATTTGCCATGTCCTTTGGAACATTATCTGGCAGTCTTTGGGAGGGGCCATTAAATGCTTACTAAAGAATAAGCATTTAATTGCTGTTGGTTTTTCCAAGTGTATTTAGCTTCATTTTCTTAACAATAACCCTAGAAGTGTATTTTGAAACTGTTCTGAAACTCCAATTTTCTTTGTGATCCTCTAATGCATCACAGTATTTCATTAGAAGACTGAGGTGTAATATTGCATAATAGGTATAGATATTGCCCCAGAACCTAGAAAACTCAGGTTCAAGTTTTTTTTTCTGACACCTACTGGCATTGTGACCTTGGGCAAGTCACTTAATCACTCAGTGTTGTTGGAAACCCTCTACAATTAAGTAAATTGCAGAGAAAGTGCTGAGTTGCATTGGAAGAAGGAATTTGCTTTATCTAAGAAAGAATTCCAGATGTCCAGATGAAATCAAAGGTTCAATCCCTATTTCTTATTACCCTTGGAGAGTTATACCATTATAAATACACTTAAGGATTTCTTTCTTAGTTGCCCTACCTGTTTAATAAAGTCCTTTTTAATTTCCAGTGTTAGACTTTTTCAATTATGCAAAATTTTTACTTATAAACTTTGGAAGAAAAATAAATAATAATCCATAAGCAATAAACCAATCAAGCTGAATTTAATATTAGCTACTTGGGAATTTTTTTTCTCTTGTTTTCTAAATTAAATGCTAATTGATTTATTTAAATTCATTAATAATAAGCCATTTTCCATGTCTAGCTAAAAAAGCACTTTGTTGGGAGCAGCTAGGTGGTGCAGTAGATAGAGTACCATCCCTGAAGTCAGGAGAACCTGAGTTCAAATCTGGCCTCAGACACTTAACACTTCCTAGCTGTGTGACCCTGGGCAAGTCACTTAACCCCAATTGCCTCATCGTCCCCTTCCCCCCAAAAAAAATCACTTTGTTACTACAGAAAAATATTCATGTCAGTCACAAGTGGGTTTAACATATTCTTCTGTCACACTAGTTAATTACCTGTGTTCTGTTTTTGTAGATTTGTATATAGAATAGCTTCTTATCCAAATAATAGATAAGAGAGAAAGAAAGCTGAGATCTCAACCTTTTGGTTTACTTATATAAAGGCCATCCTAAACCAGCTAAAAATTGTTAATGTCTAGCTGTATGTATTTTATAAACATTTTAATACTTTTAGGGAAACTATGTCTTTGGATTCGTTTGGAATCAGATCTGAATTAAAATCCCAGTTAATGCCATTTATGATTATGGACAAGTCCTTTAACTTCTTTGAGTATGTTTACTCATTTGTTAAATGAAAATAATTAATAGTTGTGCTGTTATTCTCACAGGGTTATTGTAAGGAAACTACTTGTAAACTTTAAAGAGACTTAGAAATATGAGGAGTTATGATGGTATTGTTGGGAGTGTTATTATATTGCAAGTTAGTTTTCAAAAACCTATTGTCTTTTAGATCAATAAACAATTCTACAAAAAAAGCTTTCTAGATTTGCAAACTCAGTGTCAACCTCAAGTCTTAATTCTAACTCACTGCACAAATCCAGTCTGTTGCCGTATTTTGTCTGCCTTCAGAACATCTCACTTATATCCCCTTCTCTCTACTCTCATAGCCAATAAATTAGTACAAGTCCTCACCACTTCTTGCCTAGATATTTGCAATAACCTTTTTTAAAAAATTATTTTTTAAAAAATTTTTATATCACCTACACCACAGAAATATTCCATCGCAGTTATATACTACAATTAGTTTGGTTGTTCTCAATTAATTTCTAATTGTTCTTGTTGGCTCACTCAAGTCTCTTCCTCATTTCAATCCATTCTTCACTCCACTGCCAAACTGATTTTCCTAAAGCACAGATTAGACATTGTCACCTTCCTCATTAGACCAGTGACTTCCACCTCCAAGGTCAAGTATGAAATTCTGGTATGTTAATCCCTTCACAACCTGCCTTCTTCTTACCTTTCCATTCTTGTTATACTTTATTGCCCTTCATGTGTATTCTCTGATCTGGCTCCATTGGCCACATGCTGATCTTTCCACATAACACTTTATCCTTTCTTCCTTTGCATTGACTGTCCCTTCAGCCTGGAATCCTGTCCCTTCTCCCTCCTGCTTCAGTTTCCCTATGTTCAAAATTAAGCTGAAAAACTACCTTTTTCAGTGAACCTTCTCTGATATTCCATCCATCCTCTGCTTTGCTGCTGCTGTCTTTTCTAAAAATTCCTTCTTTCTCAACTCTTTTGTATTTTGTATGTACCTAGTTATATGTATATGGTTCCTCCCATTAGAATATTAGCTTCTTGAAGGCAGATACATACCTCCAGTTAAAAAAAGAAACTAAACATTATAGGTGATTATCCTTGTGAAACTGAGGGAATGCCCTTGAAGTTTTGGAACTTCTGTTTTCTAGATTAAAGATTTTCTTGGTTGTGGTGAAAATTAATCTTTAGACTGTAAATGACCTATCTTATTCGAGGTAACTACAGTAGTTTCTGATATATACACCGTTTATCAAGATTGTTTTCTTAGCCAGTTCAGAAAAGATCTTCAAGTAAGTCCCCTAGAACAAACCCCTTCTTATTAAACTCTACCAGATATTTAAATACCATTCTTAAAGATAGAGGAAGACACTCTATAATTTCTTTTGGCATTCTTTTCTATGGGTTGTTAGCAGAGCTGAATCTAGAACCAAGGAAGTTCCTCTTTCATAGCTCTTAGAGTTTTAATAATTTCCATGATTACACAAATTTAACCTTCAAAAATTTTTACTACTGTGAATTACTATAAAGAAATGCCCAAACCAATTTTCTATTGCTACAGATGAGGCTCGTTTTTTTCTTAGTTTTATTGGGTGTACCCTGAACTTTAATTAATTTAGAAAGTAGGCTAGTGTAAATTACTGTTTTTTTGAGCCATAAAAGAGATTGGAAAGTTTCTCTATGTCTCCTCTATACTGTGGTGAAGTTCCATGGAGCCATTTTGATGTACCCTTCATAAGATTATCTCTGCACAAACTAGGTTTTCCTGGTTTATTGATGGAAGAAATTCTTGAGTCTATCTGAAAGGATTAGAGGGCTTCAACATCTAAGAAATTGTAATTTTTATTGATCTTACATAATGTCAGCAAAAAAAAGCCAGGCACTACAAAGTACTGCTTGGAGTGCTCTTCTTTTAGCTTTATATTCCTTGTCTGAATTGAAATTATAGACTACTTCAAGGAATTTCTTTTTTCTTGCTGTAAAATATATTAGATGTCACTGCCCCCTCCTTATGTACCTTTCTTTAGAGAGTCTTACAGATGAAAGTAAAACACACATGCTTCTGGCAACATTTTCTGTTCTTTAAATTCCTTCCCTCCACTCCCTGAAATTAAAGCTTAAATATGGTGTATGTACTACATTTATCCTTGTTATCCTTATTTCTGATGCAGATAAATGCTCAGTTTTACATTTATATCAGTGAAATCAGTCATTATGTATGTTACTAATAGTAGCAAATACAGAATTAATTCTAATAGAGCTTTTTTAAACTTTGTGTTTTTATCATACTTTAAAATTCTGTGAGGCATTCATATTTATAATAGTCCCTACTCATATATAACAAAAAAGATTTTGAGGAACTTTATAGGGTCATAGAACTAGAGTTAGAAAGAAGGGGCCTCAAGACCCACATTTTCTAAATGAAGAAACCATGGACCAGGAAGTTAAGAAGCATGCCTAAAGTCATCTAGGTGTAGTAAGCATCAGAGGCAAAATTTGAATCTAGGTCACAAGACTAAAAGTATTAATTTTTTGTATACTATACTAAGCAGCCTTATCAAGTCTAATCATTTTTTGAAGGGGAAATTGAATCCAGAGGTTGACTTGCCCAAAGTGACAATTACTTAAATAAGATATTGCATTGATTCATTTCAATTCATCAAACATTTATGAAGTCTTCTCATTCCCACCTGATGTTTATTAGTGCTATAGAATTTTGCATCTAGGGATCAATTGGTCCTAACCCCTAGTCTACAAATGAGGAAGTAGGCTGGTACAAGGGAGAGGACTTATTCCAGGTGGCACAGTGAGTGGTATTTTCCTGCTCTACTGCTTATGGAGATGAAACTGAGGTATGGAAAGTGATTTTTTTTTTGGTCCATTTTCCACAACTAATTTAGCACAAAGCACAAAGATAGTATTAGAATTCCCTAAACTCTTGACTCCTCAATAAAGTTTGCATTCCTTTAAACTTGGAACCAATAAATTGAAGCAAATCAGGTCATAGCCCCTCAGTGATCCCACCTGGTGATATTTGGGGGGGGGGTGTCATTGTTCCTTCTATGAAAAAGACTTTTCTTTTTTGGTGCATTTACTAATCACCCATTTTAAAGGATTACAAATGCCTGAATGCTAATCTCTACTGGAAAAACCCAGAAGGCTCTCATAGTTTTGTTTCCCGGATTCTGACTGATAATGCTTAGTGACTCAACACTGGCCATGCTGACACTCTGGGTTCTTATCATTGGAGTGTAATGAAGTTATCTGAGACAGGTTCCCATGAAAGAAATGGTATCTTGGGCCCTTACTTTTTTAGTGAAAAAGTATAAGTCTGGTGTTGTCAATCAAGAGAGTATACTCTAATTAGCAACTCCCCATGAGAGTGTCAACCTTAGAAAGAAGAGAAGAGGGGAAGGATCTTGAGGAATGTATTTCAAAAATGATACTTTTCATTATCTGCCTCCTATCCCCCTCTTTTATTGTATAAATCATAACTTCCCTGAATGTGGTGTAAGAATATATAGAAAGATTTTATTCATCTGTATTGTGCAGACTAAGGAATAAATTCATTAAGAAAAAGCATTTCAGGGCAGCTAGGTGGCACAGTGGATAAAGCACCAGCCCTGAAGTCAGGAAGACCTGAGTTCAAATCTGATCTCAGACACTTAACATTCCCTAGTTGTGTGACCCTGGACAAGTCACTTAACCTCAATTGCCTCAGCAAAAAGCAAAAAAAAAAAAAAAAGGAAAAAAGAAAAGAAAGGAAGAAAAAGCATTTCAACTCCTTTTTGCTTAATACCATTTGTTTTAATGGACATCATTAATTCCTTAATGTCAAGGAATTAACCAAGCAGGTAGAAGTCTGACTGTAAAATCAAATAGAAAAAAAAAAAAAAAAGTCTTTAGAAATTAATGACCCCCCTCCCTTTTCATTACCTTTGCTGTTTCTTACTCAAGCAATTGTATTTGAACTGAATGCTTTTCCTTAACTTTCTGGCCACATACTCATCTCCATTATGAATGACATTATGAGGTTTAAATGGCTTTGAAATTAGAACTTCATCTTTTCCATTACATGCTAAGATTATATGGGCTAATTAACTATGTTTTCATAGAGATTCAATCAGGCTTCCCAGTTTAGTAGGTGCAGCTTCTCACCCCTATCTTTTCAGGGCTATTATACCCTGTTCTCTAACAAGACAATATCCAGGGAAGATAGGAAAGCAATTATCCAGTCCTAGGACTACAGAAAGGCAACTTCTGCCTAACATGTTACAAATGCAAAAAAACAAGTATATACGAAGCTTCTCTTCACTGTAGAGAATTCTTGAGTATTTGAAAATCTTTCTACCAAAGAATTGTGGTGAGATAATACTGGCCTTCACTTATTCACTATGAACACTGGAAGATAACTTAAGACCCACAAAGAATCTAGTTTCATGAGAGACTGCCAATATTTTGGAGGATTACCAAGGACTTTTATAAATACTCCTAGGAAGTGTATCTTGCCATAGTAAATATACATGTATTGATTGTCATAGTAAATATACAAAGTAGCATCCTACTTTAATTTATTTCTTTTCCTCTCCACTGAGTGAAACAAAATTATATACATATATACTATGTCATCATTTTTATTTTGTTAGCTAATTTTGCATGGTCTGCATACAAAGTATCTAACAGATCATTCAGATTATTTTTTTAAAAAATCTAATAACTATCCTAAGTATTAAAACAAATTGCTCATCTAATTTATCTACAATCAATTAATTTTTTATTTAAGAAGCTGAATTAGTTGTTTAAAAGCTATATGCTAAATTATATATTAAAAGTAAGACATTTTACATTACCTCTATCCTGTGTAATAAGCAAATATCTAAATTAAAGAGCAGACTAAAAGGGAAAAATCCATACAGGGTTCAAAAGATAAATGTCTTATAATGGCATTTAAATTTATTTGTCAAATGGCAATGTTTACGTATATAGTCATGTAGTGATTGGGTTTGGTTGAATATAACTTCTAGTTCAAAGAATCCTTTTGAGAGCATTTATATTTCTCTTGATTTGGAAGAGTTCAGTGTTCTTTAATATATGCTATCCTATTCGTCTTCTCATGCCAAGAATGGGATAGAAGAGTTAGAGAATCTGAGAGCTAGAAGAGATTTTAAAGATTGTATAGTTCAGCCCCTGTTGTTAGGTGTTATTCTCATATTCATGCTCATAAGCTTGAAATGTGGATGTATAATTAGCCAATAGAGAAAATGCATTTACAAAGAGAATATTAAAATGACTTTCAGAAACTAGATATGATAACTAAGTATTTCATTAAAGTTTACTTGTTCTTTCTCATTCACTAAGAGGTTTAGAAAAAAAAGGAAATCTAACCTAATGACATAGCTTTCCCCAAAATGACCAATTAAGAGATAATTACTTACCAAATCTAGTGGCCTTTTTTTTTTCTATTCTCATCACTCATGACCTCTCTGCAGCATTTAACACAATTTACCACCCTCTCTTAATGTATAATCTTTTCTTTCTGTTTTTTTAATTGTTCTGTCTTGAGTTTTTCTCTGTTTAACTTGGATCTTAATCTGTTATACCCCTTAACTGGAAGTCCCCTAAAATTCTGATCAGGACCCTTTTTTCTTTCTATATTCTTCTCACCCTATATTATCTTATGCTAAAGGATCTCTTTAGCTTTCATGATTTCAGTTAATACTATGCAGATGATTCCCAAAACTGTTTGTTCAGTTTGTTTTCTTTTCTGTCTTCCAGCCCCCATTACCAGTTGTTTGTCATGTTGTGCTGAATGTCTGATAGTAATCTCAAATTCAACATGCCCAAAATAAAGCTCACGCTTTTCTCCCAAGCCCTTCCACTCTTTTGAACTTCCTTATTACAAGCAACATCATATTTTCCAGTCATATTCAGACTTCTCTTTTATTCAACATGCATATCCAGTAAATTGCTAAATTTTATAATGTCTTTCTCTACATTATCTCTTGTGTACATTTCCTAGCCATCACCCTAAATCAGGCCCTCATCAGTTCTCATCTGGAATATTGCAATAGATTTCTGATTGTAGTTTTTTGTAGTTTCTTCTTATCTTTCACATAGATGCCATAGTGATTTTCCTAAGTCACTTTATGATGTAGATCTAACCATATCACCTTCCTTTTCCCCCGACTTCCTTCCTTTGACTTCTTAAAATCCTACATGATTCATTTGAACATCCCATTTCAAGTCTTTATAACTTGACCTCTTCCTCCCTTTCCAATCCTTTTATATTCAACTCCTCTATACACATTCTATAGCCATACTGGCCTACTTATATTTCCATGTCTCACTTTTGTGCCTTTTCAGTCATAATATTTGTACATATTATTAAATAAATTAATCATAATCAATAAATTAAATAAATTAATTAATCATAAAATACTTAGCACAAGGCTAATACATAGAAGGTACTTAATAAATGCTTCTTTACTCTTCCCTGTCCTTCCTCTGCAGATTAAAATGAACTCCAACATTAAGTAGTGTGGAAATATTACATATTTGTATTTTGCTTTAATCTATTTTTTAAAAATTGTAGCCATTGATTTTTTCACAAAGTTTTCCCTAAAAATCTTTTATATCCTTATGACAGTGTCCAAGAACAATTCTTACAATAGGTACACTTCACCTTTTATAGCATTTCTAATGGAAAAATTCCCTCCAAAAAAAGAATTGTCTTTCAGGGATTTATGAATGCAAATTCACTTTTAAGCTGTCTCTTTATTTACTAACCTATAATTTGACAAATATACGCACAACTGAGCTATACATATCCTGCATACTTGAGTGGGTGGTTGTGCACTTTGCAAACACACACACACACACACCCCCCCCCTATTCTGAGAATTACAAATTCATTCTAGGCAATGAAATTGCTGCTCATGGCACCATCTGGTGGCCTCTGTGGGCAGGTATCCTACACAACTTCTCCACAACATCTTTCCTTCTTTCTAGGAAGAGTCATGAATGTGTCCTTTTCCATTTACTTGTTTTGCTTGGTTTTCATTACTCACATCTCATTTATTTCCACATCAAGTATTCCCCTTCTCACATTTTAAATATCTCCTCTTTCACCCCCTTCTTCCATCTCTTTTCCAACTCTGGCTGTATTTCTTTATAATCGTTTCTTTCTTCTTTCTTCTTTCTCCTTTGTTCCATTCGTTAGCCAAAAATAGTCTTACCCCAATCTTGTCTTATAAAAGTTAAAAAAAAAAAAAAAAAAAAAAAAAGCCTAGGCTGTGGATAAAGTGTCAGACTTGCATTCAAGAAGACCTTGAAGTTAGGATCCAGTCTTAGATACTTATTAACTGTGTGATCCCAAACTCTTTCAGCCTCACTTTCCTCAGCTGCCACTCAGGGCTTCTGTAGGATACAATGAGATAACGTGTGTAAAGAGTTTTGTGAATCTTAAAATGTTATGTAATTGCTAATTCTTATTATTACAATTTTTTTGAAATGCTAGGGATATATTGTGAAGGAAAAGGAAAACTAAATTTTGAAATGAAATTAGCCACAAAGTCTCTTACCATCAATTTTAAAGGCCTTACAAATTCAAGAAATTGCCTTTTTTGTTTCCTCAAAACCCTCCATTTATTATTTTATTCGTCTTTATATCTAACTGATTCCAAAGAATGTGTTGATGAAAAATTTTAAGCATGGGTTTTTATTCAGTTTGAGAGGTTTGAATAGTATTAAAATAGTATTGTTTTCTGCTTTTTGATGCAAATTCATATTTCACATATATTTCATATAGACTTACATGTATAAACATAGGCTTCACTTAGCTTTTTTTTTTAACACAATATTAGTGATAGTCATGAATTTCCAGCATTTCTATTAAAGCTTTGACGCAAAGTAGGAGTAGGGTTCATGACCCTACTGTAGATAATTGGTGAGGGGAAGGCAGGAAAAGGAAGACTGAGAGAAGCAGCACTATAAAAGGCTTAACCCCATGTAATGCCGATATGGCCACAGGGAAAACATTTTCTTTTTCTTTTTTTTTTTTTTTAAGAACAACTTTTTAATTTTTTTAATTAAAGCTTTTTATTTGCATAACATATGTATGAGTAGTTCCTCAACCTTACAAAGGCCTTTACAACCCGAACCTTACAAAGCTTTCCCTTACAAATTTTCCCCCTAGTTCCCTCTTCTCCCCTAAATGGCAGGAAGTCCACTACATGTTAAATATATTAAAATACTTGACAAGTCGAATATATGTATACATAAGGGAAAACATTTTCTAAAGAAGCTTTTCATTATTCTCCTCAGTTTGTTCCTTGGCCTTCAGTGTTAGAATGGCCTTTATAGAACAGAAAAATTTGTATGCCCTGTTATACTTGGTAGAACAGATACCTAATTCCAACAATATCAACATTTTCAAATTGTCCTTGAGAAACAGAATTTCTGGACGTTTTTTTCTTTTTCTTTTTTCGCTTAAAGAGCTTTTGTTTCCCTGGAGATGTTAAACAGTATTTATTTTTTAACATTACCAGGCAGAATGATTATGCTTAATAATTGTGCTATGTGCATGTATGGTGGGGAGGAATAGAAAGAGAGGATTCAATATATGCTTGACTTCCTGGTAAGAGAATTCATTTGCAAAACATGGCAGTTTACCAAACCTATCTAAACCCAGAAACCAGTGAATAATATAGAAATCATTTGAGTTACTATGAGGCTTAGATAGCTAGCACCTGAAGAAAAATAAAATGAATAATACAGACAATAATATTAATGATAATAATAATGACTTATATTTGTATAGCATTTACTATTTGTGAGGCACTGTGCTAAGCATTTAATAATTGTTATCTCATTTGATTCTCATCACAACTCTGGGTGGTAGGAACTATTATTATACCCACAGTTAAGGAAGCCAAAGGAAACAGCAGTTCACTGACTAATTCAGGATCATACAAATAGTAAGATAAATTAGACATTGAACACTAAGTTACTGCTGCACAATACTATCAGGTATATTATAATTGTGACCAGTAGAGTTGCAGAGAATGCTAGAAACTGGCAAATCATTTTTGTGTGCTGGTAAGGTTTTGAGTCTTACCTACAAGACTGATTTAAATTCATTCCTAATTCCAGCCAGCTTCTAATAATGGAATTTCAAAGGCTGATCAAAAGACAAATTACAGAGGTACTTAAAGGAAATGAGATTGATTTGATAAAGTCTTCAACCCTATCTACTAAATACACATGACAAAGCAGATGCAAGCATTTTCCTGGTATTCAAGATTTCTTTGACAACTTTGTCTTTCTCCAAGAGGAGGTAGTTTGCTCTTTCCTATGGGCTACTAAATTAGCACAATGGATAAAGTGCTGGAACTAGAGTGAGGAAGACTCATCTATTCAAATCTGACCAAAGGCCCTAGCTCTATGACCTTGAATAAATCATTTAATTCTGTTTTATCTCAGTTTCTTGTCTATAAAATGAGCTAGAGAAGAAAATGCCAAACTGTTTCAGCTGTCTTAAAGAGCTCAAAGTATATGAGCCCTTTGATCTCAGAGGCAAGATGAATGAGGCAGGAGACTGTGAAAAGAGCTCCAACTTATTATGCAGCACAGCCTTGTTGATATGTATCTTTGCAAGCGTAATTAGCATGTAAATGGTAGGCAATACCCAGTCACCTTTCAGAAGCAGCTCCTGGGTATGTGTATTTGTGGTATCTGCCAATGGGAAGAGAGCCAATCCAGCCATTCTGGCAACCTGTGGGTTCTGTAAAAGCATCTCTGCTCCAAGCAACTAGCTGTGACCCTCAGACCCAACCTGTTCCTATGGTCACAAATCATTGCTCCTTGCACAACAAAGGTGTTTCTGCAACATGGCAGAAAACACCACAGGTCAAGGTGGCCTCTGTACTCCCTCTCAGCAGGGTTCCATACCCTAGCACCAAACCACATCTTTGCTAAGAAACAAGACTATCAGAAGTGACTGAGGTACTGTCAGCATTGCTTGCTAAGTTAACTATGTTTTTAAGTATTATAGAACGACAATGACAAATTCAAACAGTTCTTCATTTTGTTTCAGTCCAATACCTTGGTGCAATGCTCGCTCCAAACTGCTTTCATTTTGTGAGTTTCATTTCTGAGAAAAATCTGTTTTATAGTCTGATTCCTTCTACTGCTTATTACTACCCAAGAAGCTTTTAAAAATCTAAATGGGTACATGAGTTTTTCTTGCTCTACAGAAAAAAACCTATAGAAAGCTATTGATGCAATTTAGAGTAATCTGCTGTGTAATACTCAAACTACATGAGAACAGGGAAGCGTATCTAAAATGTGAATCTCTCCTATTACATTGTGTGTGTATGTGTATGGGGGGGAGGGAGGAGGGGAGAGAGTGAGAGATGGATCCATTGTGACTATGACCATTTGTTTACAATTTTATATGGAACATTAAGAAGTTACAAAGTTTCTTTACAATCACCTTGTGAAGTAGCCAATGAAAATATTTAAGGAAGAGACAAGCCCAAAATCTCATTAAATACATGAAATGGATTCACATCCAAGTCTTTCAGCTCCTAGTCTACTGTTCTTTTCTCTATATACTGCCTACACAATATTGCAAATATTGTCACAAATAATAAGTCAGGTTTTTTTTTTACAGGTTTTTTGCAGAACCTTCTCTCAAAACAGTATCTTTAGAACATCATCGGATTTTGCAGTTTATATGGTAGTGATTTCAGCAATATACATCCCATTATATGATTCTCTTTAAGTTTTAAATCCTGAGTGGTATCATCCCCAAAGTAAAACTTTAAATTTTCTGAATCTTTTGTAATTGCCATTTCCCTTAAACCCTCTCCAAATTTCAATTTTCATTCAATTTTTAATTAAATTTCATTTAAAGTTTTCTTTAGGGGGGAAAATGTGAATAATTCAGTTGATTGCATTTATTGCTCAAAGTAAGAGAAAGAAATTCTTGACAGGATTCACTACTAAAGTCAAGATCTACTGGCAGGAAGAAATATTGAACTACCTGGGAATGAATCTATTAAGGGACTAAGGGAATTGACACATCCATCAACTGAAATGTCACAGGTGACAGCCACAGAGAAGTTGCTGGTCTTTGTAATGTATGTTTCTCACCCAGAATCAGTAGAGCATTCACTTTGTCATTGGGGCAGTGTTGATGACTTTGCCTTGATCTAGAATATATAGTATTCTGTTCTTTGTGATTAAGAGTACCAACTAGAGGTAAAGGAGTGCAATATGTAATCATGGCTCACAGCATAGTGTCATGATTTTGGATCTGTGGGATTGAACAACCAACTATCTTGGCTTTATTTTCTCCATAACTAACAGAGCTAACTAATGGCATTCTTGTGCCATTAATCATTCCTTATTTCTTTCTTTAGGCTTCTTGATCATCCTTAGGCCCTTGTTCTCTTTTCTTTCAGCTGATTTTAGCTAGGTTGGGCATAACCTGGACCTTTATGTTACCTGCTTTTCCAACTTGCCTTATTACAGAATTTCAGCTCTCTGAATAGAGAAATGGCCCGAGTTAGACTTAATGATGAAGGAGAAAATAAGTGGTGATGGGGTGAAGGGTTCAGTCATTAGCAGCAGTAATATTGTGGACTTAAAATTTTTGTTTTTTAAGTCTTCTTGTCTTAAAATACAGAGATGTTGGGGTGATTAGAGCTATCAGTCTTGTTTTCTGAGAGCTATTTGAATCCCAAAGAGTCTCAGTAGCTAGGCTGGGGTGATAAGAATAATTGAACCATTGGTTTGAGGCCTTCTATCATCTCCCTTGTTACTGATATATGTATGTTTCTTAATCCATCTGATTTCATGTGTTGATATTTTGAAAGAGCTGTGCTTTCATCATTGTGAATATTCCTTCCACCTATGCAAATAACAGTTCCATATCTCAACCTTGGTCCATATTTCCCTCATTGATAACCACAGATTCTATACAATATACTTCGGGCCTTCCTCTTATTTCTGTGCATTTTTTGGGGTATTCATTTATTTTTCCTCATTCTTACTACTTGGCCAGCCTATCTCATTTTCTATCTGGTTAAGGATGATAATATAAAATGACACCCTTACAACTGGTTTTGGCATTATTATAATTCTATTCTTGATTGTTGCAAGATAGAATTATACCTACATTATAGTAAGTAGGCTCTCACTAGAGCCTCAAAATAAAACTAGCTCAGTTGGAGCTAGAGTGTACAATAAGCAAAAGCTTTGTCTGTGCTCTCTGTTACAACTCAGTTTCCTAAGAATGACATTAACTGCCAATATCATTTATCTTAGGAATTCCATTTCCCTTAGCGTATCCTTAGGAACTTAACTCTGTCAGGTATCTGTGAGGCATGTTAATATCAATATTAAAGAAGTATCTGCATGGTTAGAAATTTCCAGTGTTGGGTTTTGCTTGCTACCATAAAAATGTCGACATTTTCTTCGCTGTCATTGGTTTTTTCCTTATTTCCTAACGTTGCCGCTCAATTTCTGTCTTTGCGCAGGTCACTGGAATCTGATCTCTGGCGAGCCTTAGGATAGACACTTTGTAATGATCAAATGTTTTGAATATATGGTTTCTGTAAGCGGAACCATTTACTGCTAAAACAATGTGGAAGAGTCGAGGCTTTCAACCGAGGTTCTCACTGATGCTCTCTCTGCACTTTCTTGACTGCTGATTTTTCCTTTCTTGGTCTACTCTGCTTCCTTTTGGTCATTTTTGATTGTGTTTTCCTGGATAGACTTTAGGAAGGTGAGCTGTGATTTCTGAACCCTGCATGGCATCCTACAGATTCAATTTTTAGCATTCCTTAGTTGATAAGTGACTGCCTCCCCTTTTCAAGCATGAGGTCAGTTAACTATTGTCAACCCTCCAAGTTCTGCATGAACAACTTGTGGGGAAGAAAAATGATGATCTTTCAGGTTTTGAAGAAAATGTACATAGTTTGTATTTAGTTCTGAATCGGAAGAAGGCAATTGTGTATGGTTCTGTATGCTTACGTACATCTGTGTTCTCCTTAACATTCTTTTTTCTGCAGGCTGTTTGTATATGTGTAAATAAATGGGACAATAAATATATTCTGACATTATATCCGAGTACAAATTTTATTTGACTTCATCTTGTTGTCAGATGGGACTCAAATGCAGATGTAACTGTCCTGCTTACTGGAAAGAGGGTTTGCTTGCTCTACTCAGGTTGTAACTTTTTTCTGATGTCAAGAAAAAAGTCATGGTAGTTCCCAGGTACTTTGTGCAATCCATAGATTAAGGAGGTGATGATGATGTTGATTTTATCCAACTTGGTTTAAATTACCCGGGGTGGAAGCTAAATACATCAAGTTAACAGAGAGGCAAGCTATTTGAGGACTTGCCATCAATACGAAGACCCACAATTTCTAAGATAATGAATTTCCTTTCACTCAATGAGTGAGACCCAGAATGAGTGAGACTCTGAGACCCAGAAGCTTGTTCTTCCTTTCATACGGAAGGAACTGCTTCAGGAAGATAATTTTCTTTTTATAGACAGGACATTAGCCTTTTCATGTGGTAAGGACAATGCTGTTTATGTCAATTAACAATTGTTTCCCTATTTGTTTTCTTATCACTTATTTGGAAGTCTTTATTGAGCATTTTAAAAAATGCTATCATAGAGGACCTGATTGTATTTATCATTTTAAAAATTACTTAATAACTTGCTCTAGCTTTGTATTAAAGTTTTTCTCAAGTTTCTAACATCATTACTATACTTCTTGCACAAGGTATTTATACAAAATGAGAGATTCATGGTTAAAAGGAGGGCAATATCAGCATAAAGATCATGAAGCATGTTGCATAGCTAAGGGGTATAATGGCTAGAGGACTGAATCTGAAGTCAAGAGGACCTGAGTTTATATCTAGACTCAGAAACTTACTAGATGTGGGACCCTGGGCAGTCATTTAGTGTTTTCTTCAGTTAACCCATCTATAAAATAGGGATAATAGTTGTACCTATCTCCCAGAAGTTCTGAGGATTAAATAAGATAATATTTACAAAGTATGCTGGAAACTTTAAAAGGTTAACTTCTTTTTTTTTTTTTTTTGCTTTTTGCTGAGGCAATTGGGGTTAAGTGACTTGCCCAGGGTCACACAGCTAGGAAGTGTCTGAGATCAGATTTGAACTCAGGTCCTCCTGACTTCAGGGCTGGTGCTCTATCCACTGCGCCACCTAGCTGCCCCAAAGGTTAACTATTTTAATTCACAGTGCTGTGATACTTGAAGGTTTTATAAAGGAATTTCTTTATAACAGGCTTATTATGTGGATAGTATAAATAGCACCACTGACATTTTTCCCCCCATGAGGAAACTGAGGTCCAAAGAGGTTTTAGTCATATGAGTTTTGAACCCAGTTCTTCTGATTCCATATCCAATGCCTCCCCTTTTTAAACTATACCACACTCCCTGAACTTAGAATACTTGAAATATTTCTTAAATATTAAAAGAATCAGAATGAGCAATTAGGTTATTTAGAAAGTATTTTGGGTCATCCCTTCTGCCTTCCAGAAGATAAATCTTCAAACTATTCAGGAAAGATGATCATTTAGTCTGTTCTTGGAGATGTCACCTCTAATACTGATTTGGCCTTTTGCCTCATGCTCTTTAAAGATACAAAGATAGAGTGTTCTAGGAGAATTTATGTGTCTGCTACATTGGGATCATGGATTTAGAGCAAAAAGTGTTTTAAGAGCGATTTAGTCTGACCTCTCCTTTTCTTGAAAGTAAGGATACTTAGACCCAGAGACTTCCTTAATTTCCTCAAACAGATGGAAGTGTCTATATAAATCTATAAGCAAAACTGTTAGACCATAGCTACTTTAGTCCTTCATTAGAACTATTTGGGGAAGGGGGGTGGAGGAGAAGGGAAGGGGGATTGAGGAGAAGGGAAAAAGAATATCGTTCATTAGCTAGATCACTTCCAATCGAAGAAGGCTCTGATCTGGCACCCAGCTGGGTGACCTTAGGCAAAGCATTGCACTTTATTGGTCCTTTGTCTTAGTCAAGCCAAGAACATCTATTTATCAGTGTGACACAGTGCGGTGCTGGGGTTATAAAGACAAAATGAGAAATGGTTCCTGAAACTGTAAAATAAAGGAACTTATGATAGAAGGCAACTGAGCTCCTTTCCAGATTTACATCATACATGGGAGCAATGATAAACCCTAGGCAATGAGATTGGGAAGTAGGGTTCAGAGATTCTCAAATACAGACACCTGTTAATTCAACCTGTGTGCCTGTCCAAGTGACATAATGCCCAAGTTCTCTCATGAGTGCCTGCCTCTGTTGAACATTTTGGAGTCCTTCTTTAATGTCTCCTGAAGTTGTCAGGATACCAGTAGACTACAGGAGGATAGGTGGATGTTAGTCATCGAGCAGTAAGTGTCCTGTGGATTTTCCATTTGACTTTACAATAGCTCAGATATTACAGGGACTTTGGGAATCTGGTGCTGTGGGGCTTTCAAGGAGAAAGAGAATAGAATAGAAGGCCAGTTGTGATGCTACCTATTCTCTTACGGAAGAGAAATTAGATTTGCTCTGGCAAGAGTTTGAAGTAGCAGTGAGGCAAATTTAACCTTGATGTAAAGGAAAACATTTCAATTGTTAGAGCTACCCCTAAAGTGGAGTGGGCTACCTTGGAACATTATGGGTTCCTTTTCCCTGAAATACCTCAAGCAAAGGATTGGTGATGCTTTGTTGGGTACATTATAATGGGGACTCTCTAGGGAAGTATAGATTGGACTTGAATATCTCTTATTACTCTGAAAGATACCATTTTAATATATTTCAGAAGAAATTTGCACTTAAATTTTATGTGTGATGGGGGTTGATAAACAGTGGATATTTATACCCACATCTATATATACATACATTCAAAATATATACATATACCCACATTCATACATACTTATACGTATACATATAAGTATTTAAGACAACTTCACTATTCTTTTTTAGACAATTCAAAGCCAACAGTCAAATACCTTAATAGATCTACTTTATTTTAAATGAAAATAGAAATGAAATGACAGAAAATATTCTTTTACTTTGAATTAGACAAACATGAACATTGCCATATACACACAACTGAACTTTTTTCATAGTTTAAGTATATTAAATTAAGCATGGTAGTAACAAAACTTCCTTATTTATTGGTTAAAAAGTTAATTGTGCATTTATTGGGTACCAGGCACTATGTTAAGAAACTAGTGATACAAAGAAAGGCAAAAGATAGTCCCTGCCCAAAAAGAGCTCACAGCCTAAAGAAAGGAGACAGACAAATAACTATGTACAAAGTGTTTATTAGATAAATTAGAGATAATCAACAAGTGAAGACCCTAGCTTTAAGGGAATTCAAGAAAGGCTTCTTGTAGAAAGTAGGATTTACCTGGAATGTGAAGGAAGCCAATCAGGAGGGAGGGCATTCAAGATATGAGGACAGACAATGAAAATGCCAGAAGTCAGATGATGTTTGTCACTTTCTGACCTTTCAACTTTTATATATTTTTCATTGATGCTTTTATTCCTCTGTCTTTGCCTCTCATTGTGACTAGCTTCTAATTTCTGCCCTCTTATTACAAATGAAGTTTATCATTTTATTTCACAGCTGCTGGTTCTCCATAGGCTTTTATTAGCTTAGAGCAAAAATCCATACTATTGTTATCACCTTTGAAACAGAGAAAGCTGTTACACCAAATCAAAATTTCACTCTGAGCAAACCACCTGTGTCTTCAAGAGGTAGTAGTGTGACTATTCATGGATATTTCTGGGAGGTAGAGGTTTGACTAAAGCAGATAAATACAGTAGACTTTTACTCCAAAGTAACTGTTACCTTAGCTCTGATGACAAAAAAGTGTATTTTGGCCAAAGTTAATAATACTTACCAATCTTGTTTCTGTTTTAGCTTCCTAAAATGAAGCAAATAGTAGTCTGCTCATCATTTTTTTTTGTAATATTGATGGGCAAGGTCATATAACTTTATATAGTTTTTTAAAATTAGTTAAGTAATATTAGATTATTCAGTCTTCATAACAATCCCTATGATTTAGGTTTGTTTTGGTTCAGACCTATGAACTGATGCAAATCAGCAAGTCATCTATTATTTGTAATCTTAGAGTATCCTGGACTTGCCCATAGCCACATATCTAATGAGTATTAGAGATGTCTTGTACTGTGAATTTTCTGACTCCACAACTAGTCTGTTTATTATGTCACAAAACTTCTCATAAGGGAAAACTGCAAGAAATTTTATTCCCATTTTATGGATGAGGAAACCGATTATGGAGGTTATGACTCATGTCACTTAAGTATTTTAAAGATCTGTGATATTTTTCAATTTTGTTATGAATGTTCCCAACAATAGTTCAACTCATCTGTTTGTCAGTGAACTTCTGTGGCTGAAAAATGTCTTCACTAGGCTATGAACCTTTCTGAACTTTGCTAGACTGGTTCTCAGACAATCCACACTATCACTAGCACCTGAGGCTTTTCCACTTTGTAGAAGGAGTTTACACTCTGCTTTGCAAAGCCCTCAAGGACCCAGGATCATCTTTCACTGAAGAGGCATTGGAAGAAGGCTTCAGTGGAGATAGATGTGTGGTCACCTAAATAGGCAATATTAAAGGGTTAGAATATGAACCCAAGTGTTTTTTGACTTCCAGGTCCAGTACACTTTCCCCATCATGCTGCATCTTTATATACTCCCCAGGTTAGATGCTATAGAGTAGCTTTAACGAAGTAGATTATCAGTGGAGATACCAAAAGTTCCCAGGAGACAAAATCCAATAAAGAGAGGAACTGGTAGTAAAATCCATGGCCCCAAATGGCCCAAGTTTAGGCAGCAGTGAATAATTAGAGATACTAACACAAATGGTCAAATTTGACCTCATACCATGGACACTTGTTGGGATGATACCCATAACAACTGGAGGATGGCTCCAGATGAATAATATACTTTATTCAAAAGAAACAGGTTAAATAAAGGAGTATAGGAGTGGAGTAACATCTTATAATAAGATATATTCACATATATCCTCGAGGGAATGTAGAAACCAGAGGTGTTCAGTTCCTCCAATTGAATTCAAGTGTTGAGTTCATTGTTGGACAAATAATTCACATTTAAAGTATAACATTAGCTGAATGCTTTTTGTGATTAGTATCAGCCTTGATAATCTTATCTGCTATGCTACAGTCATTATTATAGAGTGCTACGCAGGACTGAGAAGGATTTTTCTATTTTTCTTTTTTCCCCTTGGGCTGACATGGATTAGAATTCATTGCCTAGATAGAGATGGAGTTTGCTGGAGCTGAGAAGATAAATGAATTGAGAGATCAAGAGGTCATTAATGGGAATATATTCAAGTCCCTTAGGATGATATCAGAGAAGAATGGTACAAAGAGATCATGAGGCTGCAACAAAAGCCTAAGAAAGAGGTGAAGAAGAAAAATTTTATGGACTTCTAAATATGGAAAGTCATTGAAGACTGAGTATCAGTGAAATGTCCAGATAATCCTCAAAATCGGATATTCTAATCTATGAGGAAAGTAGTGGGGATCAAGGAGTAACCTAGATAGATCAATGATAAAATAGAGAATAGACATTGGTAGTTTCATATTATCTTGTCATAGATGGAATGAGGGTTAATACTGAATGGCAAAACTGATAGCAATTTGATATATATATATATAACACTGAAAACTCAAGAGAAGAGATGAGTTCTTATTAAAGCTGTGAGGAGGAAATATTGATTAAAAAGTTAGAGCCAGGGAAGCTAGATGGGACAGTGGATAGAGCACCTGCACTGAAGTCAGGAAGTTCTGAATTCAAATCTGCCCTCAAGACACTTAACATTTCCTAGCTATGTGACCCTGGGCAAATACTTAACCCTAATAAATTCAACAACCTCCAAAAACAAAAACAAAACGAAGAAAAGAAAAGTTAGAGTCTAGGGCAGTTTGTGGACTGGGTAGGAAAAATTTCAAAAGACATTGTGGATTGGGCTTTGAAACTTTGTTAGAAGTGGGGTGGAAGAGCTCCTAATTTCACAGTCAATGCTTAATGACCGTTTCTCCTAATCTGCATTATTAACATCTCTGCAGTTAGTTTTCTTAAGTCTGGACAATAAAAAAATTAATCAATCAAGTTTGATTTGTAGGGTTTGAAGCATTTACAATTTCTGAAGTGAAAATACTCACGCACAATTTTGCAACCTGCTCTTGCAAGCTAGTTCCTGCTGGCTCCAGCATACCCTTTGTTGCAATTTGTGAATCATCTCCCCTAGTGCTACCTGTCTTTTCTGATATGTTGCCATCTTCTGGTTTTATCATATGCCCTGTGGCATCTTTCTGTATAGGGGACTATTTTTTTAAAATTCTATTTTAAATTTCAACTATTTTTGTGATATAGCTCCCCACCCCCTTTCACCTTAACCAGAGGTACCTAGTCAGCTAGCTCAAGATAATTTTGGGTATTTCAATCCATCTTTTAAATTCTTCTTCGTCCTTCCCCAATCCAGTCCTCCTTTGTCTCTTGGGCACTCAATCAAAAATTTCTTTCTGAGCTAAGGACCTAGAATTCCTCTAACTCGTATCATATTTCTGGATCCATTGTCTGGATTTCTTCAAATCACAAAAAACACCTACATTTAGCAAAAATACAAAAGAAGCTGGGTGGAACTATAATGTGGGTCTTCCTTTTAACCCAATCATGTCTCCCCTCACTGGAATTCATCTGGGGGAACTAAGAAAGGATTTGTTAGATGGGTGACCCTTACCAGTGATCAAATTGCTTTCTGTCTTCTACTAGGACAATTAAAATGTGACTTTTAAAGAGTTAAAAAAAAAAAAAAAAGTGGGGTGGAGGAAGGCTGATAAAATTAATCTGATTAGATTAGTGGCTGAAGTTTGGATGGAGGCATCTAAGTGACTCAGTGGATAGCTCTGGTCCTGGAGTCAGAAAAAAAGGGTTTAATCCGGTTTCAGGCACTTCTTTCACTATATGAAAATCACTTAACCTAGGACTGCCTCAATTTCCTCATAATGGGGTTGATAATAGTGCCTATTTCCTATTATTGTTAATAATAAAACAAAACCTTTGATTTTACTTATATATCCATATAGATACCTATATACATAAATAAAATAAAATTTTATTATTCATTTTATTATTAACCTGAAAAGTTAATCCCACATGAGAAAACAAGACTTGGCAACTGATTGGATATAAGGAATGAGATAGTAAGTAGTCAAAGATGACAGCTAAATTGTGAACCTGGGTGACTGGGAGGGTGGTGGTATTCTCCACAGTAATAGGGAAGTGAGGAAGAAGGAAAAATTTGGGAGGAAAAATAATGAATTCCGTTTTGGACACTTAGACTTTAAGACATTCAGAGGTTATTTAAGGAGAGAGGTCAGAGTTGGACAAATCTCAGAATCATCACTGAGATGGTAAATCTATGGGGGCTTATTAGCTCACCAATAAAAGAATATAAAGGAAGAAAAGAAAGCAGACGAAAAGGTCTGTGGGGACACCCAGAGATAGCAAGGTCCAACAAGAACCATGTCACAAAATCCTAGAAGGAAAAGAATGATGCTGGGGAGGTCGAGAAGCATGAGGATGACAAAGGTTTGACAAGATCTTTGGCAACTTTGGAGAGAGCAGTTTCAGTTGAATGGTCAAAAGCCAAACTGCAGAGCATTCAGAACAAAGTGAGAAGAAAGAAAGTCAACACATCCATCATAGATGGCCTTCTCCAGGAATTTAGTAAGCACAAAACTAGTAGGCTTAAAAGGAAGATGAGATAAGGGATGAGAGTTGGTGGATATGGACCTAATAGAATAAAAAATAAAATAGAATAAAATAATAAAATGAAAAAATAGAATAAAAAAGAATCCTTTTTGTAACAGAACCTCTTCTTTCCCCCAAAGAGTCCATACATTAGGCACAGCCTGAATGTGAATTTGTAGGTTTTTCAAATATGCTCAAATATAATCCCATGGCATTATGCTTTTAAGAATAAAATAAGCCAACAACAAAAAATCCCTGGGTTTTAAATGTCAAAAGTCATAAATTTGGAGAGCTCCTCTAAGACTGATCGAAGTGTAATCCACAGGTAGAGCCAGGATAGCAGAGTAAAAAGCAGGGAATCATTTGAGGTCTCCCAAATTGGAATTGGGAAAGTGGAAGATAATGAAAGTCATCAAGAAATAATAAAATAAAAAGTGAAAAAATAGAAGAAAATGTGAAATATCTCATTGGAAAAATTACAAACCTGGAAAATAGATCAAAGAGAGGTAATTTAAAAATATTTGGACTAATAGAAAGCCATGACCAAAAAAAGAATCCAGACATTTCAAGAAATTAAGAAAAACTGTCTTGATATCCTAGAAACAGAGTAAAACAGAAATTAAAAGAATCCACTCATCACTTTCTGAAATAGATATCAAAATGAAAACCCTCACTAATATTATATTCCAGATCAAGGAGAAAATATTGCAAGCAGCTAGAAAGAAATAAAATTTCCTGGAGCCACAATCAAGATAACACAAAATTTAGCAGCTTCTATATTAAATAACTGAAGGGTATGGAAAATGATATTGCAGAGAACAAGGGAGCTCAGAATTTATTGTAGAATTACTCAGCAAAACTGATTCTAATCCTTCAGGGGCAATACATACACACACACACACACACACACACACATATATGTATGTATATATATATATATATATATATTTATTTAAGCATTGCTGATGAAAAGACCAGAGATAAGAACATTTGACTTTTAAATTCAAGACTCAAGAGAAGCATGAAAAGATAAACAGGAAAGAGAAATGATTTAATAAGGTATTTATATTTCTACATGGGAAGATGATACTTGTAAATCCTAACTTTATTATACATAGAAGAGGGCATGGGTATATACTGATTGTGATGGGATGATATTTAAAAAAAATAAAATCAAGGGGTGAGAAAGAAGAATGGCTTGGAAAAAAGGGAAAGGTAGAAGGAAAAAGGAAATGGGGTAATTTATTTCACCTAAAAAAAAAGACATTAAAGAACCAATTGAGAGAAAGATGCGGGAGAGGGGTATTTATGGACAGTGTTTGAAATTTACTCTCCATTGGCTCAAACAGTAACAAACACATTTCAGTTGGATATGAAATCTTTATTACCCTAAAAAGAAGATGGGGGAACGCTGAAAGGAGGATGGATTGGGGGACATGGTGGTCAGAAGCAAAACACCTTTGAGAAATGGTTAAAGGATAGGAACAGGCAACTTTCATATGAAGAAATCAAAGTTACCTATAGTCATACGAAAAAATGCTTTGTCACTATTAATTAAAACAAGTCTGAGATATCACCTCACATCTATCAGATTTGCCAATGTCACAGAAAAGGAAAATGACAAATGTTGGAGGGGATGTGAGAAAACAGATATTAAAGCATTGTCGTTGGAGTTATGAATTGGTCCAACAATTCTAGAGAGCAATTTGAAATTACCCTAAAGGACTGTAAAACTCTACTTACCCTTGACTCAGTAATACCACTACTAAGTCTGTATCTCAACGATATGTTAAAAAGTAAAGGAACTACAAAAATATAACAGTTGTTTTCATGGGGACAAAGAATTGGAAATATTGAGGGGCTGTACATCAATTGGGAAACAAACAAGTTGTAATTGTGAATGCAATACTAATGTGCTATAAGGAATGATGAGCAGGGTGATTTGAGAAAAACCTGGGAAGACTTAACTTGAACTAATGTAAAGTGAAGTGAACAGAACCAGAATAGCATATACAGTATCAGCAATATTGTATGGATGACCAAGTCTGTATGACTTCCTATTTTCAGCAATACAATGATCCAAGACAATCCTGAAAGACTTATGATAAAAAGTGTGATCCATCTCCAGAGAAAGAACAGATGGAGTCTGAATGCTGATTGAAGCAAAGTAGTTTTTTTTTTTTTAATCTACCTATATTTGCGGGGGGGGGGAGGGTAATCTGTGTTTTACATCATGACTAATATGGAAATGTTTTGCATGTTTGCATACTATATATCAAATTGCTTGCCTTCTCAATGAGAGAATGCGGCAAGAGAGAGAATTTGGAACTCAGAATTTTAAAAAATGCTAAAAATTGTTTCTTCATGTAACTGGAAATATCTACTTAAAAAATAATGTAATTCTACAAAGAACATTAAGCCCAGACTGCATTTCTTTATATGACATGTCACACTAGACAATGAGATTTAGGTAATGCTTTTTCTCTCTCTAAAAGGGAGGCTGAAAATGTCTTACATAAATTTGTGCTCAATGTCTTATTGTATTCATCTCTAGATTTAAAGTATAGCCTAAAGTACTAATTAAAAAGAACAACTTAGGTGAAAGTTTTCATGCTTGCTTTTTTAAAAAAAGTCATATTCATTTATATATGATAGTGACCCAAGAGAAATAGTATCCAAATAGAGCACTTATTAAGTACTTACTGTACCAGGCACAAAGCTAAGTGCTAGAAATATAAATTCAAGCCGAAAAAAATAAAAAGATAAAAGATACTACCCTAAAGAAATTTATGTTCTAATCACTAAAGACTATAGGATTTAATGGCCAGGTAGTTGGAAGAATGAGTCAGAGGACTCCAGGATTTTAGGATAGATTGAAAAGGAAAATTTGCTTTGAGAATTGTCTAAAGTTGGCAAGACATATTTTTCATGTATTTTTCACATTTCTCATGTCATGGTCATCAGATTGTTTCTGTCCTCAAAGGGTTTATAGTGGGGTTTTTTGTTTTTTTTTTTTTTCATATCTCCTTCCCTAACAGGACTAATTAGTGGGTGCTCAAGCTGGACAAGGTTTGAGCTAGATCTTTCCTTGAGAATAAGATGTAGTTAAGTACTTTGGAGAAATTGATTAGCTCCTTTCAGGCCACAGGATACATCCTTCAAATGAATGCTCCAGGGCATTATCCCTTATCTCTGTGGTCTAGAAGAATTAACATAGCTCTTTAACAGGTTTCTCTTTCTATGAGAATCTGCCTTTTTGCTGCTAATGTCCTCCAGGCTTAGTCTGTGGGTTTTCAAAGTGCAGGCACAGCAATCAGGCATGAGTGTGTGTGACTCTGTCCAAGAAGAGAACTCCAAATTGTTATCATGGTCTTTCCTTTAAGCCAGTTTATTTAGGCTATATACTATATTTGCAATGAGGATGAAGGGTGAGGAGAGCCTCACCTATGGGAACCCTCAACCTTACTCCCCTCAGTGTTATAGACCCTTGCTTGGTTTTGATTTTTGAAAGGACTTTATTTTTCAGCCTTTACTCCATAGCTTCATCAGCATTTAACTAAAACAAACTGACCTTGAACTTCACATCACTTAAAACCCCACAAATCATCAACTGAAATGGGTTGAGTGAATACAGTGTGTGTGGCCTGAGAGATTCCCACTCAGAGCATCTGGGGTGTAAGAGGTCACTTTCTAAAGGTACTAACCCTTGAAGCATCTTTTATTGGTTTACAATGACTAGGCTCCTCTCTGATAGTTTTATGGCCGGAAGGATTTAATGCCCCTCCAAAAATTGTTCTGGTTTTATCTAGATAAATGCAGACTGCTAGGAGCTCCTCAGAGGCAAAGATTTCTGGATGGGATTGTATAAAATAAAAATATAATTACTGTCCATAGGCTAATCTAAGGAGAGAGAGGCACCATACTAAGGAGGCTGAAGGAATTTCTTAAGCTACAGAAGGTTCATAAACAAGAAAACGAGTCCAGTGATTTATCTTCCAGGTTGATTATATTAACAAATGTACCAGGAAACATTCAAAGGATATAAGTCAACAAATTACAAAGTACATCAGGCCACTTCCACTCCTCTTTTAGAAAGCTCAAGAACTAACACCAGGCCTTGGCTCTTTCCTTGCTCTTCCTGTTCACTCCCTTGGGCCCTTAAATGAGGGCATTGCCCAACATATGTAAACTATTTTTCTCAGAAACATAATCAAAGCTTGTGGGTACATGTATTTCCCATACCACTTCATTCCATCACTACTGTGACAATAAATTCCTAATGTACCAAGTATCACTTCCTGCTGTTAATTAAGGAGGGCCTTATTAGGCACAATATTGCAAAGTGAATTGAATAAAACTATGAAAATCCTAAAACACCCTTTGGTTCATTCTTGGAACACGCATCAATTTAGAATATGTACGATCTCAATATAGACTGGGAAGCCCCGGTCTGGAAATGAATAGGCCAATAGTAAGAGAACCCCAGGGAATCCTTGCACTTCTTGAAAATCAGGAAATGATTTTGGGATTGATGATGAAGGCATGAGACAAGAGTTAGCATATCCTGGACTGTGGCGAGAGTCCGTGGTCATTCTGCCTCTTACCCACCTTCCCCAATTATCTCCTTCGGCCCATATCCAAGGCAACACCTACCTTTATGGCATCTTCACTAAACAAGCAACATACAAAGTTGTATTGTTTGCTGTAGTAAGATTTTGCTCTCAGGTGCAATACTGGCTTGTTCTTGCCTTTTAAATAAGTTATCCGAGTAATAGAACAAGTCCACGAATCTTTGTTGGAGTTTACATAATAACTATTAAGCTACTAAATTGCTTGTTCCAATCTCTCTTGCCCTCCAGCTGGAGGCAGCTTGGTGGTATACTGGAAAAAGTGCTGGGCCTGAAGTCAGAAAGATCTGTCATCAGACACTTGATAGCTGGGCGAACCTGGGCAATTTACTTTACTGCTGTCTGCCTCAGTTTCCTCAACGATAAAATGGAGATAATATAACCTACCCTTCAGGGTGATTGTGAAGATCAAGTTCAAATAACTATTTTTAAAAAATAGCACTTAAAAGACAGTAGGTGTTATAGAATAAATGTTTATTTCTTTCCCCTTTTTTTCTGCTCCAAAGCTTTTCAAATATCTATTTGAAACTATATACAAATGAATGAATCCCTCTTACTTTGTGGAAAGAGATTTGGAAAGTCTCAGATTTTGAGATCAGATGAAATCACCATCTGTTCATAGTTCCTTTGTCCTACAGAAATGACCCCAAGGCAATAACTTGGGTGGTGTAATGGTCTTGGGGACAAACTGTGACATATTCCATTTAATATTCACTCAATTTAGGGAAGACAGAGAGCTGATGAGCAATAAGTGAGTGTGAACTTTTGAATACTTCCTATTTTTTTTCACACTTCTGGTGGCACTATCTTATTTTCTTGAAGTTTTAGTCTCTCCTCCCCCCCCTCCCCAACTGAGTTGGTCATATATTTGATGATCTAATTAAACTTTTCCATTTTTAATCTCAGGTTGAATATGTGCAAATAAGGAAGCATTGTGAATATAAATAACAGCTGGTTCCAACACAGGGAGTTACACCAGGAGGGCAGTGTTAGGAAGAGCTAAAAAAAATTTTTTTAAAAACCCTTCAAAAAAAAAAATTAGTCCCAGAGGAAGATACTGGCAATGATTATACATTGCTAAGAATTATCCTGTTGCCTTTCATTCCTTGAAGCCACATATAATTCTGAAATTTCTTTCTGGCACAAGAGTTGAGAGCCAAGTGTAATAGAAATAGAACCTGGTAGAAGAGGAAGTAGGCAATACCCTGCAACAAGTCCAAACCAGAACTCATTTTCTCCAGGAAACCCCCTCTCTCACCTTTCCTCTCCAGGGCACAATCATCTGCAGAAAAACCCAAGCTCAAAACATCTCTTTTCATCTTCCACTCATTACTCATTCATTTTCACATATTCAGTCTCTTGTCAAGTCTTGTTTCCACCTTCACAAAATCTTATATAGGTTTTCTTTCCATTACTCCAATTACACCATCACTTTGCACTAGAATATTTTAAGTCTCTTCTGGTTGGGACCTTTGCCTTGTTTCCCTTATTTCCAATCCACCTTCCACACAACTAGGTAATTTTCCTGAAGCTCAAATATGGCCACCCCACACACTCCACCCCCCCTCCCCCCTAATGCTGTTCACTCATACCCAACTCCTCTTGATGCTATTTGGAATTTCCTTGGCAGAGATGCAGGAGAGGTTTGCCATTTCCTTCTCCCAGTCATTTTATAGATCAGAAAACTGAAGCAAACAAGGGACTTGCCCAGCTAGTAGATGAGGCTGGACTTGAACTAAGAAAATTAGTCCTCCTGACTCTAGGCCCAGTGCTCTATCGATTGCATCACCTAGCTGCCAACAAATAAATATAGTGAAAACTGTGACTTCTTACTTCCAGGTTCAAATAGAAAATCTGGCATTTAAAGCTCTTCATCACTTGAGCTTTTCCCACTTTTTCAATATTCTTCCACCTTACTATCCTCCACACACTTTGATCTGGCTACACTAGTCTCCATATTGATCCTTCTACCTATCACTCCATATCTCATCTCTGCACATTTTCTATTGGTTGTTCCTTGTTTCTAGAACTCGCTGCCCTTCAGCTGCCAGTGTCTTCCCTCTGAAACTACTCTGCATTGACCTTTTATGTTCATGATTGTTGGGATGTTGTCTATTAAAAACATCAACTTAGGGAAAGAATTCAGTTTTTTTGCCTTAATTTCTGTCCCCATCTCTCAGTGAGTCTTAATTGCTTGTTCACCGAATTGAATATATTACTGTGGATGCTTAGATACTAACAAAAAGCTGCCCACTCTTGGACAGGAGATGAACCATAAAGGTCAATATTTCTACTAACACAGTAGGGTCTTTAAATCTTCAGGGTCTGTTTATGGAGTCCTCTTCATAAAGCATTGAAGATTTCCCTTTGAACACCTCCCACATCCTTTAGGAGAGGTTGTTAGGTTGACTTCCAGGGGCCAAAGAATCATCACCTCAGGGACCAAGCTTCTGACTGAGCCAGCCCCTCATCCCTTATTGGAAGCCATTAGGTCTCTACTCAAATCTCTTACAGCTTGATGAGATTTTGCTAATGCTTGTAATTTGATGACTTGGCCTTTTGGAGGGGCTTATCAAAGTTTTACAAAGATGGATGTTGTAAATTATCTTTGCATGTATTTGGAAAGATAAAATACTATTAACAAAAAGGAAATGCACATTATCTCCTACATAAAAAAAGAGCTTAAAGCTCTAATGTAGTAAAGATTATATGCTGAATCAAAGCTAGTCAATTAATGCAGAAATGTATACTAAGTACCCACTAATTGACATCATTGGGGATACAAGAAAAATGTAAAAATAATACCCTTGTGATACACTATCAAAGGAAACAGCATGTACATATTATACTAAGTAAATTCAAATTAATTTACAGGAGGAAGGGAAAGGGAAATTAGCAAAGATCTCATATAGGACATGCTCACACTACTGATACTGCTCTACTTTCAAGTAATAAAATATTACTTATGGACAAGATACTATTCACTAAATAATAAATATAATAGTAAAGATACTATTACTTTAGGCTATTTTTTTCCTCCTTAATTTGTCAGCTTTTATTGATCTTAACTTTACAATAGGTATTGAATCATAGAACTCAAAGCTGCAAGGGATCATAAAGACCATCTTACTATGCAATACAAGATTTTCCCTTTGTAATTTATACATCAATGGGATCGATCCATGAACTAGTGTGTATTCCATTCATTGGTGACTTTATATCTGCCTATATTAGAGATATTCTAAATAACATATTTCTACTTTTTTTAATGTATAAGTGGGAAAATGGGCACATAGAGGGGAAAAGGAAAGAGGACCAAAACAAACCAAAAAATTGAAGGTAATGAGAAATGATGAACATGATAAATTTATGGAGTTATGGAAAGGTCTAAACATATTGATACAAAAGTAAATAAGCTGAAATAAGAAAATAATATATATAGTGGTGACAATATGAATTGAAAGAACAAAACATTTGAAACAGAATGTTGTACAATTTTAAGGTCAAGGACTGGTCCTAAAGAAAAGATAAGAGAACATAAATCCCTTTTTCTTTGAAAAGCAAGAGGTGGAACACTGCACACAAAGCCAAGATTTTGTCAATAAATTCTTTTTTATTAGAGATATCTTATTGGGAAAAATTGGGATGAGCTATATACTGGGAAATTTGGCTGAAATAAAAATATTAAAATTTTATTTTAAAAAATTATCACCATCCCTCAAGCAAAACAAAACCCAGCAGATAACAAAAGAAAAGTATATTTAGGAAGAGACTGGAGATGGTTAAAAGGTTTAACTTCTAGGTTAGGATGGGTAACTTTTCTAAAAAACAATCTGAGGTTCTATCACAGAGTGGAGCTACATTACCTAAGCTGTGTTTTTTTTTAAATTTAAATAGGATGAACATTAATTTATTGTGTTCTTACTACTTCTAAGCACTGAAAGCTAAGTCAGGAGAATACACAAAGGAAAATGGATTAACATTCCCTTTTCTCAAGAATCTTATGTCGAAAGGGTGTATGTCTAAGAGAGAGAACACCATGTCCATTATCATCAGCTATGGAGGTTCTGCTAAGGAAAACTTAACTACTTTTTTTTTTTCTCCCTTCAATCTTGAAGCTCAAAATCTAGTTAAATACATAAAATAACTTTTGTTTAAAAAAATCACCTATATGCTTATTTCAAACTGTAACAAAATGTCAAGACTTGTTAGATTCCATTGTATATTCATTCTTTCAGCTTTTCTTACCCAACATATGAATTTACATAGCTATATTAAGTCCTTCCTCAATATAGCATTTTTTTAAAAAAAGACAAAAAAATTACAAAGAATGGTAGTTATGTGCCCACTTGGTGACCAATCACAATTTGTGTTTTCTATATGCTGTAAGCCCATTATAAGCAAGGGTCCATATCCAATCTGCATTTTATATTGTTGACTGTATGTCAACAATGTTACCCAGAAACTGATGAAATGATCCTTAAATAAAAATTAAAACTGTCTAGATTAGAAACAAGTGAAAATATAAGACATAACTATAAGAATCAGTTTCAAAATTTAAAGACATGAAAACTTGAAAACCCCATCTAATGACTAAAACAAAGGGGGGAAAAAGTGTACATGGCTAAGGATCTGACTGAATGAGTCTCCAAGAATTTAGTTAATTTATGTTATAATTATATTCTAGATAAGTTCTTCCTTTCTTGGAAGTTTTAAATTAATTGTATGAGAGGCAAAGTAATCGTATACAACTGGAGATTTGTTTGTTAAAAATAAATGTTTTTTTATGGTTTTTTTTTTCCCCTGTCCTTCCTTGCAATTGAAAATTGAAGTACCAGTCAGGAGACAACTGTGTAGGATATACATAGTTGGTAATGACAGTAAATTGTCTTAAAAAATGTGCATAATCGGGGCAGCTAGGTGGCGCAGTGGATAGAGCACCAGCCCTGAAGTCAGGAGGACCTGAGTTCAAATCTGGTCTCACTTAACATTCCCTAGCTGTGTGACCCTGGGCAAGTCACTTAACCCCAATTGCCTCAGCAAAAAGCAAAAAAAAAAGTGCATAATTTATTTTTGTGAATGAGTTCAAGACTAACTTATTAATTTTATTGTCAGTGCAAAAGCATACTCAGATTTATATAGAATGTAACAAAACTTCTAAATCTAAATTAACATGGCATATCAAAATATAATTAAGGGTAAGTAATCTTACAATTATATCTCTACTATTATGAATCTTTTAACACACACAATTTTAAAAATCTCTAAAATCATAAAGAGGGAGTAAGAGAATGTGATAGAATGTTTGCTAGATTCAAGAGGCATAAATTTTTTTTTCAACTAAGGCTCTAGGAAAACTGACCATAGCATTTTCAGGTTCCAATAAAAAAACAAAGAATTATTGGTCATGCAGTAGTAGGAGATAAGGAAGAACTTGGTGGTTCCAGTTTAAAGACAAAGGGTGAAGTGTTTAGATCAAATATCAGAAAAGAATCCTTAGGACTGTAAATTAAGGATAGAAGGGAAGAGAGATAGGAATAGCAACTAGAAAGATAAAATTTCCTGTTTTACTTGAGAATGACAGTATCTTACAGCACTTACATTCCATGATAAAGATTTATTTGTGCCTATTCTTTTACTTACTCACTTCTACTTCTCTTCCTATAACACATGTGAAGAGTATTTCTACCTTAATAAAATCAAGTTGGTGACTTTCTCCATTTTAGATAGGGATAAAGGCAAACAATCAAACACAGTTATTGCCTTTTACTTTGGAATTCTAATGGAAGAGATTCGCAATCCAAGGATATGCTCAGGGATCAAAAGAATAAAAGCTGCTTATTTGAGGGGATCTACTAAGAGGTAAGATAATGACCCAAATGAGTAGAAGGGGGTAGAAGAAATACAGAGACCAGATGACCAGGCTTGGACTGAGAGCTGCCTGCAGATTAGCTCTATTATGGTGTCTGGTCACCTTCAGAAGCTGTGAATCCTAACTGAAACCAGTCCCAAATATCAGAGTTAAACACTGCTTTCTATTTCTGTTATTGAAGGTCTGCTCAGATAATTTTCCATGTTTAATCTGAGCAGGGTACTTCTTTCAAATAATAACATTTACTACTATTACCACTAGACAATCTCAGTATGGACTATAACCTGGACCAACACTTCTTACATGTTAACAAAAGAATAATACCTGGATTATCACATATAAAAGCCTGACTGGGTAAGGCCCCCTGCTGAATTTCATCAAATTTGATGAGGTTCAAAACACATGGGAGAAAACATACAATAGACTAGAAAGGAAACAATTTTATCCTATCTTCTGATACCAGTGGTTCTTCTCATCATGTTTCACTTGCAGTAGTGATGACCTCAACTTTTTAACATAAATTACATTAGATCCAAATAGACTATGCCAGTTTTATAAAGAACAACTTCATTAAGTACTTTTATGAGAAAGCGCAACATTTTTAAGAAACAAAAACAAATGAACCATAAAGAAAATGTGTTTTTTTTTTTAATTTTTTTTTTTTTTTGGTCAATGCCAGAATCACATACATGTTTGGTAAAGATTTTCATTAAATCTAAATACTGCTTTTTGGAGATATCCCATCACAGAAAGAGTACAGAACATTTTAAATAAAACAATATAATTAACAATACCAGCTTATCAGGCAGTTCATCTCAATCCCTTTGACTCACTTTACCTTGAAAAGAAATCTGAATGAGAAAAACAAATTCTATCTTAAGCACACAATTATGTCTGGGGTAGGGGAGAAAGAAGGAATAAAATGAAATTAAACTCAAAATAGGTTTCATTTTATACCTTCTGCAGGTGTTTGTTCATGATGTTTTACATTTGGTGGTTGACATGTATTTGCACTTTTTAAATAATTGAGTTAAATCCAACACAGACACTGTATAAACAAAAACCACTTTCTCCCAAGAAATATATCCTGCTTTATGAAAAGTGGCACAGGTTTCATTGAACAAAATATTTTGTTATTCATTTGAAATACCCAGACAGATTATGGGAAAATTTAGTATACTATTTGAAAAAAGGTAAAAACTTAAAAATTGTGTTTACCTAAACTAAAATATATAGATTCTTTAATCCCAAACAATGAGGAGCTTAGGGAGAAAAAAAAGTCTTTTACACTTTAAACAGAAAGAACATGAGTTTTTAACAAGTAGCAAACATTGAGGGTAACAGACAATATTAGAGCAAAAATAATTAAATGGTCATTATATAAATAATCAATAGCATTCTTTAAAAGCTAAAGTTCTGTACCAGTACACACTTGTAACTATCACTTAAATAGGCAACTTTAATATTTGTATGAAAATGTCATACAATTTAGTACAATTTATAAAGCACTGTGAATGAGAACATTTCCTAATAAGTGTTTAGTGCTAATGCACTCAAAATGACTCATGACCATACTGGAGCACCACTCACCAAGGACCACAAGCACAGTCTATATTAAAGATCTAGACAGGGACAAGTCTAGGTATACTTTTATTTCTTAGAAAAAAATACACATGTAACCTCATAATATAGCTATAGTTACACTAGTCACAATTTTCACATCTTAAAGATCTAGAGTATGTGCAATTTCAACAATGGAATTGTTTTCCTCAAAAAATGTTTTATAAAGATCTGCTGTTTATGCAAAGCACAAAACATGACATAAGTGTGATTTATCAACATAGTTCCTATAATAATAAAACAAACTGAATAGATTAAAAAAAAACTAGATATTGGGTCTGTAAAGGCCCATTAAAAATCAAAGGAGGAAAAAAAAACTACTCCTATTCATCATTATTAAAGCTAGCATGCTTATAAAGATGTCTTAAACATCCAAAATATTTTTTAGTATTTTTTAGGAAATCTCTACACAGAACACTTTTAGTAGTGAAACTTCTGCTAGTTAAAAACAAATACATTAAAACAAACTTGAAATATATATCGGAAAACTCAGTATGACCAGCTGAAGAAAGTAAATCAATTGAGATGATTTCAACTACATTAAAATCTTTATGTTGAAACTAAAGTCATCAACTGGGTACTTGTTAGTGGCACTGGAAATAGAATTCTTTCTTATTAATTACACACCCAGAGTCCTATGTGCCCAATTTATTTATTATTTCTTTTTCCTTGTTGGAGACAGGTGCCAATCTAAAAGCCTTGGTGTAAAGTTTTCTATTTTCACCAACATTTTCCTTCCTTCTATGTATTGTTCCTTTCAATTTATTTATTGGCACTTACCTTGAACAATTAATTTAAAATGACATCTTGGCTTTGTCTGGAATATGAATACTTTATTGTAGCTCATTTCATTCAGAAATTTCCATAGGGTCAGACCTCAAGGCAATAGAATGAAATGACTAGAAAAATACAAATTTACTTGTATTTAACATCTTTATCTTGGACAGGGAAATCGATCAGAAGTTATGAAATTAAGATTAAGCATATAAAATGATGAAAGTAAAATGTGTGTTAGAAAAACTTCACAAAATAGCTTCGTAATGTTTTCCTCCATTCAGGAAAACTGTCAGAGATCTTAAAAACAAAAAACAAAAAACCCAGTAACAATCATAAAACTCTGAGGTGTGTTTGTTAGTTTGAAGATATATATATATATATTTATATATTACTGTATATGTACATATAGATACACACTCACAAACCATGTTAAATAGTTATTTTACAATTGATAAAATTTTAAGCATTCTTTGTTTTAAAATTACATTTTTTTGCTAAAATTATCAAAATAATTCTCTAAAAATACTGGGAACAAAATCAGAAGTGTTGTTTTTTCAACAGTGGCCATAAATCTCATCAAACTTGGTCACCTAAAGCTACATAGCTCAATGAGAACAAATTTTGGCAATCAATAGTAAATTTTTTTCTCCTTTAATTTTAGAATATAGCTCTCTCTTTATATATATATATGTATATATATTATCTATACTCACACTTCTTTTAGTTATATTATAATTTTTCATTAATGAATTTACATAAAAACACACAGCTCAAGATTCTACAAGTACTGAACATTTTGTACAGGTGCGTCTCTTCTTCAAATGTTTGAGATCTACAATGAACTCCATCAGGATTTCAAGATCATAAAAATGATACTGCACACAGCATACACTAAAAATGAGGAAATGTTCAGGGCCAATCTATATGGTCTGGACACTTCCTACATACTAAAATAAAAACTATGAACTAGCACATCATTGCACATTACAGTCAATTCTCAATTATTCAGGGGATGACTGACCAGTGTAGACTTCTCCTTTCCCCTCATGGTGAACATGCTGGGCCATTTCACTACTCATGTTAGCACTTCACTATAGGGTGTTCCAGAATTCCTAATTATTAAAGGAACTGCACAAAGACTTCTGGGATACCCAATAGAGGGTTATGACAGGGAAAATGAGGAAACATGAAATATCTCACTTATCAATTAAGTCACTTGAAAATCTGGTGGGGGGAATCTCCAAGTTAGGTATAAATTTTATTCATGAACTATCTGCCCCCCTCCATTTTAGATAATTAAGAATTGACAATAATTAAGTATTGTCAAATAACCCTTGTTCTTACACCCTGCAAAGTAACTCTGATGCTTCAATACAAAAGGAATGCTCCACTTGATAGGAGAATACTGCAACTTATTCACAATTATTATTGAAGAATTCAGCATGGGTAGTCCAGATCTGTTCCTTTCAGGACATTGTTGTAGGCTATACTATTGCTTTCTTATAGTTTCAACCATAAGGCCAAACTAAAGTAGCTATTAATATGCAATCAATCTGTTAAAACATCAGGAAACCACAATGAAAATGTGATTGATATATATCTGTATCTTTCACTTCATAAGATATTCAAAATGATCTGGGAAAGTTTGGCAGACAGACTAATAATTAAAGAATAATGAAAACAAAAAACACAAATAAAATCACTGCTACACTAAAGCCATGCCTACACTATAGTGTATTACTTAAAAAGTGTGGTTTCATTAAAAAAAAAAAGCATATAATTAAGATAAAAGCCATCTACATACATAACCCTGTCACTAGCACTGAATCACCCTCTACATTAAAACATGTTCTACAGATAGTGACTGACAAATTCAAGGATAAATATTTCCATGAGTGCAGAAGGTATCTTCCAGACACCACTCAGGAGAGTTCATGTAGCATCACCTATGTTATTACCGAGTACAGATGAATGCAGATCCCACCCTCAAAAACAACAGTAAAAGCTGTATAGAAGAACACATTCCTGAATTAGGTTTGCTGAACACGGTTCAGATTATTGGCTATGTCAATAAGCACAATGCCTTGGAGAAGCATTTACAGTATACCCAAATCCTACTCTATGCAACACACAGTGTCACATAAGTAGAGAAAATGTCATCCTAGTCAAAGGTGCTTGGGCATTATTTTCAGGCAGCATTTTACCTTTATTTTTCATTACGTTCACACTAGATAAGTTTTAGGAGAAAGAAAAATGCCAATAGAGTGATTTTAATAGATACTTATATATTATATAAAATTGAGACATACATTTTAAATTACCTAAACAAATTGTTAACTTTTATTTTTCTACCCTATTCTAGATCTCAATTCTACTTTTCTTTAAAAAAAAAATAAATAAGGGATAAAATGTTGCCCAAAAGTCTAATCATAGTTACGCATTTGTGTTTTAACTACATCTACAAATAAAAATGGTTCTTATAGTTAAAAAGATACAATTTGTATCAACAGTAAAAGGTACTTTCTGGTTTTTCAGGGTTTTACTTCACACTGCAGCAAGAAGAATAATAATCAATAGTGAATCACAAACTATGGCACTGTCTCCAAGTCCATTGACTTGAATAATCTCATTACATTAGGCAGAATTCTACAACTCTAGGCAATAGTCCAAGTCATGTCAATCAACTGTCTATTGCCAAGTACAATATCTATTTTCTAACTCATGAAAATGGAGCTAGCAAAACCCATGACTTTGAAACCAGAAATATCCCTTACTAATAACTAAAACAGACTTTAGTCTGTTTCTAAAACTACTCTATTGTGGCAAGAATCAGGCCCTAGTAATACAATAGGCCAAAAAACTACCTTCAGGAAAATATACAGTATCTTACAAAAAAACAAACAACAAAACAAACAAAAACTTAAGTTACCATTTATATTTCCTCCATCACCATCCCTATAGTGCAGTATCAATAAATGTTGCATATCCTCAATGAATAAAACCATTTCAGGCCAGCCTTGATAAATAGCAAGAAAACTGAACAGTGTATTAAATATAAAAGTTGCATTGAGAATTAGATTCACTTAAAAATAGGTAAATAGTTTAAAAGGGTGTTTTATCCAGTATTCTTGTGTGTCAGTACAAAGAAACAGACACATAAAACAGCTTAATGGAAATCTAGCATTTCAATTCCATTTCTATTGTCTAGAAGCACAAAAGAACTGGATAATAACACAGATTTAAATCAAAAATTTTCAGGCTTTTGGCCTCATCCATAAGGAATGGAAACTAATTTGTTTTCCATTGATTGCATCTGCTGTCCTTTACATCGATCATATTAAATCAACTATTTAACTAATAAAAAACAAAAACAAAACAATAAAAGTGCCATATTTGTAAATCGCTCTAATATACTGTTACCCATTTCAATAAAAACTGGTAACTTACATTTGTTTAAAAAGATAAAGTCAGTGCTGTATTATAGCTTTGTTTTCTATAAATAATGATTCTAGCACAAAAATGCCCACTCCCCACCCCAACCCCCCAAATAAAAATAATTTTAAAAAGCTGTAGAAGACTCAAATTAAGCTTGGCTTGACAAAAGTTTGCTAATCTAGTCAGATGCTCTCAACTTTCTGAAGGTATTGTAATTTCTTGCAAATGATAGCCAAACACTCAGGTAATAAAACATCAAACGAGGATTAAAAAGTGCTGCATATAAACCCCTGATGCACCAAAAATTATTATCAAAGATCACAGATACATCTATCAAACCAACCTGGAAAAATTTCCAGTTATGAATATAGTTTTAAAAAAAGGAAACATTAAAAAAAAAAAGTCAAGTTTGAAGGTAAAAGAATCCCGTGATACTTCCAATGCATGGGGCTATACATACAGATACCATGATACAGGATTTCACATAAAGGGATTACTAGAGAACCTCCTTGCTGAGAAGGAGATCACAAATGCTACTGTAGCAAACCTCCCTCAGCATCTGAGCTGAAAAAAAACGACCCGACACCACAAAGATGCGTCGTTGCTCAATAACCCAGCTGCGATTTCTCCACTAAAATAGCTGCAGCAAGTTGCTGAGCATCGGTCATATGGGGGTTTCTTTTCATGACAACTCTCACAAGGTCAGATGGGAAAATGTTGCAGAGGTTGATGTACACCTTTTCTCGGCTGTCCTGGTACCGCGACGCATCTTGTGGCAGACCGCAGAAGGGGAGCCGCCATGCTGGGTCCTGCTGCTCGGGTAGGCTCTGGAAAGTGAATGGCTCATAGCATGGCTGGGTGGCATTATCAGGCAGTGAGTAAGTCTGACGATAGCCATATGCATCAAGGCCATAATTCTGTCTCTCCCAGCTTCCAAGACCCTCTTGGCGGGAATAAAGTTTTCTTTGTCTAGAAGGAGAATTGTCATAGAGCCGAGAATCTGAAATGCTGTCTATCCTTGTGGACACTAAAGATCTCCCTAGATGTAGGGTCTTAGAGTGTGCCGAATTCTGAGGAGAGGGATAATCGCCAGGGCAACTGGACCGAGCCCCCACAGCCGGATGCTGCAAATGCACGGCCATATATGGAACTGGAGGCTTATGATGATGCTTTGGTTCTTCGTGACTGTAACTTTGCACTCTGGTTAAGGGATCGTGGAAACTTTGTAGGAAAGTCTGGGAATTAAGGCGGCTGTGTGGGTGCATATGTTGACACTTTAAGTTTTCCTCCAGTTGTGGGTCAGGAGAACTAACATATGACCTGTCGTTGTAGCCCACATAGGAGTCACTGCTCCCACAGCTCATGCTCCCTTCACTACTGCAGTCAGAGGCTACAGAACTGATTCTGTAATCTGTGTCTAAGGAGAAACGCCTTTCTGGACTCCTGGGGCCAGAGACACTGAGATTTGAATATGCATTCAACATGGAATAATATCCAATGTCAACAGGTGAATCACATTTTGGATATTGTTCATAAGGCATTGGCGTTCCATGATTTTTGGTTGCCATCATCATTGTAGGATACTGACTCTGGGGTCTTTGATCCTGAGGTGGGAAATGAACTCCAGATGGAGGGCCATTGCTTAAAGGTGTGGTACTTTGGGGTTTTGCAGCAGAGGAAGGTGGTATACTAACTAAGGAGGGAACAGACCTGGTTTCCAATTTGTTTTTGGTGGGAAGCTTTTCCTCTAAGTCTTGATAGACTTGAGTTCTTATGCTAGGATCTGATTGCCTCTTTGGAGTAGCACGTTTGACATCAGAAGTACTGTCAGTTTTAGTGCTACAAGGGACACTGTTGCTTTTCACTAATCCTCCTTCATTTGCAGTTTTGGCTACTGTATTTCTAGACATGGCACGAAGTTCATCAGCTACTGATCTCTGTGGCTGACTTCCCCTCTCAGGATGGTAGTATTTGCACTTGTGTCCATAGGTACACTTCTTTCCTAGGAGAAGCAAAACAAAGTGAACTAGAAAGCATAGAAAGGGTCTTTAAAATCCGAATAAACATTCAATTTTAATATGAGAGAAATAAAGGAAATGTGTTATATATTGGGAAGCACTCTCTGTGCTCTGAAGAAAAATCACCTTTGAATTCATATATCATTCTTCTCTGTAATGAAGGTTAGTTTGAGTACTTCTACAGGACTGGCTATGATACTACACTCCTGTCTCACACCACATTGTTTTTCTTCCTGTAAGCTTTTACCTCAGGCAGAAACTACTACTTTGTAATGTGATAAACATGTTTGCTTGAGTTGTATTTGACAAAAAACACAAAAACAAATTTTTACAAAAGGGAAAAAGAAAGATGAAGACTAATATCATGTGGAACATATCTTGACTTTTGGAACCATATTTTGATTCATGCAAATTTATTCATGACTGACTAACCGAGCTAATAAATAGATAGCTGGTAAATATAAATCTCTTTCTTTGCCAGAGACAATTCAATGAAAGGCTAAACCAAGATACCATAATTTTTAAAAATTTCATCACAATTGCCATTCTAAATTACACTGTATAATTTTAAAATAAAAAATAATGATCAATAATTATTCTACATAATGCAAGTTACCATAGGGACATGGCTGTTTCTTATGTTCTGGAACAATAGGCTTTTTCCTTAGAAAGTTGTCCAAACTTGGACCATGCCTGCCAAGAGGATCATCAGGAGGCATGAACCTAGAACATACAGGATGAAGAATTCAAATTAATGAAGTGGATATACAAATTCCAATGCAGCTATTTCATATAATAACTCAGTCATTCCATTGTATTTTAATCAAATATTTAATGTGACAGATTTTGCTTAAAATTTTGTAAAGCAAATATTTAGTAATTGAAGCCCAGTTTTCATATGCAAAACAAACTTAAATCACTAAGATATATTTAAGTTTGTTTTGCTCCAAATAATATTTGAGATAAGATCTTCCAATTACTCATTCCCTCCTCTAATGTTTTGTAAGCATACAACTGAAGAATATCTTGGCTCAGAATAATGTGTTTTAGCACAATGCTTAATTTCATAAGAATAGTCTTATGTGTGCAGACAAGATTAGGAGGGAAGCATCAAATTGGGAAATCATCTTTACATTTAATGGTTCTGATAAAGGCCTCATTTCTAAAATTTATAGATAATTGTCTCATATATATAAGAATTCAAGCCACTCTTCAATAGATAAGTGGTCAAGGGATACGAACAGACAATTTTCACATGATGAAATTAAAACCATCTCTAGTCATATGAAAAGTTGCTCCAAATCACTATTGATCAGAGAAATGCAAATTAAGACAACTCTGAGATACCACTACACACCTGTCAGATTGGCTAAAATGACAGGAAAAGATAACGATGAATGTTGGAGGGGATGTGGGAAAACTGGGACACTGATACATTGTTGGTGGAACTGTGAACGGATCCAACCATTCTGGAGAGCAACTTGGAACTATGCCCAAAAAGTTGTCAAACTGTGCATACCCTTTGACCCAGCAGTGTTTCTACTGGGCCTATATCCCAAAGAGATCTTAGAGGAGGGAAAGGGACCCACATGTGCAAGAATGTTTGTGGCGGCCCTTTTTGTGGTGGCTAGAAACTGGAAACTGAAGGGATGCCCATCAATTGGAGAGTGGCTGAATAAATTATGGTATATGAATGTTATGGAATATTATTGCTCTGTAAGAAATGACCAGCAGGACGATTTCAGAGAGGCCTGGAGAGACTTGCATGAACTGATGCTGAGTGAAACGAGCAGAACCAGGAGATCATCATACACAGCAACAACAGTATTACATGATGATCAATTCTGATGGACATGGCTCTCTGCAACGAAGAATTGTCTCAAACCAGTCCCAGTTGTTCACTGAAGAAAACCATTTACACCCAGAGAGAGGGAAATGAAATATGGACTACAACATAACATTTTCATGATCTCTACTGACATTTGTTTGCATTGTGTTGCCTTTCTCTGATTCTTTTTTTTTTTTTCTTGTAGATAGGATTTTTCTTGCATAACTTCTCAAGCATTTCAACATTATTAGCATGTAGTGGACTTCCTGCCATCTAGGGGAGGGGAGGGGACTGGGGGTAAAATTTGTAATGGAAAGCTTTGTAAAGATCAATGTTGGGGAACTACCCATACATATGTTATACAAATAAAAAGCTTTAACAAAAAAAAAAAAAAAGAATAGTCTTATGTGAGAAAACTTATACTCCCATCTGTCTTCAGAAGAATATCACATACACATTTAAAAAAATCTTAAATATTAACATTGTGAAACATAACTAGCAAGTATAAGCTCCTTTTTCTAGACAAAGAAAATGATGGAGAGATCAACTCAATGAGTTGCTGACCCATAAAAATACTTTAGGATTACTAAATCACAGTTAAGTATTAGTAGTAAAGAGTGGTGGAGAATTTATATGAATAAATTCCTAGAAATATTGGGAGAACTGAGTATTAAAAAAAAGGTTGAATATACTAAAACATTTGGTCAAAATTGATTAAGAAATAGCTAAAACTTGGGCCCACAATTAGATTGTTTTTGTTCACTTGTTCCTATACCCCTGCTATCAAGAACAAGCTAAGACAGGGGGAAAATGCTGTACTAACTAACTTTGGCTAACTCTCACAAAAAAGCGTTAGGAAGAATATAGTGTGACTCTTTAACCTGCATAACTGAATGAAAATTACACTCAGTTCTAAATCTAGTTTTGTCACTGTTTGATGTTAGAACAAGATAAACTCAACTTCCCCAGCTCTAAAATGTGGAAATACTGTTAAGAACAGATTTAGTAAGTACAATGTTAATTGAAATATTTTTAAAGAGGGCTTTGACATCCTTAAAGTTGGGTCCAGATCTTGAGCTAAAGAGGGACAAATTAGACTCCAAACTTAACTATGTTTTTGGTTTTCTTTAGCTTAATTTTAAGACTTCAAAAACAATTCAGATCTCTAATAATATCCTAGTATGATTTTTTGTTTTTTGTTCATAAGGTTCAAAATCCAATTACTTACTTGTCATTCACGAAGGAATACATCAACAAACGCTCATCTATAAACTTTTTCCATTCTGGCTTTTCATTAGCCAGATCCCTGTAGTTATCATTGGACACAATGATACCATCAGACTCAAAAGCCAGTTTTACAATGAATCTGTCATCATAACATACTACTCTTCTTCCCTGAACACGGCGGGATGGAGTGAACACCAGAATTTTCTCCTTCTCCAACTTACGCAAGATTTCTTGATCTGGAAGCAAATGGAAAGCAAAATTTCAGTAACAAGAGACAGGAAAATAAATATACACACACAAACATGTACAGTATATACACACACAAATACATATATGCACGCATTTATGTGTTTTGTATTTTTTTTATTAAAGCTTTTTATTTGGATAACATATGTATGGGTAGTTCCTCAACACTGATCCTTACAGAGCTTTCCATTACAAATTTTCCCCCTAGTCCCCTCATCTCCCCTAGATGGCAGGAAGTCCACTACATATTAATTATATTAAAATACTTGACAAGTCAAATATATATCTATATCTATATATATATACACACACACACATATTTTCATACTTATCTTGCGGTGCAAGAACAATCATATCTAGATGAATAAAAAATATCTGAGAAAGGAAACCCAATGCAAGCAAACATTGACAAAGATCATGAAAATGTTATGTTGTGGTCCACATCTCATATCCCTCTCTCTGGGTGTATATGGCTTTCTTCACTGAACAATTGGAACTGGTTTGAGACATTTCATTGTTGAAGAGAATCATGTCCATCAGAATTGATCATCATATAGTATTGTTGTTGCAGTGTATAATGATCTCCTGGTCCTGCTCATTTCACTCAGCATCAGTTCATGCAAATATCTCCAGGCCTCTCTGAAATCGTCCTGCTGTTCATTTCTTACAGAGCAATAATATTCCATGACATTCATATACCATAATTTATTCAGTCATTCTCCAATTGATGTGCATCCCTTCAGTTTCCAGTTTCTAGCCACTACAAAAAGGGCTGCCACAAACATTCTTGCACATGTGGGGCCCTTTCCTTCCTTTAAGATTTCTTTGGGATATAAGCCCAACAGTCACACTGTTGGGTCAAAGGGTATGCACAGTTTGATAACTTTTTGAGCATAGTTTCAAATTGCTCTCCAGAGTAGTTGGATCCGTTCACAGTTCCACCAACAATGTATCAGTGCTCCAGTTTTCCCACATCCCTCTAACATTCATCATTATCTTTTCCTGTCATTTTATGCACGCATTTATGTATTCATGTGTGTAAACATTTTAGCAATAGGATCTTTTTTAAACAATACTTTCTGATTGATATATTTATCAAGCCACACTTAAAATTCTTTTCTGCAAGGTTACTAAACTGTATGTAAAATGAAATAAAAACACAACCTTTCATTTTTAGTACTTCTTAGGAACAATAGGTGGTAATTTGACAGAGTGATCTGACAAAACTGCAAGTTGAGAGAGAAAAACACTCTCACTTCTTTGGAAGAACTACTATTATCTCCAATGAGAACAAGGAGTCAGGATTATTTTTCTTGTATGAATTTTCCCATTTTCTAACTAATCGGGAATCAGTGAAAGAAGTGACAGGAAAGAAATATCTCAAAAGACAATGGAAGATGGGCTTCCTCAAATGTCTTGGAAGTGTGATGAAGAATCTCAAGGAGAGAAGCAGAAGAAGAGTTGTAGGTTCTCAAGTAAATGGGCTTCTAATTCTTAAAGAGAGCTCCTGGCAACACAACTTCACTTCACAATCTTCAGCCTTGTTTGTGACCGAGTGAAGGCAGGACAAGAGACAATCGTAACAAGTAAAACCGAGTGGGAAGGGTAGGAAAAAAGGGAGAGGCTGAGAAGCACTTATAAGGACTCTCCTTACTCCTATGCTATCCATAGCCCATTGCTCCTAAGATTGTTGGATCCCTGTACCGCTCTTTTTGGCCTTGACGGCCCCACCGACTATGCAGAGTTTTTATTCCCCTCTGCTCCCCCCCCCCCTTGATCATACCCACAGGCCGGCCTCCCATCTTCCCAAGTCAAGTCCCTCTCCACAGAAGGCTTTCTTGGCTTGCACTGGCACTTGGGTCCTCCTTTCTGAGACACCCTCCATTTTTATGTCTACATCATATTACTGCTGTCACCATACACAGTAATTTGTGTCTTGTCTCCTCTATGAGTATGTGAGCACCTGGAGGGCAAAAACTGCCCTTTTCCATTTTTTTTTGCCTCAGCACTCCGTGCACTGCTTGGCACTTGGACTGTAATCTATAATGATTTACAGGCTGTTAGTGGGGTATGTTCTCTTGTACAATGTCCTTGAGTGGGACAAGAGCCAGGTTTCCTGACTCTGAGGCTAGCTTTCAGGTGCTAACATAACATATTAGCTACCTCCCATGGGTTAAAGGCTTAAGGGGAATCTTACAGAATTAGTCTACAGTGAAGCAATATTTACTTCTCTCAACACAGGAAGGAGGTCCTAAACCAAGGTCTTCCCGTCTCCAAGACTGGCCTTTCAGACATTACGCTATGTTGACTCCAGAGCTTTAATTTTCACCATTTTCACTTAAATTCTGGTAGAGTAGAAAGATGGAACTTTCCTTCCGCATGTACTGGTGAGTTACTGATTAGTAACTCTGCACATGGTGGGTGTGTGGCTGTGTGTGTTTGACCAATGACAGCAAATTACTCCACTTCTCAGGCTCAAGTGGTTAAGGTGATCATGGTGCATCTATATCAGGAGAGGGAGTTTCCTACCCAGATACCATAGGGTCTGATCATTCCACCCTATACCAAAGCTTACCTGTGATGAGAGCGTCAGGTCTTGACTGCTCTTTTCTCCAGGCAGGAACAAACACTGTAATATCTTTGTGGCCTCTTTCCAAAAACCAATCAACTGCCAATTTTATTCCACGACAGGAAAATACTTCTTTGTTCCCATGGCTGAAAGATAATATTTCAGAACATAAAATGAAGTTCACAAATATTTAGTCCCTACTAAATATGTCACTTAAAATAACCTCTAACTTCAAGGATTTAACAGAAGAGAATAATAAATGCACAAATATAAAGTACATTATGGTACATAAGTAAACTCTAGGAATCCACCATAAGAAGGGATTACTTCTAGATAAAGGAAAAAAGTAGCATTTGACTAGTCTCCAAGGGGGGGAGGGAAGAGACTATTTTCAGCAGAATGTAAGTTCTTTGAGAAGAGGGAAGTGCTTTTTTCTTTTTCCCTTGGTATCTCTAGCACACCTCCCCCCCCAAAAAAAAGCCTGGCATACAAAAGTGCTTGCTGAACTGGCCCGAGTTAGCTGGAAGGTAGGGCTCAGGAAGGAAAGCGACTTCTTGTCGGCTCTTTCCTGACTCTCTCCTCTCTGGCTCCTTGTCTAACTCTGCCTCAACAGCCTTCTCACCCTGGAGGTGGCTCTGTCCCTTTCTCTCCCTCCTTGGAGTGGTGAGTTTCTACCAGCACTGCCATTTACAGAAGGAATCCAGCCAGTCATATTGGCTCCCTCCCAGCTCTGCTCCAGAATCTCTAAAGTTTTTCTCTGTGAATGTATCCCAGAACTCCCAACCTCCTCTATAGTTCTGTTCCTCCTATACTACACCCTCTTTTATTAAAATATTATCTCCTTGAGGGTAGGAACTGAACTGGCTTTCTTTTTGCTTATATTGTATTCCCTGTACTGAGCAAACGGTCCTTGGCACATAGTGTACTTGCATAATAAGTTAAAATAGCATAATAACTAAAATAATTTAAAATTAGCAAAATAAGCTATAAACAAGGCTGGAAAATTTTTTTCTATGGTCTACTGTATATAAAAAGAGAAACAGATAATTTAATAAAAGTTTTTCAACTTTAGGAAGGGTACTCTCTAAAGACATTAGACAAGTTCTTCTCCATCATTAAACAAGGTTAAACTACAATATAAAGTATTTGTGTTTGCTTTAAATAAGATTTCCCCCTTGAAATAGAATACAAAGCTATGGTATCTTTAATTTCCAATAATTTTTATTTTCATCTTAAGGTACTTGAGAGTCATTATTTTGAATTATGATTAATGTTAACAAGTATGAAAATATACTACACAGAATCACTGAGAGATAGGTTCCTTCTGCTGTGGAGTTAAATTTCTTAAGAGAAACACTTTTAGTTGTCCCTTAATGAATACACTTGATTTCTATTCAGTAATGTAATTACACCAATGGATAAAAATTGTCAGTAACAAAATATCCTGAATTGTATCAACATTCCAGGTAGCAAAAAAAAAAAGAAAATGTTTCAAAGAATGATTAGCACAAATTACAGAATTTCAGAACTAGAAGGACCATCAAAAAGATCCTGCAGTCTAACCTATACCTGAACAAAAATCCTCTCAAATAAGAATGATTATTCAGAGAAAACTCACCTCTCAAAGCTGCCCATATTCCTTCTAGAAATAGTACTAATCATCCCGAAGTTTCTCTTTACATTAGCTAAGTGATTTCTCTGCAAGTTTTTAAAAAAAATCACTCTCAGTCTTTATCTCATAGGGTCAACTAACCAAGATGATAGAATATTCATTCATATAAGCATTTTTTGTATAATGATTTAGTCACTATCTTAATAGTTTAAAATACAATTATGGAGATCATTCCAGTAATATTCTTACTGCAATTATACTCAAAGAGGAAACACTAGAACTTTCTAGTGAAAAGCCCACCAAATCTACTAAAGGCTCTAGCTAAGTGGCTATAGGTATAAAGACAGAGCTGAAAGATTCCCAGAATCATTCTAAAGATCCAGAGGAAAAGGTAGTTTTTACAGAATCCTCAAGAAAACTTCAGCAGAACCAGGTCACTGAGGCTGGAAGGGAGTGGGCAGATAGCGCAGTGGACAGGGCTCCAGCTAGAGGAAGGCTCTGGCTCTGCCACTGACCACTTGTGGCCTTGGATAAATGACTTCTTATCCCAGCACCTTAGTTCCTACTTTGGCAAAATGGGAGCGAGGCTTAGCCCAGATGACTGAAGGCTCATTGCAGCGCCACAATCTGCAAGTTTCACAGAGGACACTGAAGGAATGAAGCATCAAGTCCTCCTTTTACATGGACTGAAAAGGGAGAGGAGGGGTACTAGCGATTGTAAGGACTGGCTTAAATCATAAGGGATCTGAAATAATCTACGGAATCAGTGACTAATGAATGACCCATAGCTCTTAACCAAAATTTAAGCAAACTAGTACCCCAAGTGGTATGATCTGAAACTGAAAGATCTGAACCCTAGGTCAAATTCTATGGGGAGATGGGAACTGGGGTTTGGCTCTCAGCCCTGCTACTCACTACCCATGGCCAGGGTCATTATTACACAGATGCTTAGCAAAACTTTCTGAGCCACAATTTCATCATCTAGAAAATGAAGGCTTGTGATTATGAATAAGCTTTTTTATTTCTTATTTGGCTGATTTTGAGGAGGGAAGAGAAGGAGAGAAAAAGGGGAGAGACTGACCTCATAATGAAAAAGATTTATACTTCAAATCAGCAAAGATATGGATTCAAATCCCATCTCTGATTTTCATTAGGTATTTTGTCATTGTGAAGTTAATGCCAAAGGAGACAATGAACTTTAATTATAAAGTTCAACACATTCTTATCAAGCCTAATGAATATATTAAATACTACTCTTTCAACACCTTTATATTATACTAAAATTTTACTCTGATTTAAGTAGATAAAATTATCTTAACTGAGTTAAGATAACTACTCTGTAATTAGAAATGTTAGCTATACATGAAATCCAGACTTGTTTTATTAGTAACTTCTGAGAATCAATTTTGATAATAGTTCTGATAATTATGAGAAATTTATGCTCTATGCTAAGATGCTATCTATGTGATCTAAAATGCATTAGCACATGGAAAATAAAGCTAATTTTATAACAAAAATCGTTTAGCTTATTAATTCACTATTAGATTAAGGTTCTTGGGAAGGGTACAAGAGAGAACTAATGTTTCAGTATCATTTTCAAAAAAAGAATAAGACCATTTGATTTTACATGTAAGTAGCCATATTCCCACTATGACTACTTCTAAGAAAAAAAAAATGGCATGCAGTGTTATAGGTGGGCCTTCCTTTCAGTTATACACTCTATCATTGTTTTATAATAGAAAGTTCTATTTCAAAATGATCACATTCATTTTTTTGTGGTAGTAAAGGATTACTGACTGAAAAGCAGTCTGAGAAACTCGGACAAAATATTTTAAAAGGGCATATGTTAATGAGAATGGTATCAAGATTTCTAATATTTTTTTCTGATTTTTTTTATAATTTGATTTTGCCACAGGTAGTGGAGGACCTGCTTCAAATTAGTACATTGCTTCTGGTTTTCTATGAGTGTTCAGCTGAAATCCAATTACAATTATCAAAAAAACCAACACAATGTATCAAGCATTTTCTGACCGCCTAACATGCCTCAAGGAGCTGTGTAGAAACTGCAGAACAAAGAAAAAATAAAAAATAATTCCTGACTTCAGTGAGATTGCATTCTATTAGAGGAATGCAACATGCTAAGAGAGAAGTCAATACATGATAATTTAAAGTAGAAAATAGTACTGAGGGATAAATAATAGTCTTCCACAAGAAAACAGAGATGAGGGAGTAAATTTCAGGTACTGGCAAGACTATACAAAAAATACAGAGGTGGGATATGGAAAATAAAGTTCAGATAATAGTACATAAGCCATTTTGGCTCAAACATAGCTGATGTGAAAGGGATGAATAGTAAGTCTAGAAATACAACACAGAAACGGATCTCTTAGGGCTTTAAATGCTGAGCTGAGGAATTGTTATTTTATTCTAGAAGGAATGAGGAATCACTGACATTTCTTGAGCAAGTAAGCATAATTCTGAAGGCTGCTGAATAGTCCAAGGGCAAGTAAATGAGTGCTGTGACAGCTGCCTAAGTATAAGGGACAGGCAGGACATAAGTTAGCTCATGCAAATAGAATGGAAAAGTTTTGGCAACCTGAGAAGATATGGGAGATGATAGAAGAGTCCAGAATGAGTCTGGGTGTTTCACCATGAATAACTAGAAAAATTGTAGTCCCCCTTCAGAGAAACAGGAAGTTTGGTGGAGGAGTTGGTATTTAGTTTGAAGGAGAAAAGGTAATAAATTGGAGACTCCTATGGGACATCTGACGTCCAATAATCAGTAATTTAGAACTGAAGTTATACAGAGGTGATACTTGCCTTCTCAAGATGGAGGGGAGAGGGAAGGAAAGAAAGGGAATGAGCATTTGGGGCTCAATTTTAAAAAAAATCAATTATGAAAATTGTGTTTACATATAACTTGGGGAAAAAAATTCTAAGACTATAAACCTAGAGCCTACCAAGAAGTCCTATGCCTATATACTAAGAATGTTTTCTTCAAAGACGAGAACTTGAGGGTGCTGGATATGGAAAACACTATAAAACATCACAACACATAAATGGACTTCCAACAAAAAGGAAATGATTAATTATTGATGTGGGAGTTCTATTAAAATCAGACCATCAATTAATTAAAGGCCAAAATTAACAATGAAATGTTAATTTAATCAGGCAAATATTCGTAATATTTTCACATGACTTATGCAAATAAGTTGCTGAAAAGAGAAAAGAAAAAGATATCTCAATTATCATCATTTTCTACATGAGCTCAACTCATGAAAACCAGTCACCATAATATAAGGCAACTACAAACACTATCTTCCCACCAAATATATATATAACATCCAAGGACAATACTGGTTCACAATACAAACTCATTTACAAAACTCCATGCAGAAGGCTGGTGAAAAATTGTAAGCAATTTTGCCACACAAAACAACAATAATCAGTAGACATAGACAAATCTACAAAAATCCTGATGTTGGGTTACATCATCCCAACGACATTTACAAAAGAAATTGAAAATAGAACAAATTTAACCATGTTTCCACAATGGTATCTTTTTATCAAAAGGGACAGGTGATTCTAACACCTTAGCTCCGATGTAAAAAATGAAATCAAGGAAGACTGCTGGTACCAGATCAAGCACACAGCAAGGAAACCTGCTAAAAGCAATATAAACACTTGGGAATCTTTACAAAATATCTCAGGCAGAAGCAAAATACCATCAGGCAGAAGCAAAATACCAAAAGACTTGGGAGAAATATCTCATATAATACTCTACAAAAAGACAACAGAAAGAGCATTGGTAAGTGCAGATGTATATATTTACTTCCTCATCTTTTGTAAGCATTACTTATACATATACGAGTACACTCTTAATGTAAGGGAATAGAAAGATTCATCCACGATTCTTTAAAGCTAAGTGTACAATTGACAATGATAAAGGAGACTCAAAGTACCAATTTTTACTGCCATCAGAAAAAAAAAAAAGGATTTTGTAGAATATTACCTTAAAGCAATCTCTCAAGAATTTATTAAGGACCCATAAAATGCCTTGAGAGATTTTTGTTAAGGTATTTTTGTCAGTGATGTCAATTACAAGATAAAAATGGAAGACAAATTTCTTATGTGAGGTGTGGTCCTCATAATGCACATGTTAATGGATTACATTGTATTGATTACATAAAGTCTTATAACTACTGGACTTTATGTTGAAAGATATATGATTAATCAAAAGATCATCAAAAAATCCATGGAGGAGAAAAAAAATAGACAACAATTGCTATCAAAAAATAATAATAAAAAAGTAGTTCAACGGCCAGTCAACTGATTTAATACATCTGGGACAAGCATTGCGATAAACAAATGAATTGAGCCCAGAACTGAATGGGAAGAAGAGATTGGATTAGATTGTAGTAGGTAAACTGCAGTGTTTTCAACAATCTCAAGCTGCTCCCCAACATAAAACCCTGTATTTTTTTTAATGGAAATCTCCTTCTGGCAATGAGTGCATGGTTATGAATACTGGAATACTATTTTCCCAATGAACTAAAAGGCAATGTTGTGATTAACATATTGTGAGTGAAGGTGAGCTTTGGCACATTTTCAGAAGAGGTAGCATAAAGAATATCTTGAAAAAGTATGTTTGGATATAGAAATGGTCCAGTCATGTGGCAAGAATATGGGAAAACAGATGGAATTCTTTCTCTAAAAAATGTAAGGCAAGCCTCTTACGTGTTGGTTGAGGCTTCAATGGATGACAGAAGATCTCAGAACTGCATAACGATGAGAATATACTGATGGATTGAAATCCATGTCAGTGAAAGAAATACCCACGTTCCTACAATACCCAGAATTATTTTAGGATATTAAAGTTTTAACAAAGTATTTTTCTGGTGGTAGAAGAGAACAATAAATCCATATTTTCCATCTTCTTTGGATGTTAAAAATTAGGTTAGCTTCCTCTATTAGCTGATGGAGGAAAAAACTTGCTATTGGATGTAATGCTTATTATTGGGCATCTATTTTTTTTTTAACTAAAACTATCCAAATCTGTTACTACAGAAGAAAATTGCTGTAGATAGTATATAATTCATTTTGTATTCACAAAGTACGGGCACAGCTTATAGTGTTATATGAATTTTTAATAATTCAAGTAATCACTAAGTTAATTTAGAATTGGAATGGCCAATAGTATCTATGATAACTAACCCTAAAAATCCAATTCTACAGACTAATTCAGAGTTCCCCAAATTGCTACTTGGTAGCCATCAAACTTCTGTCCATTTAAGTCAAGAAATTTTTTAACTAATCTAAATCAAAAAATACACATGAGATGTCAAAATACTCTCACTTTTGCATGTAACTTCTCAGTTGATTAACTTCACTGTTCAAAGCAAACTCATCTAAAATTAACAATTCAAAAAATAATTTATAAAAGTTAAGCCATCAAAATATTAATATACATTTTCACCAATGGTTTACCCAGTTTATTTTCCTAGCAATTATTCAGTTTTTTGAGTTCCCAAAGATGCTGTTCCTTAACTATAATTCTTTTTTTTTTGGGGGGGGCCCTTTTTTTTTTTTTTGCTGAGGCAATTGAGGTTGACTTGCCCAGGGTTCACACAGCTAGGGAATGTTAAGTGTCTGAGACCAGATTTGAACTCAGGTCTTCCTGACTTCAGGGCTGGTGCTCTATCCACTGTGCCACCTAGCTGCTCCCTTAACTATAATTCTTAAAGATGAATTGGGAAACCAAAAAATTGTTAAAACTTTTTCTCACATAAAGAAAAAATATCTAATTTATTTTCCAAGAAATAGGATTTCCTCAATGGTTACTTAGTTCTCATACAAAAATAGATAGTTCAGTCCATATATTGTTGCACAGTCTCACAAAATTTTCATTTGTAGCATAGTGGTGATTCTAACTGATATCTTTAAAGCATGTGGACCAGTCTAGGAAAATTAGAAAAAATAAATGCCAAATTTGATGATATATCTGATGTTAGAAGCAAAGAAAGGAAAGAAAGTTCTTTAAACAAGTAATAACTGAGCTTGTTCTGAATCAATAAGAATGGAGACAGAACTTAATCCATTTTGGTATGATTATATATAAATGGCCACAAAATAAAAAAAAACAAACAAACAAAAACACTCCGGCAACAGTTAATCAAGTAAGATTTTCTACCTACCTCATTGCTACATTACTGCCGTCAATAACTACTGGTCTCAGATTTTCACCATCATCGGTCACAATGTCCTGAAGTGGGGAGTCAGACCTCTGAGATTCTAGGGAAGATGTTTCTCTAATCATGCTACTGTTAACTGTACTAACAGTTGGATCAGTTTCACTTTTATTTCCCAGTTTGACAAGTTCTCCTAAGATATCATTGATTAAAGCATCAGTACCAAGTTTATTTAGAACAAGCTGAACTTGTTCTTCAGAATAACCTAACTTAAGTGCAAACTCCAGTTTGGCTTGGTATTCTTTCACCACATCAGGAGGCTTCTTCACTTCCTTAGGTGCTACCTGTGTTTCCTCCATCTTTAGGTCTTGCAAGATTTCATTGCATTTGAATATGTGAGACTCTAAACAGGGGGACCGACATAGTTGTCTATGAGACTTGGTTAATAAGCATGGTTCTACTGCAATGCCACCCATGTGTTCTGAATCATTATCAGAATTTGTGCTTTCTTCTGAGTCACAACTAGAGCTTCCAGTAGATTCAGAGACCACCTTTTCTGCATCTTCCTTCCTCGAATTAACTTTATCCATCGTTGGTTTCTCCACCATCGACCAAGGTACAATAGCACTTATGTGTGTGTCAGTGCTCTCCACGTAAAGGTGGCCTAGGTCATGCCCCAAGTGATCCTTCAAGCCCATGAAGCTGCTGCATGTACTTGACTCCACTTTGCTGTTTTTTCTGTGTTCTTGGAAATAACCTGCCCTGTATTCCTAGAAGGAAAACAAAGAAATAAATTGAGATATTAGGCAACTACCTTCACATACTTGAAAGTTCACATAAAAATGCAGTTTACTGCATTCACTACTGATTCACATATGTAATAAAACTTCTGTTTAAGAGTGACACTCAGATTATTCATCCATAACAAAAAAAAATTTTAGGTTTCATGTTAATTGTGCTTTGGGATCAAATTAGTGAAAAATACCTCCCATTCTTCTAATATAGCTCATGAAAGCTTCAATTACTGGATAACCAATATAGAAAGACTAATTACTTTTATTCCTTTATCAATTGAGAAAACATTTAGGAACTTAAGGTGCTAGGAAATCAAAGAGAAAAATGCAGCAGTTCCTGCTCTCAAAGATATTACATTCCATAAAAGGAGACAACATATATACATACAAGTAAAACCAAAGTAAAAATTTTAATTGAGGAAGAAATGGCACTAGCACTTCGGTAAACCAGGAAAGATCTGATGAAGAAAGTAGAATTTCAGCTAATCCTTGAAGGAATCTTTAGGTTCTGAGAAGCAGGTGCGAAGAAGGAGCTTATTCCAGGTATGTCGCACAATTTATACAAAGGTGGCAATACTGTGAGTGAAGAACAGCAAAAAGGCCCATTTATTATTTGTATTGTTTTTAACTGTGTGAGTATACCATTAGCTGACAAAGTTTACACTTCACAGATGAGGCTCATGGAGGTTAAATAATTTACCCATGTTCCCACAAATACTAAATGTCATTAGCAGGCTAGAAATTTATGTTTTTCCCAACTCCAAATGTAAGCATTTTCTGTACATATGATAGTACTAACTACACTACAGAAAAAATTTAAGCATTTCTATGAAAAACCACATATTCAAAATGACCAGAAATTAATTTCCAGATAAATTTGGTATAGTTTAACAGCACTATCCCCACAAATTACTATTTCATAAGCACTGCAACACAGAAACAAGATAGGATTTTAAAAGCTTCACAAGATAAAACTATAAAAAATTTTTAATCTACAAACAATATATATAATTAGCATTATTTAATCAGTGTGGCAGGGTGGAAAAGACATGTGGAAAGTTTTCCTAAAGAAAGTAGAATTTGAGACAAGTCTTGAAAGAGTTTTTGAAAATAATTGATATAAATTATAAGATATTAATCTCATTTCTGCCACACTGCTGTCCAGTCTTCTCTGTAATGACATTAGCCTAATAGCTACTTGTTTACTGAATTCTAGGCTACTATTTATTTGCTTCTTTATGCTGTATGTTAATTCTATGTCACTGAATATAACATAGAATTCTATGTCATATTCTATTTTTTAAATCAGTTACCAAATTGTTTTGAGAAGTACTGCTTTGTAGTACAATTGAGATTTAGCACTGATAGGCCCCCCTTTCTTTCTACTTGTTTTTTTTCTATAATTTTCCTTGACATTCTTAACTTTGAATTTTATGATTTTTTTTTCTAATTCTTATTCTAAAGTAATTCAGTTGTTTGGCACTGAAAAAGTAAATGAATACACACACATACTATTGTAATTTTTATTATGTTGTTTCAGTCTATTCGTGGACAATGAATATTCCTCCAATTAAAGTGTTCTGTAGGTGAATTTATGCAATTCTTGTATGGGATATCTTAGTATGTTTCCAAGTATTTTATAAATTTCATAATTATTGTAAATGGAATTTTAAATTCTCTCTTCCCTCTGTTTTTTTTTTAAACTGGCATAATACAGAAATGCAGGTGATGTTTATGGCTTTATGGACAGGGGAAGAGTTTATGATCACAAACATTACAGAAGGGAACATAGAAGATAAAAGGGACGATATGGTTACATAAAATTCACAAGTTTCTGCACAAGCAAACCAATATAGCTAAGACTGGAAAGGAAACAGTTAAATGAGAAAAATTTTACTCCGCAATTTTACCTAATAAAAGTTTCATTTCTAAGATACAGAAGGAACACATTTATAAAAATAAGAGGCATTTCCTAATTGATAGTCTCAAGAGGAAAAAAAATAGCTATTTTTGTAGTGGCTAAAAAAACCCCTGGAAATTAAGGGGATACCGATCTATTGAGGAATGATTGAACAAACTGTGGCATATAAAGAAATACTACTGTGCTATAAGTTATGAGGGAAAAGATGGTTTTAAAGAATTGTGGAATGACTCCTTTGAACTGATGTAAAGAACTGAACCAGAACAATTTATATAAGATTATTATTATAAAAAAATAAAAAAAGAACTTAACTCTTTTTACTTAAGATGATCAACTGATTGCAGAGGACTAAGAATAATGCCCAAATCATAAAAGAAAGATGATGGACTATTTGAAGAAAAAAATACAGTTTTGGACATGACTAATATTAGAATTTGTTTTACTTGATTGTATTTATATAACACAGTGGGTATCTTTTAGAAAACGGAGAAAAACGAATGCTTGATAAGTGATTTCTTCTTTTTAAGAAATATGAAGGGGTGGCAGAGGTGAGGAAGAGGTCAATGCAAAGACTAATTTCACGTGTGAGAAAGAACAAGTAACTAGATTGAAGATTATATGAAAGGAGGCTGGAAAGGTGGGTAGGGCCAGGTTGTGTAGAGCTTTAAATGTTAAACAGAGGATTTTATATCTGATCTTGGAGGTAACGAAGTCACTACCCTTTACTGAGGAGAAAAATGATATGGTCAGACCTACACTTTGGGGAAAAATCACTGATATACTGAGAAAAGAGGGATGGCTTTGGAGTTCAGAGCCTGGATTCAAACCCAGATCTGTAAAATCTTGGGCAAATAACTCTTAGCTCATCTGCACTTCATTTTTCTCAACCATAAAACAAGAATGCTAAAATTAGATATTTTTTGAGGTCCCATCTAGTTCTAAACTTAAGATTCTCTGATTGCGCCTATGAGCAAGATAAACAACATGTATTCTATATAATTGAATTCTATAGCAGAAAAATTACTGCTCTATTACACTGGAGAAAATTAAGTAGTGAAATATTCAGAGATTCAATTTTTTTTAAATTTTTTCCCCAAAGGTTTTTTTTTTTTGGGGGGGGGGCTTTCAAACATTTAAGTTCCTTCTCATGCATCTCATTGTAGCAAAGTGTTTTAGTTCTGCTATTAAGGCAATTACTATTAAGGCAATGTTGTGCATCAAAATGAAATGAGTGAGGCAGTGACTTTAGGTAAAAAATATCAGTCAAGTATGCATAGGACATTACAAATCTTCAGCTTCAGTTGAGATAGTCATAGGACAGTGACTCAAATATTCTCTTAAAGAAAATCACAATGTAAATTTTTTTTTAGCATTTCTTATTTAAATAAATCATATATTACCTTTATAAGTAGTTAAATTTTTTTTGAAAAAACCAATCATCTATCTTTGTGAGCCTCCTCACATGAGCAAGAGTTTCTTTATAAATGTAATGGTTCACACTAATACACAAGTGCAGATGAAAAAATGCAATTGCTAATTTAATGTTAAAAACCAATTAAAAATTTTAAGCATAAATTTTTTTATGCTTTTACAATTTTGGAGTGGAATCTTATTTTACTTGATAACTTGCCATTCTTCAATTCAAAAGGAATATTGCAAACTGTTCCTGACACTTGTTCTAAGTCTAAAATAAATTATACAGTGTTGTGTGTATATTCACACACACACATATATTCATAGATGTATCTACCTCACCATGAATACTCACCCATTTAATTTTCCTAATTTGGTATGGGAACATAGGTGAAATAATTTAGATTTAATGCAAAGAAATTCAAAAGGCAAATCTTTATACTCAGTGATTTATTAACTACTGTAATATACTGACAGCATAGTGCAAGTAACAATTTACAACAGCATCCTCATAAAGGGTTACAGTTATAAAGGAAAACCTGCCCTGTGGCCTTCACAGAGCTCCCACCAAAAGTATCTTAAACAAGAAAAACCTATTGGAAGCTAGGCTGCCTAGCAACCAGTCTCTTGTTGCTAGGATGCACTCCTTTAACATGCCATCATGAATGCTAGCACAGTGAAAGTATAATTTGGTATGAACAAAAGCCTATGAAAGAGACTGGGACTTAAGTGCGTCTGGTTTACCCTCTGAGAACAATGCAGCTGCCAAACCAATCTGGAAGCTTCGACATCATTGTTCTGTAAACCCTACAATCTGCTCTGACTGGAGGAAGTATATTTAATAGGCAACATTTTTGATCTCCCCAGAAAAGTTTGGGTTGGTGCAAGCACTACTATAGCAGGACACTTCAAGATAAAGGATCACAGCTCCAATCCATGTGTTATACTGTGAAATGCCATCTTTATATTATGCTGGAGTTTTCTTAGAAGCTATATCAGAGTATGAAAAAAGTACCAAGAAGACTACTGCAGAGAATATATTATTTAGCAAGATAACTGATATCATATTAAATTTATACATTTAATCATAATGTCCTTAAAAATTGCTAAAACATAGAAAATACCATATTAACTAATAACCTTAAAAACAAAACCCTTGAGGAAAATATATAGATAATGAAATTAACAAAATCTGATTCTATGATTTATCCATCTCAAAAATATGCAGAAACGTGAAATTTGTTTTTTCCTCTCAAAGTAGGTGAAACATTTCTAATATAGAATTTACTATATAATTAAAACTACGGTATTGTATGATTTGTAGCATTATATGGTAATACAATGTGCTATACTGCACATGACTTGGGATTTTAATGTTAACAATATTGTTTATTTCCCAAAGTCCTATTAATGAAATACACTTTTGTATGAATATCTTTTTAAAATTTTTTCACAGCTTTTCACAGCTGATATTATATGTACAGAACTTTGTCATCAAAAAAATTAAATTTATCTAACAATCTACAATTTGGATTATTCACTTCTTTCCCTTCTATATTTTCTATTATTTAAGCTTTATGATGTCTCTCTCAAGACAAAGAGCAGCATCATAATTTATTAAACCTAACCTTGTTTATGAGTTTTTAGACTTGTTATAATCAATAGACCATGCATGGGAAACTAGTCAAATTATCAGGAAAATGTATTACCTCAACTTAAAGAAATTTTAATCTATTTTTAGGAGACAGTACTTCTTAAGATAAATGGCCAGGGTCTTCTGTTTTTGGTGTCTTAAAATTTTCATTTCTAGCACTCCATAAAGCTTACAGATATAATAGATAATGAAAAACCATGCTAGACTCCTCCAAAAAACACATGCTTTTGAGGCAAATACATTTCTTTAAATTAGTCAGAAAAAAAAAGAAATGGTCAATCATTTAAAATTACCAATAAAGCATATTTTATAACCATAAAGAACCTGTTGCTAATACTCACTAGCAACATAATTCTAAAAATAACTAATCACTAGAGACTTAAAATTTTATGACAATGAGTCATACTTAAAATAACTGAAAATGAGTAATCAATTTAGAATGAAAAAAGTTGACTAGAAAAAAAATGATTTTCAGTACTCACAGTAGGAACAAGATAAACCTTCTTAAAATACTGAAAATGAAGATATTTCTATGAAGATTATACTTTTAGACAAACACAAAATTATTCCTATGCAATATTAATTATCTTTAGTCAATCCTATTTGGTCATGTAGAGATATCACCTCCAACACCATTTCTTTAATAAGTACTCATTTTTCATTTCTCAAAAATAAAACATATCTGTGCTTAAGCACTTTAATGTATGTAGAATACAACACATACACATACACTCTTCTCAAAAGAAATATAGAAAATATTAATTTCCAGGGCTCATTTTGGCTTTAATATACTATTCTCTAAGAAACAATTTCCTTAATATCAGATTTAGAGATATAAGGTACCTAAATATAAATATCAGTATATAAGCCACTTCACTATTACATCAAGTTTCTTCAGATTTGGTCTAAAGTGGGGCTAGAACTCACCCTTCTTTGTAGAGCAGACATTTACTAGGTGTGTAATTCTAGATAAGTCATTTAACTGCTCTCTGCCTCAGTTTCCTCATTTGCTAAATGGGGTTAATAATGGTACCTATCTTCCAGGGTTATAGTGAAGATCAAATGGAGTAATATGTGTAAAGTGATTTGCCAATATTAAAATGCTGTATTAAATGCTAGCTATTTTTATTGTTGTTATTAGCTAAATAATTAAGTTAAAGGGAGAAAATCTAAACTTATAAACTGATCTTTTATAAGAAACTATTGAAAACTGAGTGTTTTTGACATTCAATAAATTAACAAAAATTTCCTTTATGGTTCTAAAATTCTTTATCAATGAATAAGCCACATTTTTTAGAAATTGCTTGTTAAAATATAATCTGAATAATGTCAAAAGTACAGTCAAATGCTTTTTTTACATTTTTTCTAATGTTTTAAACAAAATGTGAATCAATGTTATAGGCTTATTAAAATCATACATTTTAACATAAAGCTATGCTATGAAAGTAGGCACTGGTTAGTGACCCAAATGGCAATGCTAAGAGGACAATACAAAAAAAAAATAATGAATATGTAATAAATACCCATGGCTGTAGTTTCTATGTATTTAATTACCATTGTGTTTCACTGAGTGCTGTTGTCTGCATCCCTTTGGCTAACAAAGGGAGGATGTCCCATTGAACAGATTGGTTAATGCTCTGGGGCAACAGATGTCTACTGGAACTGCAGGAGATCAGCAACTGGTGGCCTGCCCATCTTCAGAAAACTTTCAATAGACTTATGCATATGTTCACACAATAGGGCATGTGGTAGAAATGGAAACCTCCTTTTAACCCTTTATGTCCCCTCTCTCCCAATTGATATATGAAAGTCTTTGAGTTTTTCTCCTCTACCCTTGAGAAGGTCCTTGAAGATACTGGTTCTTGGAGAATTATTTTGGAAATTGTTCAACCTAACAGTTGCATTACTGAAGAAAAAAAATTACATATGAATACACACTAGAAAGACTAATATAAAGTAAGTTTTAAAGTCACCATGAAGTGCTAGAAGACAGTTTGTTACCACCTTACACTATTTAAAAGTCCACTCACTGAACCACAACAACCTCCAGTTGCAGCCTTGTCTAGATCAATTCATGTTCCTAGCCTGGACTCTTCTAAACTATGAGATTACGAAAATAATCTGAGACATTTTATCAGAATTTCTATGGCACCCAGAAATGACATATAATAATTAAAAGTTATCAAAGTCTGTGGAAGATGTCTATATTTAAAAATTTAAAGCTTTTAAAACGTTTTCTAATTTGGTTCATTTCTACTGATCACCTGCCACTTCTAAAGCATTGCAAAATATCGTTATGAAGTATAGTATTACTCTAGAAAACATAATCCAAAAGATAGATACTTGATATTTTAAAGATATGCAGTTTGGGACATTTTGGAGATTATGTATGTATATGTGCATATTCACATGTACACACATTTGTATACACATATAACATGCTGTTCTAAGAACATAAACACTGGTATAAATTTTTTTTAGATTCTTCATTAGTAGTTATTATACCATGCTCTCCAGACTTCAAAATGATATTCTGAAGAATTAGTCAAGTTTAATGTAAAAAAGTCAGTAGTCCAAATACTCACGTTAGCAGGAAAACACAAAGACATTGGTTTCTGTATCAGCTTCAACAGTAACTCCTTAACCCAATTTTAGCTGCAGACTTCCAGGCAGGCAAGAAGAACAATGAATGGTTGAACAGATGGAATGGCAATGTCTTTGCTTAACCTATTACTGAGTGGAAGAGCAGCCAATCGCAAGCCAGAAAGCTCACAATTAGTTGGCTAGGCAGATGCAAGGCAACCTCAGCACCCTGTGTCAGGTTGGTAGGTTTCTAAGATAAGCAAGTTGATGTCATTCTCAGGGTCTGCCCCGGGCAGCATGTGTATTAACGAGGGGTGTGTAGCAACAATAGGCCATACAAAGAGGACTAGCAGGCAGCTGCTGTATGAGAGCCAGAGTCATTAGGGAGCAGGCTGCCAACAAGAAACACCTGGCTTGGGCAGACTTCAGCTTTTCCTCATTGTTTCTAATTCATGAAACAAAGAAAAGGAATTATTTTTTATAACAGTAAAAGTTGCTGGTTTTTAAAAAAAGTTTAAACTTTACAGTTACTAAAAATGTTCATATTTATTGCAAAAAAATGTATCACAAAAACAATTAGCTGCACTCTTTGCTTTAAAGATAATAAATCACTGATACAATAAGACAGGTTGCTACCATAAAAAGAGATGCATATCACAATAAAAATGCTAAGAAACCTAAGACATCTTTTCTTGCCTCATATCTATAACACCACATTAAATAAATCTGATGCACAAAATATTTGAATCAATAAAATTAAGAAAAAATAAAGGAAGTTTTTCAGGGGAAAAAATGCAATTAGCCAGCCCACTAGAAACTCAACTAAAGTGTAGCCTAACATTATGAAAACTATTTAAACAGCATTAAAATTTGGAATATCTCCTTTCAGAAATGACAAAACTAGTTTAATTAAAATCAGCATTACCCAGTTTTTCTATTTCAAATGGCAATGTAAAATTGTGGTAACAAAATTTATAAGCTTTTAAAAGGGGATTAAAAGACATTACAGTACAGTTTTACATAAAATGTTAAGTCTACAAAAGTTTTCACATTGCCTTGATGATGCATTTACCAGATTCAATGGAATTTCACTCAGGAAATACAAATTGTCTTTACTAAAGGTAAAGAACAAAACAAAAAAATTAATAATTGTTATTTAAATACCATGAGGTGCAAAAAAAAAAAAGGAAGCCTGAGTTTGTGGAGACTATGTTCACTAAAAAAAAAAAAATTGTTTTAAAGTTCTGAAATTAATAACAGTTCTAATCTCTACTAATTCTGATAATTAATTCCCCCAGGAAAATATTTTTAATTATCAGCAAGAATACTTGAAAAATAATGCAGTAAGAATTCAAACATTAAAACAAAATTCTCTAAAAAGGTTTTCTCTAAGGGGAAAAAAAAAATCCCGAATTCCTCTTACTTCTGTGAACAGCAGAATGAATGCTCCTTGAAGGCAGGTGCTACTTTTTGTTTCTGTTTTTGTATCCCCAGCATACAACTTGGGGCCTTGCATATAGCACATGCCTAATAAATGCTTCTTGGAATGAACTGAAGCAATACCAAAATGAAAAAAATTAAAAGAAAAAAGCAATCTCTATTTATTCTGATGTGAATTAAAGAGAGGAAGGCCAAGAAGTTGTAAAACACTCTTTCCTGACAAGGGCTGGTTCAAGACTTTATACATTTTGATTTTTAAGATTTTATGAAATAATTTTATAAAAAGATCAGTCCTTTTGAAAATGGAAAATCAATTCACTCCTAGGTTCATTTATACTAATATCCTACCCCTGCCCCAAACACACAAGTCAGTTTGGGACCCATCACTGCTATTTTTGTTGTAGAAGGAAAATAAATGCAATGAATTTTCCTTCTTTCATAAAAGAAACTTCTGCACTGTTTCAAAGTTTTCAGTTATCTGATCTTAAAAAATGCATTCAAGATTTTTCATTTCCTAAACAATACCTGACACCAATCACTATTTCCAAAGAGAAAAGGAAATCAGAATTCTGAGTTAAGATTTAAGCATATAATAGGCTCAATTACTTATGGAGCAAACTCCCTCTACCTCAAGAGTATGTGACAAACACAGTTAAAAACAGTCCAAAAAATCTTCTAAAATGTTTTATTGCTGTAAGTAGTTACAAAAGTCCCTTTGACTAATTTCTATAAACAATAAAATTTTCAATGAACTAAAAAGCATTAATTGCAAAGCAAATAATGTGCTGAAGTGAATAGAATACTGGACTTTCTGAAGTCAGAAAATCATCTTTTCTGTGTCCAAATCTGGCCTTAGACACTCAGTAGCTGGGTGACCCTGGGCAAGGGCAAGTGACTTAACTTTTATTTGCCTCAGTTTCTTCATCTATGTGAAACTGAGCTGGAGAAGAAACACCAAGCCACTTCAGTCTCCAAGAAAACCCCAAATGGGGTTACGAAGAGTTGGACAGGACTGAAAAAATGAACACTATGCTAAGATCTAGGTACACAGATAGTAGGATCTGACACCCCTGCTCTCAAGGAGACCAAGTTCTCATGAAGACAATACAGATGAGGGTTTATGCTCCAATTCAAATAGAGAACTCTCCTAAGTCCTTGAGGGTATGAGGCAGCAAAGGTGATGAGAACAAAATGGAAACGGAGACAGTCATGGAACTATCAAATTAATGTCAGCTCTACTTTCACAGAAATTTAAGATTCATAAAGTTTACATGGGATGTTTCTTAAATTTTATTTAATTTTCAATTTAGCTAAAATAGTTTTTCAATTTCTTATCTTGCATATTCCTATAAGGAAAAGAGGAGTTAAGGAAAAAGACATTAGTCTTTTGTTTTTGTTTTTTGAAAGTCAAGAAAATATAGTTAGCATTTCCCATGTAAAGATCAGAAGCAATGAGAAAATTTTTAGGCCTGGCAAAGTTGATTAAAATAAATGTAAGCTCCATGAGGATAGAGACTATATCTGATGCAAACCTTTTGTTGTCTAAGGAGCTTGCACAGTAGTACACTACATATACAGCAGATGTTCAATTTGCTGAACTAATACTCACATAACAATTACAATTTAAAGAATTAAAAATGAAGAGAGTAGTTGGCTTTAATGGCATCTATTCTTAATTTTTTTTTTCTTGATGCATCTTAGGCCTCCATATTCAACTTTTTTGTTTTGTTTTGTTTTTTATTAAAACTTTTTATTTGCAAAACATGTATGAGTAATTCTTCAACATTAACCCTTACAAAACTTTGTTACAAATCCCCCCCCCCACTCCGCACCCCATTCCTAGATGGCAGGATATCCACTACATGTTAATTATGTTAAAATACTTGACAAATCGAATATATGTATACATATTTCCACACTTATCATTGTTGTGCAAGAAAAATCGTATCTACAAGAAAAAAAATCAGAGAAAGGAAACCCAACGCAAGAAAACATCAATAGAGAGTATGAAAATGTTATGTTGTGGTCCACATTTCATATCCCTCTCCCTGGGTGTATATGGCTTTCTTCACTGAACAATTGGAACTGGTTTGAAACATTTCATTGTTGAAGAGAAAATGGCATCTATTCTTAACACAAAAATTGTAAGTAATATTTTAAATTAATTACCTTAGTACACTTATTTGATGATTAAAAAAAAAACAAAGATGTTGTGGCATGTATGTGCTTCATTTAAAACACAAAATGGAAACTTCTTAGTTGTCTACTTTCTCATTCAGCTTTCTTTTCACTTTTATGTACAGCTACTGTAATTACTACTTTAAAACTTTTAATTCAGAAGGAGGAGGCATCTTCTCACTAATTCCTGCCACTGTGAATACAAAGAATGAGAGAAAGCTACCCAAGAGCCCAGCAGGAAGCCTGATCTTCAGCAGTGGATTAAGCTTCTTTGCAAAGAGCAAATAAAGGCAGTGATCTGAAAAAGCTAATCAGATCCTGCTGTGGTATTTGGACTACCTCAGTAGCTAGTATTGGATAATGTTAAGCATATTAAAGTGTCTGGAGAAGGAAGAGGGCAGTAGTCCCTCTTTCTGAGTCATACTGAGTCATACAGTCCTTGACCTTTCTTCAATGCAACATGAGTGACAACTACAAGCATCATCATCTTGTTATTGTTATTGCAATAAAAGTCTTAACAAAACCAATCTTTTTAAATGAAATAATAAAGACATATATTTTAGAATATTACAATATGTAGTCAGGATGAAATCCAATTTTATCAACATTCCAAGGAACTGCAGATATAACATAAGCTTATCTTATTTTTTTAAAGATCTAATTAAACAATTACAATTTTCATTATTTTTGTAATAATGTCCCACAGCTTATAAATTTAGAATGTGTATATTTGGTGGGAAGGAAAAGTAGAGAAGAATCAATGAAACTAATGCTTAATAATAAAAATTCATATACATTATACAAGGAACCATATAGTTACAATAGGCAAAAAGTGATATCCCTAATCACTGTCTGTATATTAATAAAAAGACAAGGTGGGTATCAAAATAACTATCATACGTGGCTGCTGCTCCTTGATATAAGTTACTTGAAAAATTTATCAGACTTTTAAACTATCTTCAAGTAATGGTAAGGATACAAGATTCATCAGATTTCCTCAAAAGGAAAAGATCACATAAATAAGGTATGATGGGGGGGAGGGAGTCTCTCTGAACCTTCACCAACTAAACAGAACTGACAAATGCCATAAGGAAGAAATTGGCCTTCAGTTCACACACTGCCTATTTTGCTCCTTTCTCCCCCAATGTACTTTTATCCTCCAATTACGGTGGATGTATAGAGCCTGAGAGTATACTGAAAATTCAACAACATAGTAGCCTACATATAGAGCCCATCCTAAATAGGTATCACCTTCAGATAAGTACTAGAAATGAAATTTGTTTTAACTGTTATAAATCTATTTATGGTAGTTGGGCTTAATGGCCATTATGTTAATAATAATTTTGCTTACATCTTCCTTAAGAATGTGAGGGTTTTTTTTTTTTTAAACCAAGTCATCAACATTTTATTAAATCATGATCATGTGGGGAGAAATGTATTCACATTAAAGTTTAAACAAGTACCCTAGATTTCCTATTGGGAACAAGAAGGGAAACAAAAACCTTAGTTAGAAACAATGTGGATCCCTTGTCACATTTGTGAAAGGCCACAATAGCATGAACAGACTATGTAATGCACAGGGACAAATCTCTAGAAACTTTTGCTAGAAAAACCTTCATCCAACAAGATGGCTTAGCTATATCATAATTTATAATACTGAAATGCAAAGAGAGAGAAAAAACAATAGCTATAATATAGGAAATGGTTTCTAAATTACATAAAGAGAAATAGACATTTTGATATTAAAAATATGTAGAAAAGAAATGAAACAGATGAGAAAAAGTCATTTCTTGCTCTCCCTAAGAGGATTTTGAAACTTTGCTTTGGATTTTATTACTGAATATTAAATTGTCTGTATCATTTTGGCTTTCAAATTGAATAAATACAGAGCTGAGATATTACAAAACTAAAAAAAAGGTGAAAAAAAGAGGATTTTCAGTAGGACACAATGGTGAATCCAACTAGAATGAGTATAGAATTAGTATCTAGAAATCAGAATAGCTTAGAAAGAAAATAATTTGAAATAGTCATGCAAAGAATAAATAAGGCTGGGTAAATGTAAAAAGAGTCAAGGATAATGATCAACACCACAATATGGAAATATTGACTAGAGTTAATTTTCCATCTTTATGAAAAAGGCCTTAAAGTTTCTATTTTCCACTTAAACAAAGATCAAGTCCTCTATTGCTTTCTCAGATAATCACATTTTCTATTTTTTTTTTTATAAAAAAAATCTTCTTTCTTCCTGAATAGGCATTAGTTACAGAAAGATCTTTACTCTTTTATTTCACAGCCATTTTTTTTGAGTATTCAGATAGGTTCTTATCCTCCATTTTCTCTAGCTTTCCTCAAGATAGACTATTTCAGATCTATAGATCCAATGCATGTGTTAAATAAACATATCTATTAGTTTATATAGATGGCTATGTGGACTGTTTAGGGATCAAACAAGCACTTTGTAAATATACCAAATATCAAATGATTAAAATAGAAACTAAAGGATAAAATTCATATTTGAATGAAAGCTATGGAGTTTCTGAGTCAATGTCCCAAGCTTTAAGAGTGCCTGATTATGGCAATGTTTTTGATTTGATGCCATTATAGAACAGGAGTTACCTACTTCTAGGATCCCAAGGCAAATAAAAAGTGGTTGCAAAAAAAAGGAATATTAAATTCCATTCTATAGGTCAAAATGCCTCATCCCCATAGGGTACAACTAATTCATATCAATCATATTCAAAGAAGTGGAGTACTACCATGGAGAAACTTTTTTGGGGGCCTGTTTAATGCCATGCTTTTTTTGTTTGTTTGTTTGTTTTTCCAGTAACAGAAGTTTATTCTTATCATGGAAAAAGGTATAGCTCATAACAGGTAATTTGGACTTCTGATAACTTTTGAGTTTCCTTGGTAATTCAGAAGCATCTGAATTTTGTTTACTCCAATAATCAGAACTGGCCCAGAGAATTTCCGTGCTCAGTACGGAATGTAAAGAACAGTAATTGTCTATCACTAAAGTATACCTTACTAGGTTGGGACATCCTAGGCCCACGCTTGGGGACCCTAGAGATGGCTGTTTTGCCTGGAATGCAGTCTCTTGGACTGTGCTCTTATAGAGGGGTGTTGTTTTGTTTGTTTTTTTAATGCATTAAAAGAAAGTCAATCTAAGGCAGATGATGACCATAGATTTTTGTAAAAATGTCTTATAAAAATTCATTCATTTGAGAATAAGTAATATCAGATTGAGAAATGGATTTATTTGATTTCCACAGTATAAAAATTAAACTGGAGAAATGAAACAAATTAAATTGAAACCCACAGGGGGGTCGGATGGAGGTTACCTCGCCCAAAAGAAAGTGAGCTCCTTAGGAGCAGGGACTTCTTTTTGTAAGGAGGGGTGAAGGCCAGAGATTTGGAAAGAATCTTTAGTATTTCCCCCCAAGCTTTCCACTGCTTTCCTCTCCTTCTAGAATGGAAGCTCCTTGGGGGCAGGGACTGGATTGAGAGGGAAACACCCTACCTGGTTGAGCTCTATAGCCTCAAGCTTTCTTTTCTCATTTTTAGAAACTCCAGGCAAAAGAGAAAGGAGCCCTGGGGTGGGGGGGGTGCTCTTTGTCAGCCTGTGTGTCTCCAAAACTGCACCTCCTTTCTCTTGAGAGAAGAAAGAAACCTTTTCCTGGCCTCACACTCCGACTCTGATTTAGTGCTCATTTCTGTCCCACATCTCAGAGAAGCTAAAAAAACACCCCCAATCCAAATAAGATAATTTATACTTTGAAGACTAATCTCACCACCTCACATTTCTTAAAAAATTGGAAAACACTCCTGGGAAAATAGATGGTGAGACACACATGTATATGTGTGTAGGAACTGAGCAGCCCCAACATCCAAACAGTCGACTCATCAATTCCACTCTCCCTTTTTTATAGATGAGGCAACTGAACCCAAAGGACTTGCCTAACAATTTACGAAAGGGCTAGAGCTAGAACACTATGATCCAAGCTCCACCTTGCACAAGGCTATTTCCAAGCTAGCAACTATTCTAGATACAACTTAAATGATAAAACTTTACAAAATTTCACAATTACACAATACAAGCCCATGTGAAATTTTTTCCTCGAGTTAAAAAAAAATTCGCAATAAAACATGATACCATACTGTCGTTAACACATCTAGTAATGTTACCTACTACTAGACCTGTTATTCAAATATCTTTAACAGTGATCTTTAACTCCTTTTTGCTGAGACATTTTTAAGTGATCTTGGGTATATAGATTTATAATAAGTATACAAAAGTTACAATAATACAATATATTATATCATGACATTAATTATGATATATAATAGATTACTATGTAATTATATTGTTATATGATATTAAGTATTCAAATCAAACTGATAATAAATCAATTTTGCAACTACAACTTTCAGTTATGAGACCCAACAAATCATAGTTTAAAAAGCTGGGATCTAAACAAAAGTAAAAACAGTATCTTAAAAGACATACAGAGAATGTATATTCTAATGTATGTAATATATTCTAATATCATACACACATATGAAAATAATATAATACAGAGGCAAAAATAGTGGCATGTAACACAAAATTCTCACAGAATTTATACCTAGAGGAAAGTAATAATAGTTTCCTTGTAGAAAAATCAATGTACATAATACATATTATACACACACACACACAAATGTGTGTGTCTTCTACCTGACATGAAGAAATATAAAATAAAATCAATTTTAAAAACCCAGAAATTACAGAAAGAAATCCTTTAAATTTTTTCATCCTTCCCCTCAAACTTCACACAATTTCTGAATGGAAAGAAATTAAGTAGAGCATATGTAAATATATTAAATTCTTACAAGAGAGAATAATGAAATATTTGGGTTACCAATCCCACTATCACTTATTTCATATACTTTAAGCAAGTGTTAAGCTAAGAAATCTGGAAGACAATAAATTTACAATGTAAAAATGAGAATATGACATATGTAAGTGGCACGATTTAAAGTACAATGTGCCAGAGGCAAAGAAAACATTATGAAAAATTACTCTTAATAAAAATGAAAAAAATCACTTTTAGGTAAGGGGAAAGGGAATCTGGAAACACTTCATGGAGATGCAGCCTGGGCTGGGTCTCTAAAAATGTAATAGGCAAGAGAGTACTTTCCAGATGATGGCACAGGGCAAAGAGCACAGCAAGACTGAGAAATTGCTGATCAGCTTAAGAAGTGTCTTAAATAACAGGCTAAGTACTTTGTAATTTTCCTTTGGACAATAGTGAACCACTATTGATTGTTGTGAACAAAATGAATCGGCCAACCATAGTTCACTTCAATGTTTTTCATATAATCACAGTTGTCACAGGTGGAGGGGAACTTAGATAACATTATTTCAGAGCTTTCCAAAGGGCCAAATGTACATCCCCAAATTGAACAATAATCTTTTCTACTATACAGATTGTTAACCAAGTTTTGTTTGAAGACTTTTACTGAACAAGACATTATCTCCTAAGGTAGCACATTTCACTTTTAGCTAACTCCAACTGTTGAAGATTTTTATTTAAATCTAGCCTGAATCTTTTTTTTTTGCAACTCCCATAACATTGCTCCTAGATCAGTCTACTAAAGCTAAGTAGAACAAGTTTATTTCTTCTTCCATATCAGAGCCTTTCAAGTATCTAGAGGCAACTAAAATGTCATATAATATTTCACTCTCCCAATATTTCCTCCCCCTCCTCAAAATGAAACAAAAAACACTTCATTTTAATTTTAATTTTATGGACATTTTAATTTTATGAATGCAACATAAAATGTAATTAGCTATCCTTGGATATCACATCACATTCATATTAACATCTAAAGTCTTTTCCACATCAACTGCTTTAAAATTATACTTCCTCTGTCCTATACTTAAAAAGCTGATCTTTTAAACCCAAATATGAGATTTAAGCCTATTAAATTTTGTACTTTTAATACCTGTTTCTAATCTTTCTTCAATCCAATTCACCCTGCACATCACTCCAAGTACATGGAATTCTTGTATTCAAAAACTTTCAGTGGCTTCCCACTGCAGAGGACAAAATCTAAACCCTCCAAAATGTAGTCCTTAACATTCTAACAGTTTCACTATTCAGCTTTGGAGCCAGAAGAGCTGGGTTCAAATCTTGTCTCTATGATTTACTTCCTATGTGACCTTGGGCAAATTCTTAAGTTTTTAGCTTTCTCATCTGCAAAATCAGAGTGTGGACCAGAAAGTCAGTGGGGTCCCTTTTGGGTCTATAGTTATGAAAATCTTGCAGCTTTTCCTATTCAATTCTATGATCTTTGTTCATGGCTGTTCAAAACCTTCCTGGATAAACCCAATCTGGAGTGTGTCTCCTCTGAAGTTGTACGAGACTATCAATACCATTTGTTTGGCAATGTAGTACATATTCCTTTCTGACAACATTTCAATGATCATTTTATACTGTCATTTAAATATCTTTTTGAGGAACCAAACTATATTATATGGCCATTCCTGTTGTAAACAAAACCAGAAACTATAAAGAAGTGGCAGCTAAATAGAAGGATGGCTTACAGGTTCTACAAAGAAAGGAAAATATGAGCTTACCAAGTACAGTAAATTTCACAATATAACCAAAGGTAGTAAGAAACATTTCATACAACACCTAATTATCTTGCTTTGTAGTTCCCCAAATTAAAAGAGGAATATCAAGAATTGAGCATGATCTTCTACTTAACACTTGGTGATTTAAGTGCAAAAGTAAGCTTAGGAAAGAAAAGTGAAAAATGTTAGAAGATAAGGTTTCGGAACTTAAATGAAATTAAAGAAATTAAATAAAAGGCTTAGAGAAGATTATACAGAAGCTTCATGCCTGAATATCTTGAATATTTTCCCCAAAGAAAAAAAGTGTAAGATGCAAGACATGGCAATCACTGAAAGTCATAAAAAAATTTAAACTGACTAAAATTATTTACTAATATGAAAGCTATTTCACAATGTTTTGGATGCAATTAAAATAATTTGTAAGTACAAAGATCAAAACAAAAAATATGATATGCAGTTATAATAGTTCCAATAGACTCATTCAAATAAGTAATTGATACTGAAAAATGAGATAGAGGAAAATTCATCAAGCATGGCCATTTCTTACAGAAATTTAATCTAAGTAAAGCAACTGCCATAATGAGGATACCAGAGTCTAGAAATGAAACAAAGAAACAGAAGATCCATCCTTGGGCTTATTTTTTTGTTCATTAATCAGCAAAAATTTGATCTTCTTGCTAAACAAAGATAGACAGGGTAGCCAAGGACGATATAGATTTATCCCAAAACCATCTAAATCTCATTAATGGTAAAGGTCTACAGATGTTTGCACATGACTGTGTTGATTGCCTCAAGCTGGAAAATACTACATTCAAACATTCAAGTGAATCATAAGGCACTACTGTCACCATCAGAAAATTGACAATGCATGTTCTTAGGCAATTAATATCCTTACAGATAATAACTTTAAAGTAATAGATCAGTCTTTAATGTTAAATAAACAGTATTTTTAAAAGATGAATTCTAGACATTAAAACAAACTAGTTTAATTTGTTTCACCAATTAAATACAAAAACAATTTTAATGCTTTTAAAAAAAAATTCTGAGTTCCAAATTTTCTCCCTCCCTCTTCTATTCCTTCCTTGAGAAGGCAAGCAATTTGAAATAGGTTAGCATGTGCTTTTTAAAATTGAGTTGTTGATACTTATTACCTTATTCATTTTTTTATCCATTATGTTAATTTTATCAATTGGTTCCTACTGGAATAAATAATTTATATAAATTTATATAATTTAATAGTTTATAATTTATATCATTAATATTTTATAATTATAATATATAATTTAATAATTTTATATAAATAGAAAAATAATAATTTTTATTGAGTAACTTCTAGATGTAAAGCACCAGCTAAGCTTTTTTTTTTTTTAAACTAACAGCAATCTGTATCCAATATATGGACTGTGTAAGGTAGTCAAGTGTCAGCTTTCTGGTCTAGTAATCTTTTTCATGACTACCTGAAAGTCATACCACAACTCACATTTCTCAACATACCTAATGTAGGAGAATATAGAAGGTAGGGTCAAACACTTCATCATAACCTGAAAAACATACTTCCAAAATGCAAGATAAGACTATGTGGTGGCGAAACAAATGGAGAAATTCAGTATCAAGATATTATTAAAATAATAGTTCTTCAAAGACAAATGGTAAACCAGTGATGTCATCAATGACTAAGTAGGTAATGAAAATGGTTGAAAAATCAGGAGAATATCCTTCAAATAATTCTTCATTTAAGATTAATCAAAAGGAAGAAATAAGGAGAATGCAAGCACAGATCATAAAAGGCTAGAAAAGGGTTAAATTTATTTTACAGGGGGAAATGTAAAGTTCCATAGTTAGGTTAAAAAAATAAGCTCGATAAATACAGGACAGAAGAGAGAAAGCTGGACAAATAGTCATGTGTAGTGGCTTTCAAGTTTAGGAGAATGCAAGTGCAGTCAATTATGCAGTCAAAAAACTTAATGTGATAATAAACGTAGAGTGCCCAGAACAATATAGATATAGTGCCCACTGTAATCTTCTCTGGTCACAAAGCACCTGTGTACTGTAGCTGCTGACACTTAGGGCCAGACATTGCTGAATTGCAGAGGAAGACAACCAGGATGTAAGAGGAGGACTTGAAATACCCTAAGAATAACTACAGCTAGGTGGTGCAGTGGATAGAGCCCTAGCCCTCAAGTCAGGAGGACCTGAGTTCAAATCTGGCCTCAGACACTTAACATCTTAGTTGTGTGACCCTGGGCAAGACATTTAACCACAATTGCCTCAGCAAACAAACAAAACAAAACAAAAAAAAAACTGTATATGCAGTAGGAGAAAGGGCAGTAGAAACACAGAGATACGAGTTTAATCCTACCAGGTGATGCTTATTAGTTATGTGATGATAGACAAATAATTTAGTTTTCTGGGCCTGATTTTTCATCTATAAAAGAAAAGTAATAGCACCTACCTTACTGAGATGAGTTTAAAGTAGTCTGCAAACTTAAAGAGTTCTTATGAATTTCAGCTGTTATTATCTGCAACAAATTAGCTTCTTGTCAAGCAATAGTGGGTAGAACTACAACAGACGGAGGGAAGCAGATTTAAGCATAAAGGAAGAAATTCATTGTAATTATAACTATCCAACTATAGGACACAGTTACCTTTGGGGATTCCATAAAAATAATAATATTCATTAAAACCAATACTATATGCAAAAGCAATGTGTAAGAGCTGATCAACTTTGATATTCCCATAGATCTATAAATGAAAAAAAATATTAATAAACACTGTGCAAAGTACTATGCTAAGTGCTGAGAATACCAATTAAAGAGTCAGGTAGTTCATTCTCTCAAGAAACTCACAAATAAGGGGAAATAGCATATGGAGAATCTGTAGTCCTGGACTAGGAGCAGGTGGCAGGCAGCTGACGAGTAATGTCAGCTCTGGGCTCTTAGATGAAGAATCCTAGGATGCTTCTACCTGAATCTGAGGAGAAGTGGTGGCTATCATTTGATCTGCCTGGCAAATACTCCCATCCTCAGTAATCTTGGCTGAATTGGAGTAAAACAAATCAGTGGTGGTTATTGGTGGTCCCAGGTATGGCAGATCTCTCTCCAGTTAGGTTGCTCCCAGGAATGATGGCTGCAGGGGTTGGGGGACCAGAGACCTGGAAAAACCAGTGCTATCCCCAGGGTTCTTGGGCATTAGGTCCTAGACTACTTCTCCTGGGTCTAAAGGGTCTGGTGTTTCAATGTGAGAATTCAACCCAATGATACTGATCGCAACCTCTCATCCTGGGTGACTCTTGGCTTAGCAGAAAATCCACCTAATGTGATGAAGGCCTTCTTTAAGGTATCTTGAAATTCCACGGATATTATGGATCGTTGACTCTCTTTCACTTCCTCCTTCCATTACATCTCCATGATTTCTAACATAATATACTAGAAATAGGTTATAACCTGTTTGTGCCTATTGTGCCCACTGCCTTTTGTGTGAGCACAGCTGTAATTCTTTATAGACCGATTTGTTACATTACATAGTCATGCAGCACCTCTGGACAAATACTCATGTCAAAAAGAGAAGCCTCTGGCTTTGAAGAAAAGCTTGGAGACATTAAAGCAATGCACAACTCCCAAAGATAAACAAATTCATTCTGTTCTTCCTGTTTAATTCTGGATTCAGCTGTACAAGACATTTGTATTGATGGACCACTTCTATGATCTGTCCATATAATCATATATACCATAGTCTGATGAATAAGCATTTTTTATCCATTTGTTTTTTCTCCTTTGTACATAGTTAAGCTAAACTCTGATTATGAAACTCATTCAGAAGACTCAGTAATGTTCTAGGGCTTGATCCAATCTGAGCAATTCTTCAAATTCATCACTTTACTGCACAAAAATATTCTATTTACATTCATACATCATAATTTCTTCAGTCATTTCCCAATCATTGAGTACATTTTTCCCATATCCTTGTTATTATAAATAATGCTATGAATAATTTTATGTGTATCTGTTTTTTATTATCGATAATATCCTTGAGCTATAGTCCTCTAACTAGAAATTTTCAAGTCAAAAGATACGAAAAACTGAATAACTTTTTTGCATAATTCCAAAGTGTTTTCTGGACCCTTTGAATCATTTCACAGTTGTAATAATGGTGGACTAACATGTCCATATTCTTTATGCTAATGATCCTCAAATCTACCTATCTTGCACCAAACTCTCTGCTGAATTTCAATCTTGCATCTCCAAATGACTTTCACTATCTTGAACTGAATATTTAGTAGACATCAAACTCAATGTGTCTAAAATGGAATTCTTTATCTTCTCCCTTCTCCTATCTTTGTTAAAAAGGACAATATCCTATTTCTAGTCTCTCAGGTTTGAAACCCAGGTATTATCCTCAACTGTTTCTCACAAGTTCCTCCCTTTCCTTCCCCACCCAATCTGTTGCCAAGGTCTGTCAATAGTTATCTTTGCTACACCTCTCAAATAGGCTCCTGGCATTTTCTCTGGCTGTCCCAAATGCCTAGAATGCTCTGCCTTTTCATCTCCACCTACTGGCTTCCTTTAAGTCCTGACTAAAGTCCCATTTTCTACAGGAGGCTTCTCCCAAGCCCTTTTAATTATTTCCTATTTATCTTCTATAGTTTATATGTTTTTCTTGCTTGTCTCCTCCACTGTAATCTCCTCAAGAACAAAAACTGTCTTTTGCTTCTTTTTGTATCCCTAAATGCTCAGCACAGTGCCTGAAAATAAAGTATGCTTAAAAAAACCTTTACTGACTAATAGACTGTAGATCAATGATGAGTGTTTACTGTTATTTTTGCTAACTTTTCCAAGGGAAAAGTGGTATTTCTGGTTCATCTAAATTTGCATTTTTCTGATCAGAGTAATTGTGAATCTTTTTTTTCCAAGTGGTTATTGAGTAGACATATTTTTCATCTCTCAATTTGACATTTAAAGGTTAACTACAATATGGCCCCAATTAACCAGACTTTCTAGATTTTTTTTTTTTTTTTTGTTACTCCCTTTCAAACACTTAATGTTCCAGCTGCCTTGCAGCCATTCTTCCCAACAAATACAGGAGAAATGCCAGGAGCAGAACAATGGTCGGTATACAACATCTGTGGATCTAACCAAGGCCTTTGATACTACCAATCATGAAGGCTTATGGAAAATTATGTCAAAATTTGGTTAGAGCCAGCAGTGTGGGAGAGGAGAGCTATAAGATTGACTCTTAAACCGAAGGTTTACAAAGCTGTTGTGCTGACCTCATTGTTGTATGTCTGTGAAACCTGGACAGTGAGTCAGCTGAATCACTTCCATCTGAATTGTCTCAAAAGATTCTGAGGATCCCTGACAGGAGCAGGAACCAGACATTGAGGTCCTTTGCCAACTGACCTGCGGAGTCCAGCTCAGCGGGGCTGGCCACATTGTTGGAAGGCCAGATGTGTGCTGGGCCAAAAGGCTACTTCATGGAGCACTCAAATGAGCTAAATGCTAACAAGGCGCTCAGAAAAGTGATACAAGGACACTCACTTTCAAGATCTTAGAACTTGAGAACGGCCCAGAAACCACCCAGCACGATGTGCTCCTGGAGCAAGACAGAAGTGAAGTAACTCAGAAGATCCCTGAAGGGCCAAAGGTGGAGAATCCGCCCCTGATCTGTGGCAGAGCACTGCCAGCTCAGATTGGTCCCATCAGCCACTGCTGGACACACCAACTTGATTCTAACAGTGATGTCATTTTGGTCCTCTTAAAGAACCAAGGACAACAACCAACCAAGCAACCTTACAGCTACTCCCCCACTCAGAAGCTCCACTACCTATCTTGTTTTTGTCCTCCACATTTGTAATAGCCTGTCTTTGCCACTGGCTTTTAACATTCTTTAGCCTTTTTTCGAGGTTCACAGACCTTGTCTCACAGGCATTAAGGATGAACTGAGGAGACTTTTTACTTATCTATGTGCATGCTAGTAAAATGTAAGCATTAAAAGAGAAAAAACCTTTAATTTTAGTATCTGTATTGCCAGGAGGTTGATCATTTGATAAAGAATTAATTCTTTAGCCACAGCAATCCATGAATTAGGAAAAACAACAAAAACCACACACCTTCAGTCCTGTGTGGTCTTCTTTTGCTTTTGTGGTAGTGGAAAAAGGATAGTAAGAATTTTAATTTTTAGATATAAACATTAACTTAAGTTTTTGTACTCTAAGGGACTCTGGTCCAATAACCAATAAGTAAACGTATTACTGAAGGAATGGAATAATATTTATTTTGACCTACTCCTGGCTCATAACAGGCATTTAAGTATACCTACTATACAACTAGTTTCTGAAATATAAATCTGGGATTCTGCATGGGGAAGATATGATTCTGAAAAGATAGGAATGGATCCAATTTTCTACACAACTGGACCAATTTGGAATTAATTACTCCACCCTGAGTAGCCTGGGCTCTTTCCTTCTTATATTAGGATGAAATCGATCTCTTTGTATTTTTAATCTTCTCTTGAAGTAGACTCTCCTAAATTACTCTGAATTTCAGGCTGTCAGAATTGGAAATTCACATTGTTCACCATATCCCCAAATATCTTTAAAGAATCAAGAAAAATAAAACAAGTATTCGTCTGTATTTCTGTCTCAAAACCCAAAAGGCTTGGGAATTCCAAAGTTCTTTATCTCCTATTCCAAAAATCTCCTTCCCCAACTTTCATGGATGATACAATAAATAAATGAAAGAAAAGAGAGCAGAGATGAGTAACAATGTAGTATAAAAAGATAATTCAGAACTACTGTATCTGGAACAAGAAGGATCATCAGATCTGTTGGGTAGCATATCAAAATAAATGGCCAAAACCCTCTGCAGGGTACTTTGAATTTGGATATTAAAAAATTATTCATGACAACAAGTTAAGTAGCAGACTGCAACTACATGCGTTAGCACAGAAAAAAAAGAATAATTTTGGAGTCAGAAAATCTGAGTTCATATTCTAACTCTGATACCTACTAGCTTGTGGTACTAGGGGAGTTAATTCACCTCTCTGGACTTCAAGTGTCTTAGTTATAAATTAAGAAGTTTGAACTAACTGTCCTCTAGGTTCTACCTTTAGATATATGGTCCTTTTAACTTTTATAATCTGAAACATTTGGAACTAGATGTGTGTTGTGAAGCTTTCAAAGTCAAAAGCACATAACAAAATACCCTAAGAAACATGAATAGAAGCAACAGGGAGATTCAAGGTCTATCATTCATTCCCTCCCTCAACTCTTAGCTTGGTCTGTATTACTTCAGCCCAAACTGCCCCACTGTTTTTTCTCACCTTAACATTTTTTGCAGGTGAAACCTAGTTAAGATTATCAAAAGCAATCTTAAAGGGAAAAATATGTTTGTTTGTTTTTTTTTAAAGGCAACATAACTAAATCTTCGATAGTTTCTATAGTGTCTATGATAAAATACAAACCTCCACTTATTATTTAAAGCCTTACAGTTTGGCTCCAAAATATCTTAATATTAATTTTAAATTACTCCCACAACTCAAAGCTATCCTACATGAAGCTCCCCAATCTATGACACTCCACCCTCATTTTTAGGCTTTTGCATTGGTTGTCTAGAATCCCTAAAACATGTTTCTTTCTAACATTTCCTTTAGTTCTAGTCAAGGCTCAGATCAAACACACCCTCCTTATGAGACCTTTCTGGACTCTCTTGTTTAATAGTATCCTTCCCTCCCCATTCTGTGAAATAAATGTGTATTATTTTGCATTTACTTATATGTGCACATACTTTGTATCCAGTGTGCACAGAGTAAGCACTTAATAAACTTTTCTGAATGAGTATATCTCAAGAGTTGTACATGGAAGAGGAGAGGGCAGTTATTGTAGGGAAGCCAGGCCCAGTGGTATCTTGATCATATATATGAGAGATTGAGGTTTGAAAATGGCTGACAATTCCTTCCTCACTCCTGTCTGCCTAGATTTGCATTCCTAGTTTCCACAGTTGTTTTGGATCTATCAAGCTCAAATGGGATCTCGAATCTCTAATCATATTGGCAAGACAATAGATTTTTAAAAAAGGAAAAGAAAAAAGATCCATGAGTGTTCATTCTTCTTCAACACCATCCCACAAAATGTGATCCCAGAGGCTGGTTTCACAGCTAGTTTCTGGAATATAAATCTGGGATTCTGCTCTGGGAAGATATGACTTTGAAAAGATAGGAATGGATTTAATTTTCTACACAACCGGACCATCTTGGAATTAATTACTCACCCTGAATAACCTGGGTTCTTTCCTTCTTATACTAGGGAGAAATCGATCTCTTTGTATTTTTAATCTTCTCTTCATAAGTCACACTGCCTTATTCTAAAAACAATGCCCACTGAGAATATCACCAAAAGTTACTTAATATTGCATTTTTCATTAAAATTATGCAGTCAATACTTTTCAAGCTACATGAAGGGGGAAAGTTCTATATTAATCAGAACATTGCTGATGATGAAATATGGCTTGTGTCATGCCATATTTCCTTTATCTAGGACATAAGTACTAAAAAAGGCAAAGGTCGTATTTGAATCTTACCCCTTGAAGCATGTTTAAAAAACAAAGGAAGGAGGATGGATACCTCCTGGCTGCAAGCAAGGATGCTTTCTCATTTCTTTTATTTGGGGAGTGAATTTAGCAATTGAAACTTGGAGGGAAAAAAAAGGCAAATAAAAGTACTTAGAATAGATGGAATTTTCTTTAGAGGGAAAATATATGACAAGAAAACATATTAGCAAAGAAAACAATGGATTTTCTCCTAGGAATAAAAACCTGTTTCAATTTGAGTCAAGCTCATAGCAATGATGAAAATTCTTAAAGAATATATGATTTTGGAAATCTTATAAACTCTCATTCCCTTATACAATTTTTAAAGAATTGATTACCCAACATGAAATATCCCAGGACAGTGAATTCAAACACATTATATGGATAACTTTATCTTTGCAATGAAAATCACACACATACATATATATGCACAATACAAACCTAATACACAAAAGTATATTTACTGAACAATGAGAAACAAATTAAGTAAATTCTTTCCCAATTTAACTGTTATCTGACAAAAAAAAAGTTATTAAGATCATCTACCTGGTGGCTTCTTTTCAGTGATTTTTTTCTTAGGATACTTTTTTTATTTTTGCTGAGGCAATTGAGATTAAGCAACTTGCCCAGGGTCACACAGCTAGGAAGTGTTAAGTGTCTGAGGCCAAATTTGAACTCAGGTCCTCCTGACTTCAGGACTGGTGCTCTATTTACTGTGCCACCTAGCTGCCCCCTCTTAGGATACTTTAAAAGCACCTTTCCATGAAAATAATCAGATTATCTTAATGGTCAAATGTTGTTCAAAAATTTGGAAGGACAGACACAAGGTAACCCTCCACTTGTTCAAGTGATGCCATTCCATCCAGTTTCCTCCAACAGACTACATCCCCTTCCCCTCTACCCTAATCTTTCACTTACTTTCAATTTTTCCCTCTCTACTGGCTCCTTTCTTACTGTCTTACAAACATGTCTGTCTTCCCTAGCCTGAAAAACCCTCACTTGATCCTTTGATCTACACTACTGCCTTCTATCTTTTCTGTCCCTTGTTGCTAAACTCCTCAAAAAGGTGCCTCTCCTTTCTCTTCTCTCAACTTCTTATTCCATCAAGTCTAGCAGCTCTTAGCTGCTAAACCCAGTGGCCTGTTCTTCATGTACTCTCCTGGACTTCTCCGAAGTCTCTGACACTACTTCCTCCTCTTGGATATGCTTCTCTCTAGGTTTACCAGCATTCCCTCCTCGGGACGACTCCTTCTCTGGATCCTCTTTCAGATCACACCCTAACCAGGTGTCCCTCCCAGTTCTGCCCAGGGTCCTCTTCTCTTCTTCCTCTATTCACCGTTCACTTGGTGATCTAATTGCCACCCTACGCTAATGATTTTTAAATTTTGCTATCCTGCCTCAAACTTGCCCTTGACCTCCAATCTGACACCTCCAAATTGCCTTTCAGATATATCAAACGCAATGTCTAGTTGACATCTGAAAATCCAAAATGGAACTCATCCTTTCTCCTAGGATCTCCCTTCCTCCTCCCTGCCCTCCTACTCTGGAGAGCAACACCATCCTCCCAGGTCATAACCTAGGAGCCATCCACCACGCTCCCTCCTCTAAGATCCAACCTGTCCCTGAGACCTGTGGATTTCACCTTTGGAATATCTCATACTTCTTCTCTCTGATATTGCTCTGATCAGTCTGCCTTTCTCAAATCCTCCCCGGTTCTAACTCCAATCCGTCCTTCACTTAGTCACCAAAGTGACTTTCCTAAAGCACAGGTCTCATCATGTTAGCCCCTTACTCAATAAACTCCAGGGGATTCCTATCAGCCCCCTCTGAGATCAAAGACAAATTGCTCTGTCTGGCATATTCAAAGCCCCTCATAACTTAGCACTCCTACCTTTTAGTCTTCTTACATCCTTTTCCCCCCCAAATATTCTTAGATACAATGACACGGACCACCTGGTTGCTTCACAAACAAAATATTCCATTTCTCAGCTCCAGACATTTTCTCTGGCTGTTCTCCATGCCTGGAATTCTCCTCCTCCTCCTCTGCTCCAACTACAAACCTTTCCCAAGCTAGCTTTCTTTAAGTCCCAACTAAACATCTTATTTTCTACAGGAAGCTTTCCCACCCATCTTAATTCCAGTCCCTTCCATTTGTGAATGATTTTCCCATTTATCCAGTAGGTAACTTGCTTTGTATATTTGATTGTACGTTGTCTCCCCATTAACCTGTAAGACCTTAAGTGGGGACTTTTATCTCTTTATATTCCCAGTGGGACAAGATGAAAAGAAAAGGAGATGAGTTTTGTGAATAATTATGGATACTAAGATTATAAATTTAGGGCAGGAAAACACCTTGGCTGCCATCTCACTTTACAGATGAGGAAACTGAGGACAAGGGAAGTTACCTGAAGTGGCTACCAGAGCCAAAATGGGGTTCTCTGCCTCCAAGCCTGTGATGAGAAAAAGGGAGAGGAGCATGCTCCAAACATACGAAACCAAATAAATGAGAGGCACTGAGCTTAATGCATAAACTACTTAAAAACTAACTCTCCAAAGAAATGCTTTCTTTGGCCTAATAAAATCAAATGGTTTTCTACACTAATGGGATAAACTGAGTGAAGACCTCTTATAAGAATGTGGCTTTGACTTATGCCCTAATTGTGACTTGAAACTTTGCAATAACAAGTTGTAGTGAAAAACTACAGGTTTTCATCATCTTAGATAAATTTACATTCCCCTCCTGCCCCCCATTCCCTATCCAATCTTTTCATTAGCATTTAAGTAAAGAGTTTTTGCCTAGTATTCTTTGTTTCTGTAGGAGATATTTAAATTACCATGCAAGTCTGGGCTCCTCAGCCAATGGAAGAAAAGCTCAGAAGGGGGTGGGGGCTTCTGCCTTAGGGTCGATATAATCTTATGTTTTGCTGTTTGTGCTTTGCGCTCTTTTCTTTTGGGAATTGCCCTTTCCTGAGATCTTAAATCCTTTTTTGCTTTTTATTGTGAAAGTCTCTGATTTGGATTTAGGTAAGGGTCCCACACATATGTTGCAATAATTTATAGAATGACTTTTTTTTTTTTTTTGCTTGCTTCATTCTTTCCTAAATAAATATTTGTCAAAGACCTAAAATGAAATACGAACTGCTAGGTACTAGGGAAAAAAAAGGCAGAACAGTGGTGGAGGAGAGACAGAATTAAGTGCTAGCAACAGAGGTGCATTTTCTACATCAGGTCCCTCAGATCAATGACTTTAATCTTATGTCTACTATAAAAGACTTAATTGGTATGTAATTAAACTTACTTATATTTTTTCCATTCATAAATTTTTTGACATTGAATTGAAACTCAGGTAGTCCTGGACTGGCTCTGCTTCTAACTAATGCTTGGACTAGTTACTCAAAAATGTATGGCTATTACTTTCTTCAATTATTAAAATAAGTAGATTAGTCTAGATGATTTTTAAGGTCTCTTCCAGCTCACTTCTGTTATCATCCATTATAAACAGCAATTTTTTACTCATTATACATGCTCAATAAGCTTATTATTCCTAATATGCAAAATATATCCAGTTTCAATTTCATCTGTCCAGTATAAATCTTATAAATGTTCTCTCTCTACCCTTCAAAAAAAATTTAGATTTTCTTCCAATCTCCACAGTGCCATCTTTTGGCTAGGAGAATTGTCACATAACTTAACTATACTGAAGCATTAGCATTCCACAGAGTAATTTATTAAAAATAAGGTTAAAATCAGCCAGCATTTTTGAAGTACTCAGCATACTATTATGTACTATATTAACAAAAAGAGGGAGGCCCAAGGTCAATTTTAAAACTAGGCTAGTCCCCTTTCCCCCCCTCTTATCCTGATTATCATCCTCAGTTCCCTACTATTCCCCATTTCTTTCAATCTTCAATTGTCTGGCTCCCCAGACAGAGAAGGAAGAAGGGAAGAAAACTTTTACCAATGGCAAACATTTTCAGTGGCATATTAGTTACTATGAGCAAAACTGCTAAGGAGGAATTCTTTGTAAATCATCTCCCATTGAAAATAGATTTCTTTTTCTCCTTCTCCTGTGGTAGAAGAACAAGTAGTTCTAGAATCAAATGACCTGTTTAGGGTTAGACTCTAGCCCTAAGTCATTCAGCCAGACATCTATTACAGGTACACACAAAAGATGGTGATATAAATTATTCTCCCTGGACTTCAGCTTTCTTATTTGTAAAAATAGGGAAGATGGACTAGCTAGTGCTTTTGGTTGTCTATCACACTCTACACAATTCTGCAAATCTAAAACTTTTTTTTTTTACACCACTTCAATCCTAATCAAAACATTATTCAAGTCAATTAAGCAATAGTTTGATTAAAGCAATTTATACTAAGATATATTCTGTGTGGCACAATGGATAGAATGTGAGCCCAGAAGACAGGAGGACCCGAATTCAAATCCAGTCTGACACTAACTAGCTGTGTTGTGTGATCTTGGGCAAGTCACTTAACTCTTCTTCAGTCTCTTATCTGTAAAATAAGCTAGAGAAGGACATGACAAACTTCTCCAGTATCTCTGCCAAGAAAACCCCAAATGAGGTCACAAAGAATCAGATATGACCAAAACAACTCAAAAAAATTTCAAAAGAACCTGTAAACCCAAATCAATGTCTTATTCCAAGAATCACAAACTTCAGAATTGAAAGGAATTTTTGAAATCGGCTATCCCAATTTCTTTATTTTACAGATAAGGAAACTGAAGCCCTGATAGGTGAAGTAGAATTTGTTAAAATAAAAAAGAAAAGAAATGAGGGTCATAAATATATTTTTTAAAAATGCTCTCCTAAGCACAGGAGAGGGCAAATGCAAGTGCAGAAAGTGCAAGAAAGCTTTCAAAGTAATTTGACATACTAAAAAAAGGAGATTCTATAAAACAGAAATTCAAGGTTCCATATATAACCTTTTTTCTGTTATTTCTTGGTGTTCTTTAAATTAAGAATAAATGTGTACACATATAAATATTTTAAATTGAAGTTTTAATTCTCTACACACCCATCTATGCTCCTTTTTAGTGATAAATTAACAAAAATAAAGAATCAAATGCCATAAATGCTATGAAAGATATTACAAACTAAACCCCCATTTTAATCATTCTTAAAAAAAATACTAAAATATTTCTTGGGGAGAAATGTAGGACCCTCCATTTTTATCTTCTGAGAAAGACTACAAAAGTTAGGTTATAGAGTAATATATTTTATACATTGTGTGAAAACTACACATCAGAATTATACACTAAAACATGTTATATAAAACTTATATAATAAAACTTATGTAATTCATTTTATACAAATCCATTTAAATATACCTTGACACATTTGGCCTATCATCTTTAGAAGCCCCTTTGTATTTCTAATTAGTACAGTATATCAAATAAATAATTTTTAAAAACACACTTAAAGACATTTAACATTTATGTTAATAAGGCAGCAGGCATATAATTAAGGCTTCAGAATCATTATAATGATATAAACCTTTGCTGTGCTTGACACAGGGAACCACCTCCTCTTATTTATTTGTTTTTTTCTAGGCTAGGTCTTGCCATCTTGGCTAGGTAGGAAAGGTGGGCACAGCCAGGGCCATTCTGATCAGCAAGAAGGCCCTGCCATGCTCCATTTCTGACCTGTTCTTGGCCGATCTGGTGGGCCTCCATATAAATGTCGAGCTGAGGAGATAACCAGCAGCTCCAGAGATCCACTGGTCTCCTCCCAGGTAGCAGGGTTTCCAGCCATTCCCTCCTCCTCTGCTTTATCTTCTTTCTTACTTCCTCCTCCTTTCATCTCTTCCCAAAGTTCTAACCTCAGTTTTGGGCTTTTCTTTCTGTATGCTCTCCCCTGATAACACTAATTCACTCCTATGGCTTCAAGTATAACTTCTATCCACATGATTAATAAATCATTATCTTTAAACCCAAAGTGAATTTTCAGGTGCTTAAAAATTGCATATTAAACTGACTCATTTAGCATCCTCTTGAAGATCTCCAATAATGGGAAGCTCACTACTCCTCCACTCCACGTTTGAACAGCAATTAAGTGTTCGTTTTCTTTACAGCGAACTCAAGTCTACTTCGGCCTGTCCTCCCTAAAGTACAATTCCAACCTTGTCATCCCTGCTGGAAAACCTGTGAGGTACCTGCCCTCTTTCCTACCTGACAGTCCGAACTGCTCACCCTGGCATGCCTTGGTCTCACTCATCAGGAGAGGGGACAACAGCAGCAGGGTGTGAGATGAGGAGAACAGAAAGCCCAAGGGTAGACAGCTCACCTTTTTTTAGTAGGGAGCACAGTAGAAGGGTTGGTGTGGGAGGTTTGCAATCACCCGTGTAATGAGTGGGCTAAGACCTCAGTTACATAGGGATAACATGACTCCTGCTGCTGTTAGGGCCCAGATGAATGACCCAAAAAGCATTCCAGGTCAGTTCCATTCAAAAGAACAAGTAGGCAAAAAGGAGGCAGATGGGGGCGAGGTGTTTGCAATGGCCCTGTGCTTCACACAAATGACAAGAACCCTGGTACAGTAGAGTGATGTCTAAAGGCTGCTTTGCAAATTCTAAAAAACATGTGGTCTGCAAGAATTCTGCTTAGACTTTATCAGTTGTACTTGTTCTCCTGTCTTTTTCCCTACCCCCACATTTCAATAAATAAATAAAACTGTCTAAATTTATTTAGAAACCTTTACTGAGTGCAAAAGGGAAGAGAAAAAAGAAGGCAGTAAGTGACTCAAACTCAAAGGCACTGTTGCACTCTTACAGCAAGAGGAGAAAAGGCAAATCAAAAAGCTGGATCATCAAAACAAGTGTGCAAAGCCATAGTTTGGTGACCCCTGGAATTGAGTAAAATCTGCCCTAAAATCTGGGTTCTGACATTTATGATATTCATAACAAGCAAGTCACTTACTCTTAATAGGACTCAATTTTGTCATTTGTGAAATGGCGATAACTTATCTCACAAAAATTTGTGGTAAGAATTAAATGACATAATTTTACTTTGTATAGCAAATAAGTACAAAGACATTACAATTATTATTAACTTTTTCTAATGGTGGACATTGCAGAACTAAGATAACCCACAATCCTAAAATTCTACATTCAAAAGTTCTTCCTCTGAAATATTCAAAGTTTCAAAAATTACTCTGAAAAACGACACGGATGTTTATAAATCATGTAGGGCCAGAAAGTCTGAAATGTCACTTTCTGTTAGGAAACCTCTAGTTATTAATCTAATTTCTATTCTAAGAGAAAGTGAAATCTAATCAAATCAGCAGGAAAAAAAAGGCTCCCATTACTATATCATTTGATTCCTGGCTCTTCTTTCCCCCCCCCCCCAAAAAAAAATCTGGTTTATATGTCTATGTGTCTGTCTGTTTCTATGGCTGTGCAGGCATGTATGCATGCATGCAATTTTAACATGTTAATAAACTCAATGCAAACTATGCTGCATTATCAGTGAAAACATAACAACCTTATCTTAATTGGAGAAAAAAATAATCTCACTGCTATCCTCTATCTCCTTCTATCCTTATGAAAACTAAGTCATGGATATCTTGGTATATGTTGGAAAGAATGCAACTTTTTCCTCTTTTTAAATGATAGAAAGACTCCATTTTATTACATTTAAATACTAGGAAACATAACTTAGTGTTGCAAGCATAACTGTCAACTGTTCTCTTTCCTCATTTTCAAGTGGGGGAAAAAAGTCAACTTTCTATTCTACATATGTAGAATGCAAATCCTATAAATAGATGTATGTAGAATTTCATTTTGTAATTTGGTTGACAGGTCGAACTTCATATGGAAAACAACCAATCTTGTGAACTTTTAAGATTTTATTACTAAAAGATCAACTTTGCCATAAAGTACTTGATAAACTATAAGCATAAATGACTAGTTCATATTGAATCAGTGGACCTACTTCCTAAATATGGTGACTGAATTTTACCATAGTAAATACATTTGGAAAAGTGTTAACTATGCTTTGAATATTATAGTTTAAAATTTGTAAAGCAAAAATTCTTTATATAAATTTTAATCAATTAAATTATTATTTAATCTTAAGAATAGGTAATTTCTCTCTTGGAGGTCGGGCATCTTACTTGTACATGCATGTATGTATATGTGTATGTAACTTTGAAATATAGAGCTTAAATATATATATATATATGTATTAATCTTATATTTTTAACTATCTAAAGATGGTAAAACAGGCAAACATACTGAAATACACTAATAACATTTTAATTTATATCATTGGTACACTTATAATACTGACTCACTCAAACTTTCAAAATCTGCCAAATCTGCCATTATCTTTTTGTTAATTCACAATTTATGTACCCCTTATGGCAGCTAGGTGGTACTGTATTCATGTAAGCTTATAAACAGATATTAAACAGATCTAAGAACTGTTCTTTTAAGCTATATGAACTTTAATTAAAACAACAGTACAGGCTTCCATTTCAACAAGCTAGTTTTTACTTTGGATACAGGGAATCAATCAGGCAAGTGCTTAAATGGATAGCTACTACTCCACCCAAGAGGACTGCTTTAAAAAAATAAATACTTTATATAAAAGAACTCAACTTCAGGATATGTAAACTGGCATTGTTATTATATGCCTTGGAAAATGCCCAGCTTCTAACTTTTCCAAGCATAAATCTGGAAAACATTTAAGAAAGAGAAATATTCCATAGATCTCAGCTGCTATAAGAGAGGAAAAAAAAGAAATTTTCTTTAGTTCAATTAAGACCAGGAGTGAGGCTCTAATACTAGGGCCAACCTATATGTGAAAAGTGAATTAAAATCAGTACATTTTGGTTATGTCAGAGTCTTATTCCTATATAGAAAAAGAGAAGAATCAATTTCAACAGATCACAGGAGTATAGTCTGTGAATGAGAAGAAATAGCAAATCATTTAGTTCATTTTATAGTTGAGGAATGAAGTGACTTGCCCAGAGTCACAGAGCTTAAAAGTAAAAGTCAGTTTTGCCAGCACAGTATCAAAGGTGAAATCTAAGTCTTTTTCTGACTAAAAGTACAATATTCTTTCATGACACTTTACTATCAAAAATTTTCTATCTAGCATTTTGTTTCAAGAAGGTGGACTAAACTACCAATTGACCCTAAAGTATATCATATTGACCCCTTTGTAATGGATCAAGTGTTGTCAAGTTAAATTATTCTTTTAAAGTAATGATTAAAAAAACCCAATAAACCTAAAATGTGAAGTTAGAAGTATCAAGATGCAAAAAGGACTCACTTCATTTAATCAATGACAATTGCATCAAGGGACTGGACTAAGAGTCACGTTCTAAGAAGCAGGCTCCCAGACATCCATGTAAATTCCCTACAAATGCCAATAAGGTTTACATACTCAAAGATTTAAACTAGAAATAAGGTCCCTTCTAGCTTTAAGTGTTATTAACATCTGGGAAATAGAAAAAATTTACTTGAGATGAAGAGAATATAAGCATTTTGAGAGCTGGACCTGCTTTAATTGTATCTTTAGTCCCTACTATAATGTACTGTTCATAGGAGATGCAAAATATTTGTTGATTTGAAATCATTTCTATTAATCTGAATGTTTTGGTGAGAGTAATAGACCTTCATGTTAGAAAATATTTTCCCACTTAATACTATGTATTTTTTTTTTCCTTTCCATGTCAAGGCTAAATTAATTTCAACATGTTCCAAGCCCATATTATGTAAGCACTTTTTCATCTAAGTAAAAACAGAAACAGTAAATCTGATTTTTTTTAATCAACATGGAACAAATCCATTATATGGTTAAAGTCTTTTAAACATGTACTAAACTTACACAGCTATTGAAAAAATGTTTTTAATTAAAAGGTAGTCACAAAAGTCCATGGGGCCACTATAATTCAGAAAGTGATGGCTGGTTTCAAAGTAAATGGATGAATTCCTTGTCTAGTGGGAGGCTGGGAGTAATAGCACAATTTAGGAATGAATGGAGATTCAGATACAGAGTAACCATGGCTACTCAGCTTTTGAGGCCTTCAGCCATGATAAATTTTTTTTTTTTTGAAAAATATATACTAACACAAAGTGGATCAGAAGAACTAAACTGTTCATTTAACTTTTTTTTTCCCCTCTAAGAAAACATATGATTAGTAAGTAAAATTTAGTTTTTAGATTAAGCCATAGTTGATTTTACCATCAAACCATTCAAATGATGATAATTTTTAATTGCTAAATTTGAGGCCCTTGATTGAGATTGGTTTAGGTCAGACAAAATCTCTCTCTTGATTTTAGGCATTTTTAACATCTATTCCCCAAACCTAGAATGTTCTCTTTTGTCCAGGTTTCCATGGATTCTCTGAAGTCCCAATTAAAATTCTACCTTCTTCATGAAGCCTTTTCCCAATTCCTCTTAATTTTAGGGCGCTCTCTCTGTGGATTATTCCCAATTTATTCTCTATATAGCTTTTCTCTACATGGTAGTTTGCACGTTATCTCCCTCACTAGACTGCAAGCTTTCTGGGAGCAGGCATTATCTTTTACTTTTCTCTATTTCTAGCACTTAGCACAATGTCAGGCACACAAGAGGTGCTTAATAAATGTTTACTGACTGACAACATAACTCTCCTCTCCAATTCCTACAATCTTGTAGATGGAATATTCCTCACAATCAAGATCAAAAACACAGAATAACATAAGGAATAAAAATGAAAGCTAAGATATGACACAGATTGATAGTCACAGAATAAAGATAGAATCAGTCTACACTATCGGGAATAGGAAATTAGTGAGATTAACTGAGGATAGAGAATACAAAGTAAATGTATCATCTACCTCAGCAAACAGGACATAATGGAGATGAAAGCCCTTTGAAAAAGCTAAAAGAACTATAAACAGCACAAGGTATTAGTGACAGAAAAACAATGACATCACACTTAGCTGGAGGCCATCCAACAGATGTGACAGAATGCATCCTCTGGATTCCCACAGACCTTTAACCCAAGGCCTACTCTTATGAGACACAATGCCAACAAGTTAGGTTATCCGTTTTCCTCGTTTACATGCAGCACAGCAGAAAGGAATGGCAAGAGGCACATATAACAAACACCCATACACACACACATTTAATGATGAGAAAGTAAAACTATGAAAAAGAAAATGCACCATGGTATGGGGTCCTTTGTTGTGCCACAGCAAAATCATGAGTGATGCTGGGACGGAGGCCTGTAAGGAAACTGAGGGGGAAGCTGGACAGGCTCACTGTCCATAAATATTTAAAGTGTTATCTGTTGGAAGACAGATTTAGATTTGTTCTTGCATGAGCTTAGAGGACAGAACTAGGACCAAAGTTGGGAGGGGAAGAGGGGAGAAAAGGTTGGGGAGAGGAGAAGAAGGGGGGAGAGAGAGAGAGAGATGGTTCAATAAACAAAGAATATATGTGTACAATTCATAGATACATATATATATAAAACATGTATGTATACCTCTCTATAGAGAGGTACACATCCTGTCCACAAATGGAGTTGTCAAAAAATGAAATGGGATGCCTTGTAAGATGAGCTCTTCATTAATGGAGGTATTCAAGCAAAGGCTGAACAGTCACTTATTGAAGAATACTGCAGAGGAAATTTATGCTTCAGGCAGGCGGAGCTGAATCAAATGACCTTTTGAGGTACATTCATCTCTTAAGAGATGATTCTAATAATTCTGGAAAGGTCAAGTTATAATGAATTACTCAAAAAGGAAAGTATCTGCCTATACATTTTAGAAAATTCAATTAAAAATTTTTAAAATAAAATTTTGGTCAAGGAGATAAACTTATGCTACTTTAAAAACTTTAAATACGTAAGCCACTCTTCAATAGATAAGTGGTCAAGGGATATGAACAGACAATTTTCAGATGATGAAATTAAAACCATCTCTAGTCATATGAAAAGTTGCTCCAAATCACTATTGATCAGAGAAATGCAAATTAAGACAACTCTGAGGTACCACTACACCCCTGTCAGATTGGCTAAAATGACAGGAAAAGATAACGATGAATGTTGGAGGGGATGTGGGAAAACTGGGACACTAATACATTGGTGGATCCATTCACAGTTCCACCAACATTCTGGAGAGCAATTTGGAGCTATGCTCAAAAAGTTGTCAAACTGTGCATACCCTTTGACCCAGCAGTGTTTCTACTGGGCCTATATCCCAAAGAGATCTTAGAAGAGGGAAAGGGACCCACCTGTGCAAGAATGTTTGTGGCAGCCCTTTTTGTAGTGGCTAGAAACTGGAAACTGAAGGGATGCCCATCAATTGGAGAATGGCTGAACAAATTATGGTATATGAATGTTATGGAATATTATTGCTCTGTAAGAAATGACCAGAAGGATGATTTCAGAGAGGCCTGGAGGGACCTGCATGAACTGATGCTGAGTGAAACGAGCAGAACCAGGAGATCATCATACACGGCAACAACAGTATTACATGATGATCAATTCTGATGGACATGGCTCTCTGCAACAAAGAATTGTCTCAAACCAGTTTAAATTGTTCAATGAAGAAAACCATATACACCCAGAGAGAGGGATATGAAATATGGACCACAACGTAACATTTTCATGATCTCTATTGACATTTGCTTGCATTGTGTTGCCTTTCTCTGATTCTTTTTTTTTTTTCTTGTAGATAGGATTTTTCTTGCATAACTTCTCAAGCATTTCAACATTATTAATATGTAGTGGACTTCCTGCCATCTAGGGGAGGGGAGGGGACTGGGGGTAAAATTAGTAATGGAAAGCTCTGTAAAGATCAATGTTGGGAAACTACCCATATACATGTCATACAAATAAAAAGCTTTAAATTAAAAAAAAAAACTCATACGTAGAATACTTCATTCCCTGATAATACTGAAAGAGGTGTTATCATATTCTTGTCACCAGAAAAACATAGGTATGCCCCCTCAAAATCATTATTATAAGCGTAATACATCCTAAAACATATATAAAAGACTTTTTAGGCATTTTACTCATTGTCTCAAGATGATTATTACAACATTCTTGTAAACTATCGTCATTGTGAACCACTTTACATCAGATAAATTTTTCTAAAACTTGCAATTATAGCCAGCATATTGCCCGGCTATGAAACACTGTAAAATATAAAACGGCACTATATATTGGGAGATCCATTTGACTTCCGTGGTGATGGTAGTAGCCAAGTTAAAAAAAAAAAAAAAAAAGAGGCAGAAGGTACAAAGAATCAAATTTTCAAAAATATTAATTTAGCTATTTGGGACTCTAAATGTGAGATTACTCGGGTCCAATGAACAATGAGTAGATCAAAGGAACTGAACCATATCAAGCCTAATATTCTCACTATAAATGAAATGGGAAAATAAAGGAAAAACTCAATTCAGCAGATGAATGGCTCAGCTCACAGATTCTCTTCGCAGAGAAACAAATAAGTTTGATTTTATTGTGCATTCAAAGGCAACAAGAAACACTTTGAGATAATTGGTCAATCAATCAACATTTTATTAAAGCACCTGCACCCACATACACATGCTGAAGATTCAGATACAAAAATGAATTAATTCCTGCTTTCAGAGAGTTTACTTTCTAATAATCACATAAATAATTAGAAGTTAAATACAAAATAGACACCCAAAGATGGGGAAAGAAGCACTAGCAAGCAGCTGGGAGAAATCAGAAAAGGTCTCCTGAAGGAGGTGTGGCTTGAACCAACCTCTAAAGGAAGGTAGGATCCTAAGAAACAGAGTTGGGGAGGAAGCACAATCAAGACTAGAGACTGTACAAATACAGGAGGTTGACAGATGGATTGTAGGGTGGCAGAAACAGCAAAGGATTCCATATCTGGACTTTAGAGTGTACAAAGGAGAATAATATGTCATAAGCTTGTGGAAACATACTACCGCCAGATTATGAAAATTTTCAAGTGCCAAATAGTTTATATATAAGGCTACAGGGAGCCATTGGAGCTAATTGATCAAGACAATGAAATGATTAGGCCTGTGCTTTGGGAATATCACTTGAGCAGTCATTTGGAGGTTAACAGAAGAAAGACTTGAGGCAGAAAGGCAAGTAGGAGGCTATAGCAAAAGTCCACATTAGAGATAAAAAGTCTGAATTAAATTGATGGTTATTTGAGTTGGAGCAAGAAACCACCAGATATAAAAGATGTTCAAAATGAATTTAATGATATTAGACATGAATAACACCCAATGTCACAAAAAACACAGGAGTTACTCCCGAAATAAAGGTGTCTAATTCACTCAGACCACTGACTTGTGACGAAACACCTCAAAATCAATACTGAGTTAGAACAAAAAAATATTGAGGCATTTATAATTTCAATGTAATTTGAGGCAACTCCAATTCAATCAAATAATATACTGAAAAAAAAAACAGAATAGAAAAAAAAAACAGGCTCTAGTGACAGCTATCACAATATCCTAAAGAAATGTAATATATGTAAATTAATCAAACTGACAACGAAAAAGCCTAGAAACCCCCTCACCCAGCAAACAATTTTCTTTCACAGATAAAACAGTTAAGAGTAAAATTAATTTAAAATATAAATTTGTTTTGCAAAACTTCATAGAGAAAGATGATGGAAGAACCTTTGTGGAGAAAGCTTAACATGCAACTCAACTCAAATAAAATTATTCCTAGGGCATTTATAGATGAAAGTAGAAAGAGGATGACAGACAAAAAAAGATCTCTGTAACTTGTTCTTCTATTAATGAGCATATATACATCTACCACATGTGGATTCTAACAAAGTTTCCAATGCACTGCCTCAAGAAAGCAAAATAGCACTTCACTGTGTGCTTATTATTTGGTTTATTAAAAAAAAAAAGAAAATTTGGTAGGGCAAAATAAAGATTTAAAGGTTCTCCTCATATAAGCTATATATCACATGCTAAGGTCATACAAAATTCCCAGATGAGACTTCAAGATACAATTTTCTTTTAAAAGATCTAATCAGTATCACAAAAAAATAGAGTTAATAAGTTCACCAAATGCTTACTAGTGTTATGGATGATATTCTAATTTAAAGTCCAAAGAAAGGGATTCCCAATTGATGGAAAAGTTCTGACAGATATTTGCACGTATCGTTATTCCAATGGCCTGAGCCCGGTTAAGGGTCTTCTGAATAAAGATCTATTGTACTCAAGGGATCAGTCTAGCTTTCCACATATAAAAAAACCAAGTGGTTAAAGAATACACATTGCTTAGATGATGACTGGATGCTAGTCTATTAAGTACTTCCACACATCTTAAAAGACACTACAAATGGCTGGGCCCAGAACTAAAGGGTAGATCAAGTTGGATTTCAAGTGGAAAACTGCATAGCGTTTCCATAATCTCAACCTGTTCTCTGAAACACAAGTCTTATTATTATTTTTTTTAACAGCAATGTTTTTTCCACAGATATAGAGAGTAATGGAAAGATCCACAGCAGATTTAAGAAGGCTGCTCAAGGCCATCAGAAAAGAAGGTAAGACAGTCATTTAATAAAAATTTGGTATTAAAAAAGTGCAATGCAAAACAGGCAGCACAAGTGTTACACTGGTATCCACAAAATATTAACAGAACCAAAATGGAAGGCCTTCAGTAAATGGCTCTTTTAAGATGAAATTATACAAAAATATGGAATGGATCACATTACATAAAAAAGCATGACCTATAAAATGCACCAATGATGAGTGTATCTGCAGTAAGATTGTGGATCCTTTGAAGTACTAAAGATAGTTCTCATATGTGTGCTTGCATACATATACACACAAACTCACAAACACATGTACACAAACATTTATATACACACACAAACACACACATACACACACTTATGTATATAGTTTTATCTTCCAAACTATACACTCCCTGAAGGCAAGTTTCAAAAGCAGCTGCTTCCCTTCCTCTCCTTAACCTATCACATCTCTTCTCCAGGCACTGTTTCCTATTTTCTATATAGCTATATGCAAGGCTGAAGGCAAAGACTTACTTCAATAGGAATCACTAAAAGTTGTGTTATTAGGCAGAAAACTAAATCAATTATCAGTCTTTTGGTAGATGGGCCATGAACCTGTTCAATCTGAATTTGTGATTGTCTATCTGAACTCCTGACTCTAAAATTAACTTAATATCAAATTTATTTGTTTAGATTCTGACCTCTGATATTGGAGTTTCTTATCCCTAATGCTAAGTCTGCTTCCTTGGAGTCTAAACCTATTTTGTCACCTTACCTTAGTATTAGAGTTTTCTTATCATATCTAAATGTTTAGTCTTCAGACTCACTGATGATTGATACTCATACAAATACCCCATTCTGGGCTACTAATCCAATATCCAATTTTTGCCTCTACTAGTCCCAGTTGATCTTGTGCCCATGGCACTCATTTGACAATATACTCATTCATATCCCCCCTGAACCTTTCCATTGCAATCATAATTTAGAAGGGACTACTGGAAAGAGGAAAGGGAATGTTTGTTTACACAGCACTTCCTAAGTGCCTGGCAATGTACTAAGCACTTCTATAAATATTATCTCATTTGATCTTTACAACAACCCTGTGAAGTAAGTACAAACAGAGGTTAAATGACTCTTAAGATCATACAACCAGAAAGTGTTTGGAGCCAGAGTTGTCTCCCTGACCTCAGGCTTGGGAGGCCTTATATGGCAAATCACTGAGATTTAAATCATCCATTGTTTAGTACTAACACAACACACAAAACAAAAAAGAAAGGAGGAAAGGTATTAATATCCTTAAACACACTTAAAACCATTTTTAAAAATACAATTGGCAAAATTTTGTTAACTTGAAACCTCCATTCAAATCAAACCTGACTAGCATAAATAACTTTATAATATAGTTTTAGATCTGGTACAGCAAGGCCACGTTCAGCCTTTTTTTTTTCATTAATTCCCTTGAGATTCTTGACCTTTTGTTCTTCCAAATGAACTTTGCTACTATTTTTTCTAGATCTGTAAAATAATTTCTTGGGAGTTTGATTGGTATGGCACTAAATAAGTAAATTAGTTTGGGTAGTATTGTCATTTTTATTATATTTGCTCAGCCTACCCATGAGCACTTGATGTTTTTCCAATTGACTAGGTCTGACTTTATTTGTGTGGAAAGTGTTTTGTAGTTTAGTTCATATAGTTCCTCACTTTCCCTTGGCAGATAGATTCCCAAATATTTTATACTATTAACAGTTATTTTGAATGGGATTTCTTTTTGTATCTCTTGCTGCTGAACTTTGTTGGTAATATATAAAAATGCTGTTGATTTATGTGGATTCATTTTGTATCCTGCAACTTTGCTAAAGTTGTGAATTGTTTCTAGTAGTTTTTTAATTGAGTCTCTAGGGTTCTCTAAATATACCATCATATCATCTCAAAGAGTGTTAATTTGGTTTCCTCATTACCTACTCTAATTCCCTTAATCTCTTTTTCTTCTCTTACTGCCAAAGCTAACATTTCTAATACAATATTAAATAGCAATGGTGACAGTGAGCAGCCTTGTTTCACTCTTGATCTTACTGGGAATGGTTCATTTGTCCCCATTACATATGATGTTTGCTGATGGTTTTAAACAGCATAAATGACTTAGAAAACTGTTTCTAGATTCTTATGCATTGTTTCTTTCTTTGTAGGCCAGTTCTTAGAAAAAATTTTTCTTCTCAAATTAGTTGCTTATTTTAATTGTGATCTCAAATGAACATTCAGCAGATTAGTACAGATCTCTTTTTAAAATTATGGTTTGGTATAAAAGGGCAATTTGTATTTTTGATATTAGTAATTAACAGATTTTGACAAAAAGGTATTGTTCCCAGCAATCTCAGAAGTCATTTGATCACATATCACAAAAAACAAAAGAATGAAATTTTTTATTATACTGTTATTAAAAGGAAATATCCTTAAATCATTTAAACTCCTCTATTTCAAATACTGTAAAACTGGATTTAATAGAGTGGAAAATAGAGCTTATTTAAAGTTTGAGTTACATAATCTTTTAGAAGACTATACTATTTCCACATTGTTAATGGAATAAAGGACTGATGTTAATTTTTGGAAAGTCCTAGATAGACTTTAATAAATAAGAATCTAAAAAATGAAACGAGTGGCCATCTAATTCAACCTCCTATCCCAGGCAAGAATCCTCACTTTACAATGTCCCTGAGAAGGGCTAATAAGCTAGCCTCACTAATGCATAAGGTAGTTCATTCTACTTCTGTAATAGCTCAGCTTGTTCAAGCTTTTCTTCATGTAAAGTTAACATTTGTGTCCATGTCAAGTGTACTCCTTGGTGTTCTGCAGATGCATTAAGTCATTCTGTTTTCCTATTTTAGATTAAAGTAATAATCTTCTTTAAATAGTGCCTGGAACTAAACATAATATTCTAGATATGGTCTGGCCTAACCAGAACAATGATCATCACTTGCTTGGTTCAGGACCCTTTATTTACTTCTATTAATATAATTTAACATGCCCAAAGTCTTTCACATATGCTAGTTTCAAACCAGGTCTGTCTCCATCCTGTAATTGCACAGATTAAGTTTTTGAATCTAAAATACAGTGTGTTATATATATTCCTATTTCATTTTCTAAAAATATATCATAAGGGCATCTAGGTGGCACAGTGGATAAGAGCACCAGCCCTGAAGTCAGGAGGACCTGAGTTCAAATCTAGCCTCAGACACTTAACACTTCCTAGCTGTGTGATCCTGGGCAAGTCACGTAACCCCAATTACCTCAGCAAAAAAGTAAAATAAAATAAAAAATAAATACACACACACACATTAATGCCTTTTTTCTTTAGACTTTAGGAAGAACATCTCTTCTTTCATATTAAATCCTCCCTTGTGACCCCCTCCCAAAAAAATCAAAAACATCCAATACAGTGACCCCACTCAACTATTTATACAAGATTTCGTTCTCAGAGTTCCATACTTTTCTGTTGAGGGCAGGGATATATTTTATTATATCCATGAGCTTCAATGGTTTTTCTATTACCCACAGTTCAATTTGTTTTCAGAGAACACTCAATAAGTAGATAGTAAGTGCCTTCTATGCACCAGGACTTGTAGTTGTACATATTATTTCTTGGCGGGGAAAGGGGGAAGAAGAGGTATGTTTGTTTCCATTAGGTCATCCAAATGTTCCCAGAATCTCTTAGTTTCTCATGTTCTACTATTTCTTACTATATAATAATTTATCAGAATTTTTTCAGCCATTCCCAATTAATGACCATCTAACGTTTTCAGATCTCTGTACCATAATGAATGGTGCTATGACTATTTTAGTATGCATGTTACTTTTCTTTCCATATTTTAAAACTTGAAACAATAATGTGAGCACTGATTCAATGGGTAAACAGTGGGTAAGAAATTATGCTTTTCTTGCATAATATCAAGTTACTATCCAGGATGATTGTACCAATTAATTACTTAATCAATAACTACCCACAATCCTCCACTAATAAATGTTTCTATTTGTCAATTTGTAGGGTTTGAAGTAAAATCTCAGAATTGGTTAAATTTACATTTGGAACATTAATAATTTGGAACTTTTCTTTTGAAAATTGTTCCTATCTTCTGTACAATTGCTCTGAGTCATGGTACCATATATTTGCGTCAACCTACTCTAGATAGATATAGATGTCTCTATTTCTTGAATATCAGATTTTTTTCAATGAAAATAGATTCTCCAAATTACATTTCACATTTTGTTAGTTTCAGCCCACTGTTTGGTCTGTTTAGACTCTTCTGAATTATGGTTGGGATATTAGCTAACCCTACCACTTTAGTGGAATCAGAGCATGTTAATACATCTTTTATCTCTTCATCTGAATCTCCAAGTTGATCAAAGTGGTGCCAAACAAAAAGGCTCTCTCTAGGGATACTTGTACCTTCTCAACAATTTTTGTATATTTATGCTCATTTTATTAATCAAGATGTAAGATGTTCATTCTCCCAACTAAAAATCTTTCTAAACTCTATAGTATCACTGTCCAACCTATATATTTGTCCATGAGGGATTTTACTGAAAGTCTTTTTGAAATAGAGATACAAGTCTTTTTATGTACAAGAATGGAAATGACATCAAAAATGTTAAGTGAAATTAGTTTAGCATTATTCATTCTTAGGGAACTCATGCTAGCTCCTAGTACTCACTGTTTCCCTAATGACTCACAAATAATGATTTGTAATTAATACATTGAGTATTTAAATGAAAATTGCTATTAAAGTAGTACTTAACAGTCTTCACTTTTAAGTGAACTATAGTACCTTCTTGATTTATATTAGAGTAATAATGAAAATTTATTTAGCAAATGCCCCATCCAACTTTTTTTAAAGTCAAATTCGGCATAACACACCTAAGGCACTAGAGAATATCCACAGATCTGGTCCATTAGCCATTAATACCTAGGATTAAGTGTAGTCTGAATTAATCATTCTCTTGACTGCGTCATCATTCAAGTCTTAAAGCTTTCCACAACCAAAGATTTATTCCCCTCCACTCATTTCTGAACTACCTGAAATCCTCTGGCCTTACCCCTTCAAGCTGTTCTGTGTCATGGTTCTCTTTCATTCTCTACATCCTTTCTCAATCATTTCACCAGGTCCCACAGACTCAATTCTCCCATCAATGCAGATGACTGAAACTTGAATATCTAGTCCTCTTCTTTTTCCTGAGAATTAATACTGTGCCGCCAACTCCTTGGTAGACATCTCCACTTGGACACCCCAAAGGCAACAACTCAAACTCAATCTCTCCAAAATGAAATGCAATCTCTTTCCCTCAAACCTACACTTCTCTCTAATGTCCTTTCTCTGCCTAGAGCCCCACTTGCTTGTAGTCAGCCAGGGTTGCAACTTTGGCTTTGTCCCCAACTCTTCCCTCTCTGTCATAGCTCTCCCCATTATGTTCAATCATCTGCCAAGGCTTATTGAGGAGGTAGAACTGACATCTCATATTTCCTGCCCTGATTCCATTAAAACTAACCACTGCTCTAGTTCAGACCTTCCCCTGGACTCTAATACAGCCTTTTTACTGGTACTTAGGGACAAATAGATTGGAGACAGAAGACTGAAGTAAGGAAGACCCAACTGATACTGCTTAGCATAGGGCTGACTATGTCCCTCTTCTGCTCAGAAAGATTCTATGGCTCCCCACTGTCATTTAAAACTCCTCAGCCTGGTTCCAGCCCGTCCTTCTTAGATGATTTCACATTATTTGCCCCCCCCCAGGTCCATCCTCACTACATACATCCAAATCCACCACCATTCCTTGAAGAACCTGTCCTTCCTAAAATGCTCTTCCTCCTGACCTCAGTTTCTAGGAGTGCCTGGCTCCCTTCAAGCCAAGATCACATCTGCACCTTCTACATTAGGCCCTTGCTGATGCTCCCAGATATGAGCGGATCTCTCCCACATCCACTAATTTCTATTTATTTTTGTAAGTACATATCCATGTACCTGGTATCCCCCTAGTAGTAAGTAAGCTTCCAGAGGACATACTTTTTTGTCTTCATATCCCCAGTGCCTAGCCCAAAGTAGGCATTTAACATACACAGAACTAAATTACTATCTTAAAAAGAAATTAATATTCTTTCGTCTCCATCCTCCCACTTTCTTCCCCAATAAATTATTTACATCTTTCGAAAAAAAAATCAGAATCATTTCCCAAAATGTATGACACACACACACACACACACACACCCATACCTATATAATGTGCCCCGTATGCACAGTAATGAATAATTTTTGAAGGCAGAGAGGATTTTTTATTTTAAAAAAGCCAACAATGACATCATAGCATAACAGAGTGCTGAACTTGGAGGTCAGGAACACCAGAGTTCAAATTCTATATCTGATACTGGCTGAGTAATCATAAATCACTTAATGGCTCTGACCCTCAGTTTCCTAATCTGTAAAACTGGAAGCAAAGTACGACCTGCAGTACTTACTTTACAGAGCTATTGGAAAGTTCTAGTAAAATAATGTATGTAGAATCTTTTGCAAAGTTTGAAGTGTTATGCCAGCTATTACTTTAAGAATCACTGCTTCAGAAAGTAAGCATCTGATATTTTAAAATCAGGTGGCCAAATAAGCCAAATTTTTATAAATAACCCAGCTTAAGCTATAGCACATCCAATTCACATTGTTGGCCATCAGTGAGTCGATTATGTTTTATCCAAGGCTGTGGTCTTTGGAACTTATTCTAGACATTGTTTTACCTTTACCTTAATAAGAAATTGTTTGACATATTATTCCCAGGTGTTAGAAGTGCTATTTTTCTATCCTACTTATTCTGCCAACCATTGGAAAGTGTGTTTTTATGCCCAGAATCCATTCTGGAAATAAGAGGCTAGATACTTGGCACCAATATTGCAAATTACTTAGAAACTATGTGTCATGAGATTCAGTGGAGGTTAAGTGAAAAAAAAATATGCTTTCTTAAATATTTGTAATATTCCCCATTAACAGTGACAAATTTTGTGACTTCAGATTTTGATGCCAAAGGTCTAAGACATAAGAAATGAAATATTATTGGAAATCTATGATCATCCCTTTCCCCCTATAAAAATACACCAAAAAAAGGGAAGACTTTAAAAAGTCCAGACTCTTAGAAATCCCTGCGAGTTTTTTTGGATTTATAAACTTTGAGGAATAACTTTTTTTTCCTCTGAACATTAAGTTTTTTTAGGTATACTTCTAGCTCACCAAGTAATTTCTGGGCTAGATGAAACTCAAGAAAATTCTAGCTCAACTTTATGAAAAAGAGGCCCAGAAAGATGAATTCCTTGTCCAAAGTGGTATGAATTCAGTAAGGATCCAGGTCTTTAGATGTTCAGCCCAAGTCTAGCACTCTTTATACCATTTGGTATAAACATATTCATTGCCCAACATATTACATAGTTTTCCAGGAATAATCTATGTGGAACAGCTGGCCAAAAATACTTTACAATGAGTTTTTGCTATAAGTAATATTTATTACTGCAAAATGGCCTTACTTGGGACAATGTCAAGTAGGCCCTACTTGTATTTTTCCAATTATTAATAACCTCATACTGGACTACTGCTTTCCAGTTTGATGTTTTACTACTCCTACATAAGTACCTTCATTCCAGTTAATTCAAATAACACCATTCCATGAACATGTTCCATATATATTCTTATTTCTGCGTTTCTTTCCACCAGAAGGTTAACAATGAGGAATTAGAGTTTAGGGAAGAAATAATGCCTAGAAATGAGACCTGAATCATCTTCAAAGTGATGACTGAAGCCATGGGAATGAATGAGATTGAGGGAGAGAATGTGTTTAGAGAAAGAAAAAGGTCCAGAAAAATGCTCAGGACAAAACCCATACTTTGGGAGCCAGAGAGGGAAGGCAGATAAGAATAAGAAGGAATGCTGAGAGAGGGAAGAAGAGAAGCAGCCAAAGGTCTTAGTAGACAGCAAAAAGAAATTCATCAATACTGCAAATGCTGCAGAAAAATTAAAGAAAAAAGCAGGTGACCTGGCAATTAAGAGGCCAAGATGGACTTTGAGAAAAGTTCTAGTAATATGGTGGGAATGACAGTAAAATTACAAACCGAAGAGTCAATGGGTGATCAAATAACAGAGGCAGAAATTATGGACTACTCTTTCTAGAAGGTTAGTAGTGAAAGGTAAACGAAAAGGATTGTAGAAGGTCTGAACATAAGTATAGGCAGAAGGAGAACCAGTAGTGCAAAGATTCCAATATGAAAAAGAAAAGGAACAAACAAGGTCCTAGAGGATGAAAAGGGGGATCTATTAGATAAGTCCTCACTAGTGGGGAAAGAGGAAGGACCTCATCCTCTCACTCTGGAAAGGGGTAAGATGGAGGAAGACAAAGAAATAGGGTAGGAGCTCACTGATTCCTTATACTGCTTTGCAGTATAACTTGTGTACTCAATTTATATGCTCTTTCCTTTCCATTACATTATGAGCTACTTAGGAACAGGAATTATGTCCTATGAATTTTTGCTCTAACTTGTACACTACTTTAGAAATAGGTGGTCTAAAGTCATATGGTAAATGAATAATTTGGAAGTAATATTAGAATTTATTCAACTAATGATAAAGAATTAAATACTCCCGCTCATATGTAAAACCAATGAAAAACCGAAATATTCAAACAAGAGTTTTAAAGGAACTATTTATTGAACTAAAATGAGTACTGAAGTTATTGTGGTCTACTGGAATGAAGATAAGGTAACCGAGTATCGGACAGTTTAGAAATACAATTTCTACTAATCAACTGTAATCATCAAATTTGGCATTTCCCTCCCATGAATTCTCTCTCTAAAGAAGCCTATCTAATCAGAACATTTTAAAATTTGGATACCCCTGTAAGCAAGAAGTTAATAACAAACGTCACAATTTTTTTTCCTAGTCTAAATCATGTTCATTAGAATGTCATGGTTTAAGTCCTAGGTTACAAACATGAAAAGACTATCAGCTTGCCATGATTTTATTAATGTTATTTAAATACCTTTAGGGGTTGTCACATTAAAAAAGCGCACCCTATTTGATCTGATTTTTAAATTTTTTTGAAAGAAAAAAAATCTATCCTCGATATTCTTCCCTCAACAGAGAGGAGAAAACAAAATTCTAGGCATTCCTATGTCTCTTGTAAAACTACAGCTTTTCTAATCTCGGCTAAGATTTCCTCCCTATTCTAATTTCAGAAAACAAAATTCAGTATTTATATGTAACGCAGAGTTAAGAAAAAGGTGAATTAACATGCAGTCCAACGATGTAAATGGAAATCATTCCTCGAGCCCTAACATTTTAGATGTTTTCCAGCTTTGCTCAAAAATCCTACAAACGCTCCTTCCCTTTGATGCTGTATTTGTCATTAACAGAAGACACCGGAGGAATATGCACAAAACAGGTGAATGTCCCATAGCACTTGCCAGAGACAACAACACAAGACAACTTTCACAGAATTCCAAACCCAAGGACCTTGGCCCCCAGTCCTTTTTAAGGCCAGATGTCAGTCTGAGGTAAGAGACATTTGAAGAATTGGGGGGGGGGAAGGGGCTCCTCTTCCAAACCCCCAATACAACCCCGGGCCCCAGAGAAGAATGGCCCCTGCTCTGGATTCCCGAGATTCTGCTCTGCCCCAAGGTGAAGAAAGCCCAAGTTAAAAATCACCCTCGCGGGGATGGGGGTGGGGTGGGGGAAAGAGGCTATGGGCGGGATTTTTAAAGGGGCTAGCAAGCTAGTGTCCGTGGCCGCAGCCTTGACCTCTCCAGGAGGTTGGGGCAGGACGGCCACGCTGACCGTTTGATAGGAAGAATGGGGTCAGAGCAAGGCAGGACGGGCCGAGCCGGGCCGGCGACCGTTTGGGTATGGAGGGTCTAGTCGGCGGGTTGGGGGTCAGCGGGTGTGGTCTCTCCAGCCACTGTCTAGGAGAGGGGGCGGGGGGGAAGGGGAAGAGATGAGGTGTCTGCCTGCAGTCGGTCCGTTCCCGGCAGCCCCCTAGACACGGGGCAGGGCCCCGGCCACCTCCATGTTGGCCGCCCCTCCCCGAGATAAGAGCTGGCCGGCGTCTCACCTTCCTCGGGGTCTCCGCGGCTGGTGGGGGTAGGAATAGCGGCGGACCCGGGCAGCCCGGCTTTCTGCTCTGTCCCGGGGCCGCGGCCTCCCGTCTCGGGATCTCACTAACTCGACCTCCAGAGATCCCTGACTCTCCGGGGCCTGGAAAAGGGCGGCAGCGACGGCGGCTGTGGCCGGCGGCCCGGACCGGCAGCCGCTTCCTTTTCCTGGGAGCCCCGGGCGCGCCCCCGCCGCCGCTCCCGCTGGCTCCCGC
>JAJPUD010002221.1:118106-157215 GCA_023553655.1 Myrmecobius fasciatus | reverse complement strand
GCCGCTCTGCCCTCGCCCTGCCGCCGCCGCTGCTCGGCCTCCGCTCCGCTGCGCCGGGCTCCGCCGCCGCTCCGTCGGCGTCTCTCCTTCACATCCTCCTCGGCCGCCGCCGCCGCCCAGCTCTGCTCTCAGCAGAGTCCCAGGGATTCCGCCCGCACCCCTCTCCGGCCCCCTGCTCCCGCGCGCGGAGCAGGGCGGGGGTTTCTTCCTCGTTGCTCTCCCTCTTCTCTTTCTTTCTCCCCGCAGCAGCAGCAGCAGCAGCCGCTGTTTCCTCCTCTTCCCCTTCTCTCCTTTCCTTGTCCTTCTCCTCCTCCTCTTCCTCCTCCTCCTCCTCGAAGCGGAAGAGTTGGCAAACCAGCACCTGCTGCTGGAGATTACCAAGAACTGAAACAGGAAACCCTGAGCCAAGGGGGAAAACCTGGGAGGCGTGGAGAGAGGGAGTTAGGGGGAGCTGCTTTAACCTGTTCGGCTCGGCCCGGGCACTGCCCAAACGTCCCAGGTGTAGATCATTGGGGAGGGCCCTTCGGGGCTTCACGCCCGGGCGCGTCTCCCCCCTCCTTTGGTCTCGCTCGGTCCCTCCCAGGGAGATACGGCGGCTGTGGCTCGGACCGGGATGCCCCACTAAGAGCTCCTAACCCCGGGAAGCTTCCTCTAGCCCAAGTCTCGCATTCTTCCCCGTGGCAATGATCTGGCTCCTCCCTGAGCTATTAGAAAAAAATGAGACTCCTTCCAAAGCCGGTTTCGCTAAATCATTTGCCTATTTCTCGGTGGGTAGAGAGCCCCGAGTCATGAGATAGCATGGCCCTGATGTTACCCACTTATGGAACCAGAGGCAAGCACTCCAATGTCCCCGACTCCATTTCAAACTTGTGGTTATTCTTCCAAGTCGCTGCTTACAAAGAAAGTGAAAATACTTCTTCTACACTGTACATAATACTCTAAAATACCGTGTGTGTTAATACTTCATCTAGGTTATAGATAATGCTCCAAAATACCACATATGTCAATACTAAATATTATATATAATACTAAAAATACCATCTATGTTAATACTTCATACTATAAAATAGCGTATATGTTAATATTTCATCCATCCTTCAGCATACTATAATGTACTAAAAAGCTACATGTTAATAATACTTCATCCATACTACATATAATACTATAAAACACCATATATAAATACTTCATCTACATATATATCTATAAGATAGTATGTATGTTACTACCTTATATAGATAGATGTATCTTAAGAATCATAAATACATTATGAAATGGTATTCATTAGTTAATAAGGAAAGGCAATAAATGCATTAGCAAGGTAACTATGGGAATGTAGCATAGGGAAAATGAATGAATGTGGGCTTTATTAAAATTTGTTAGAATTTAGGTCAAGTTTTAGGTTAATCCTGCTATCTTTCCTTAGTTAAGTCCTAGTTAAAATAACTAACTGAACCAAGGTTTGGCACCTAATGTTCTCACAGGGAAAGGCACAGAGCAAGCCTTTCTATTTTTGTGTATTGTACAACACCCAACACAATCTAGGTCAACCTTGAAAAAAGCTTCAAATCATCTTATCTGCCTTACAAAGTCTTTGCCTGCCTGCAGATTTTCACCTGGTTTTCCTCTCTCTTCCAAAGTCGTAGGCATGAGACATCTGTGATCAGGAATTCTTGGAGAATAAAGATATAGCTCAGGACCAATGCTATGGGCCATGCTTCCCATTTTTATTAAAAATTGTTGCTTGCCTTGTGCCAGATGATTTTTTAGTTGGGCCAAATTTAGTTCAGCCCTGAATCTGTCCCCTTGTAATATATTTGGCTGCCCTGAGTATATTTTAATTATTGGTGATATTTATGAAAATGGTCAATGTGCAGAATTTATGGTTTCCAGGTTGCTGGTAGCTACAACCATTCTGCCCTTATGACTAATTGAGCAATACAACCTTCCATGTATTTTGGCAAGCTCCCAGTCATCTTTGGCTAATACCTGTTGCCTATCAGCTATTACTGATAGACAAGAGCACCATGCTGATAGCAGCAGACTGGTGCCCTTGGGCTTGCTAACTCTGCCTGTTAGGTGACAGGAGGAGTTCTAATAGAAACAGAACCTGTTTGCTATTGCAGCCTTGTTTCTGGGCCTGACCAATAATATATATGACAAAAAAAGCTCTTCTCTTGGCCCACAATTTTGGTAACATCTTCTAGTGATAAGGAGTCCTGATGGTTATTTAATAAGGCTTGGGAGGAGAAGTGAATGAGGATCTGAAGAGCATCACAAGGAACATCAGCTGAACAGAAACGCTTTGACAAGAGTTTAAGAAAAAGGGCAAGAAACTTGATAGTTGGCTGATTCATCTAATAGTGTGTTTTAAACAAAGAAAAATTCCCAATCCACAGATTGGGAAGCCACATATATTTGCCTCCTGTGCCCCCAATACTTTTTCCACTGGCTGGCTTATACTTGAAGCTTAAAAATACTCTCTGAGAAGTAACACATTAAGTTCTAGCAGCCAATTTCTCCTTGGTGTGAGCTAATTAATGAGATTTTTTTTCATTGGTAGGTTTTGATGGGAGAGGAGGAAAGAGAACATGAAGAAAATATAGACCCAAGCAGAAAGGGGGGAAAGAAAGGGAGATTGAGCCTCCCCAAAACTACCTTTCATCTGCTTTGGGGATCATGATAATAATAATAATAAAATGGAATGTAAGTTCCTTTGAAGGCAAGAACTGTCTTACTTTTGTATTTGTATCTCCAGTATTTGGCACATGGTGCTTAATATATGCTTATTGATTGTTCTGAATAGATTAAAAATTTTCACACAATTTAAATATAAATCAATTGTGTCCAGCCCTGTACTAGGTTTCATGGGAATAAAAAGAAGTATGAGGTATGGTATCTGTCTTCAAAGACCTTACAATCTAGCTGGGGAAATTATGTACAGACTTGAAAATACAGTGATAATACTTAAGTAACATATAAGAAGCAAATATGTGGAATAGGCTGTAGAAAAAAATTATTTGGGATTGGAACAATCTGGGAAGAAGAAGGAATTTAAGCTGAATCCTAAAACATGTAACTAGGATTTTAATTGCGAAGAGAAAAAAGGAGATCATTCAGAATTAGAAGATAGGTGTAGACAAAAATAAAAACTGGGGAAGGAAAACCACAGTGTCGTTCAGGTAATAATAATTCTTCCAAGCCTGAAATAGAAAGTTCATGTAAATGAGCAGTAAAGGGGAAAAAAGATTATCATGGAGCTAAATTATAAACCTTAAAGATCAGACTGATATGATACTTGATGTGGCAGGGTTTTGAGCAGGGAAGATGACTTAGGGAAAGAGGTACTTTAGGGAAAATCAGTCTGGCAGTAGGGTCAAACTCTAAATAAATCTAAAATGATCTGCAGAGATTGGAAGTAGAAAATACTAGAAGTAGAGGGACTAGTTAAAAAAAATTCACTTCCATAGGCCAAGCATAAAGTGATAACTGAAATAAGGTGATGACCTTGGAAAAGGACAGGAAAGATAGGAGAAACATATTAAAGATAAAATGGACTTTCAAAGGTTTGATAATTGAGGTTAGATTTGAAGGACAAGTCAAAGATTATTTTACATGATCATAGAATTTTGATCTGAATGGGAATTTAGATATAATCTCAACACATTCTCTCATTTTTATAGATGATGAAACAGACTAAAGAATTAAAATGATTTGCCCAAAGGGCACGCAGATAGCAAATAAAATAGCCAGACCCCAAATCCAAATTTCCTGTCTTCTAGTTAAATACTCTTTCTAATTCATCAAGTTTTAAGTACAGGTGATTGATTGAGATAGGAAAGTTAGGAGTAGAGATCAGTTAGAGATGGTTAGTTTGATTTCAGATTTTTAAAATTGAAGGATAGCCACACAAAAATTTTCAGTAGTATTATCCAAAAGTAGTTAGGTAAATGAAGTCATTATTTATTACCAAAAGAGTAATGGGGTAGGAAAAAAGATGACAACAATGACATAACTATTCATCTTAAATTAGATTTGAAAGAAAATTAAAAGTCATCTCATGTTTATGTGATATTGTATGTTGCAATTGAATAATAGGAAATTATAATAACATTTTCTTTCCCTTCCCCCCCAATACTATTTAACACAAAAAAAGAGTCGTAGGGAAAGGATTTTCATAGCATCATAGCATAGTATCTTAGGGCTGAAAAGAATTAGCCCTTCATTGCACAGATACAAGCCAAGATTTTGTCTATAATATAAGTGAAGAGCTTTTAAGAAAACATTTAGAGAAGCATAGTAATGTTGTAATTACCAATTCATAGTACATTAATTTATTTCTGATAAAAAATTTAGGCTTATGCATCTTGACTTTGAATTGACCATAGTTGAAGAACTAGCTCTCACTTCTCAAATCTAACTAGTTACCAAATAACAGGATCACAGCATATTAGAATTTAGGACTAAAATGGGCCTTAAAGATTAATCTGACACTATCATCTTATTTGAAATGATTTTTATTTCATTAAATATCTCCCAACTTCAAGTAAAAATTTTTTAATAATCATTTAAAATTTTTTGAATTCCAAATTCTCTTCCTCTCTTTCATGCCTTCCTCCTTGAGAAGGCAAGAAATTTGATTTCAATTATGCATGTGAAGTGATGCAAAACATATTGGCTATGTTGCAAAAGAAAAACATAAAATAAAACAATAAGAATAAAGAAAGTTAAAAAAAACAAACCAGTATGCTTGACTTTGCATTTAGAGTTTATCAGTTCTCTCCCTGGAAGTAGAGAACATTTTTTTTTTATCCTATATCATTTGGAATTGTCTTAGATCATTGTCTTGGTTAGAGTAACCACATCTTTAAAAGTTGATCATCCTAAATTAAAACTATTTCTAGTCATATGAAAAGGTGCTCCAAATCACTATTAATCAGAAAAATGCAAATTAAGACAACTCTGAGGTACCACTACACACCTGTCAGATTGGCTAAAATGACAGGAAAAGATAATGACGAATGTTGGAGGGGATGTGGGAAAACTGGGACACTGATACATTGTTGGTGGAACTGTGAACGGATCCAGCCATTCTGGAGAGCAATTTGGAACTATGCTCAAAAAGTTATCAAACTGTGCATACCTTTGACCCAGCAGTGTTTCTATTGGGCTTATATCCCAAAGAAATCATAAAGGAAGGAAAGGGCCCCACATGTGCAAGAATGTTTGTGGCAGCCCTTTTTGTAGTGGCAAGAAACTGGAAACTGAATGGATGCCCATCAATTGGAGAGTGGCTGAATAAATTATGGTATATGAATATTATGGAATATTATTGTTCTGTAAGAAACGACCAGCAGGATGATTTCAGAGAGGCCTGGAGAGACTTGCATGAACTGATGCTGAGAGAAATGAGCAGAACTAGGAAATCATTATACACAGAAATAATTCTGATGGACATGGTTCTCTTCAACAGTGAGATGATTCAAAGCAATTTCAATTGTTCAGTGATGAAGAGAGCCATCTACACACAGAAAGAGGCCTGTGGGATCTGATTGTGGACCACAACATAGCATTCCCACTGTTGTTGTTTACTCACATTTTATTTTCTTCCTTGGTTTTTTTTTTCCTTCTTAATCCAATTATTCTTGTGCAGCAAGATAACTGTATAAATATGTATACATATATTGGATTTAACATATATTTTAACATATTTAACATGTATTGGACTACCTGCCATCTAGGGGAGGGAGTGGGGAGAAAAAAGGAGATAATTTGGAACAGAAAGCTTTGCAAGGGTCAGTGTTGAAAAATTACCCATGCATATCTTTTGTAAATCAAATGCTTTAATAAAAAAATTAATAAATTAACATTGATTAAATATAAAAAACCCCCAAAAACAAAAAAACAAACCCAACAACAACAAATAGGTCCTTTTCTTTTTTCTTTGATCTCTTTAGAATATAGAAATTGCTGGACCAAAGGATAAACGCACAGTTTTATAGCCCTTTAGGTATAATTTTAAATTGTTCTCCAGAATGGTTGAATCATTTTACAACTTTACCAACAATGCATTACTGTAGCAATTTTTTTTATATCCCCTCCAGTATTTTGTCATTTTCCTTTTCTTTCATTTTTAGTAGTCTGATAAGTGTGAGGTGGTATCCTAGAGTTGTTTTAATTTGCCTTTCTCTAATCAATAGTGAATTAAAGTAGTTTTTGTTGTGACTATATATAGCTTTGATTTCTTTCTCTGAAAACTGCCTGTCTATATCCTTTGGCTTATTTTTATAAATTTGACTCAATTTTCTATATATTTGAGAAACAAGCCCTTTGTCAAAGAAACCTGAAGCAAATTTCCCTCACTTCCCCCTCCCCCCACCCTGCAAACCAACCTTCTTTCCCTTAAATTTTGGCTACATTGTTTTAATTTTTAATTTCATGCATTCAGAATTATTTATTTTATTTCCTGAAATCCTCTCTATCTCTTATTTGGTCATAAACTTTTCCCTTATCCATAGATCTGACATTTTTCAGTGCTCCTCTAATTTACTTATGATACCACCCTTTTTTGTCACATCCATTTTGACCTTAAATTGATGCACAATATGAGGTTTAGGTCTGTAATCCATATTTTTCCAAACTCCTTTCCATTTTTCCCGGAAATTTTTGTGAAATGTTGAATTCTTGCCCTAAAAGCTTAGATCTTTGGATTTATCAGACTCTAGATTACTATAATCACTTCCTACTGTGTATTGGATACCTAATCTATTCCACTGACCCACCACTCTCTTTCTTAACAAGTACCAGATTGTTTTGATTACCTCTTTATAATATAGTTCAAAATCTAAGAGGCTACTTTCCTTAACATTTTTTTCATTGTTTTCCTAGATATTCTTGAGTTTTTGCTCTTCCAGAGGAATTTTATTATTTTTTTCTAGCTCTAGAAAATAATTCTTTGGTAGTTTGAATGATATGGCGCTGAATGAATTGTAATTTTTATGATATTGACTTGGCCTACCCCTAAGCCATTAATATTTCTCCACTTGTTTAGATTTGTCTTTATTTGAAAGAAGAATGTTTTATAATTGTGTGCATATAATCCCTGGGGTTTTGTTGGCAGGTAGGCTCCCAAATATTTTATTTTGTCTGCAGTTATTTTAGGTGAAATTTCTCTTTCTTTTCTTACTGGGTTTTGTTGATAGTATATAGAAATGCTGATGATTTCTATGAGTTTATTGTATATCCTGCAACTCTGCTGAAGTTGCTAAATCATTTCAACTAGTTTTTAAGTTGATTCTCTAAGATTTTCTTCAACACCATCACTTTAGAGAAGAGGCTTATAGTGGATTCTACTTCTAGATTATCCCTCAAATCCATTTTATTATTTTCATTCCTACAATCACAACCCTAGTAATGACTTTCATTACCACTGGTACAGCATCTTGCAACACCAACCTAACTAGTCTCCTTCTTACTACTCACTCTGTTGCTCACTTTAATACATTCTTCTCAATGCCTACAATTTGTGTCCAAATTTAGTCATGTTATTCCTTTGCTTAAAACTTTTCAATGATTCTTTATTGCCTGGCAAATAAATTCTAAATTTCTCAGCTCAATATTCACTCTATAATCTGGAAGCTCCTTCTTTTCCAATTTTACCTCATAATAACCTTTCCATGTGTGTTTTGTTCCAGCTAAAACAGACTGTAGCATTGTCAATTAAACATAACTAACATTTTCCTCTATCACACTTTTTTTCATATCATTTCATATGCCTGAAATGCCTTCCGGTTTTCATCATAGTATTTGACATCCTACCCATCTTTTAAGATTCAACTCATATGCAACTTCATGTATCAAAAATTCATATTTCATCTTGCCCAGGTGAACTATGTTGGAGAGTGGTGAAAAGATTGGAAGCTGTGATTGCTGTGCCGCCTTAAGTAATCTTTGAAAATCATGGAGAATAGGAGTAATGTGGTAGTATTAGAAATGGGAAGGATAATGTAGTCTACAAATCTAAGGTCAATGGGTTTGACAACATTTTTGCAAAATTCTAAGATTTTTTATTAAAGAGATGGTAAATGTAAATGAAGCAAAAAAAAATCAGCATGGCTTCACAAAGAAAAGGGCATGCAAAATTGTTAACCTAATTTCCTTTCCTTTCCTTTTTTTTTTTTGACAGGGTAATTTGGAACTTGCTCCATTGGATGATTTCTCTAGGCCAGTTCAGCTTCATTACACTGCCCAAATTTTAGTAAAACATTTAACAAAGTCCTCATGTTTATGGAAAAGAGGGCAAGACACAGGTCAGATGATACTAGATCTAGAACTTAATGAATGGTTGAACCTATAGAATAGTCATTAATGGTTTGATGTAAAATTAAATGACTGGATAATTGAATAAATAAAAAAAATATTAAATGCCCTCTATGTGACAGGTTAGGGGCAGTCAGGTGGTAAAATGGATATAGCAAGGGCCCAAGATTCAGGAAGATGACTCTTCCTCAGTTCAAATCTGGCCTCAGCATCTTTCTAGCTTTGTGACCCTGAACAAGTCATTTAATCCTATTTGCCTCAGTTTCCTCATCTATAAAAATTAGTTGGAGAAGAAAATGACAAACCACTCCAGTATTTTGCCAAGAAAACCCCAAATGTGGTCACAAAGAGCCAATAGGACTGAAAATGACTCAACAACAACAAATGTGACTAGTTTAGTGGTTGGTGCTGAGGATATAGATATAAAAGGAGGCAGTCCCTGCCTTCGAGGAGGAACTTATATTTGAATAAAGGAAAGATTATATTAACAGGTTTATAGGTTCATAGAGTTAGGTCAGGAAGTGACTAAAAGCTATCTAGTCTTACCTTATCATTTTAAAAGTGAGGAAACTGAGATATTGAGAAGTTGAGAAATGATTTCTAGGAAAAGGAACTTTGGTCTGGAGAATTGAAGGGAGTGTGAGTGGAGGCATACCTGTACTAGACAGTGTGTTAGGCATTGTACAAATATTACCTCACAACAACCTTATGAGGTAGTTGCTATCATTACCCCTCTTTTACAATTGAATAAACTGAGACAAACAGGGGTTAAATGACTGCCCAGGATCACACAGCTAATCATATCTGAGACTGAATTTGAACTCAGAATTCTTCTCCACTGCATCATTTAGCTGCCTCTTAACAATGATAGTATCCACTTAATGGGAGGGGGAACAGCACATGATGATCATTTTGCCTTGCTTGTTAAGAACTGGTAATTTTCTTTAAAGTATAGTTACTTATAATGTTATAGTTTCCTTACTAAAACTTCAATAATTCTTTTTCCCTCTTGAATTTTTTTGCAAGAAACTCTTAAATGTCTTTGCCTTCCTACCTTCTTCTCCGCCCCCCCCCAACTGTATGATGATGATGGTTTTTGCAAGGTCATTCAAACTCGCTATCCACAAAGATGGTCATACTCTTGATCTTGCCATCACCCACAAATGTACCACCTTTTTGTTCAAGACTTCTGAAACCCCCTTATTCAATAGTCTATTGGGTTTTCATTTCTTGCTCTCCCTTCATCCACACTGTGAACTTCCAATCCTTGACCCCTCAGTTCTCTCCTAGGCCATTTCCCCAGCACTAAGCACTTTCTCTTCCTCTCTCCAACTTGACCTTGTGGTGAACCAATTCAACTCTTCCCTGTCCTGTTGTCTTGAATCTCTAGCCCCCTTGTCGTATCTCCAACCAAGCCCTGCCACCCCTCAGACCTGGATGACTTCCCACCATCCTTGGCTGCCACTCCCCCACAGTTTCTGGCCGTGGAACACAGGTGGAAGAAATCATGGAACTGAGACCTACTTATCTTGTCCCCACATCTCTGCTGACCTCCAATCTTGCATCTCTGACATTTCAAATTGGATGTTCAGCAGACATCTTAGACTCTGCATCTCCAAAATGGAACTCATTTCCTCCTAAACCCTGCTCCCTCCTCTCCACTCCCCAACATCTTCCCTCTCATTATAGTGGACAGCACCATCTTTTTAGTCCCTCAGGCTCACAACCTAGAAGCCATCCTGGACTCCTCACCATCTCACTCCCCATATCTAATCTGTGGCTAAAGCCTGCCAGTTTCTCCCTTGCAGCATCTCTCAAATACGTCCCAGTCTCTCCTCGGACACTGATACCTGGCATAGGCCCTTATTATCTCACTATAGACTATTACAATACCTGATGGTGAGTCGGCCTGCCTCAAGTATCTCCTCACTCCCAGCTCCAGTCCATTCTCCATTCGGTCACAAAATTGATTTTTCTAAAGCACAGGTCTGACCATGTCACACACACACTCTCTGTCTGTCTGTCTTTCTCTCCCTCCTTTCCTCTCTCTGTCTCTCCCTCCCTCCCTCCTTCTTCTCTCCTTCTTTTCCTCCCTTCTTCTCTCTGTCTCTTTTTCTGTCTGTCTGTCTCTCCCTCTCATCCAGAGCCAGCTGTAGTCATCTTGATCTCTATCTGGTCACTGGACCCAGATGGCTCTGGAGGGGAAGGTGAGGCAGGTGACCTTGCCCAGCCTCCCTTCCTTAAATCCAGTTCACTTGTACTTCATGGCATCCCCTCCCTGATGTCATGGTCCTTGGAGAAGGAAGGACAAACAACAAAATTGTAGCTTCTATAGGAAGCCTTCCCCAGCCCCTTTCCTCTGGTAATTATTTCCTATTTATCCTGTTTTTAGCTTGCTTTGTATATGTTTGTTTATATGTTGTCTCCTCCATTAGATTAAGAACTTTAGGGCAGGAACTGTTTTTTGCCTCTTTTGGTACCTGGCACATAGTAGGACTTAGTAAATGTTTATTGATTGATTCCCAAGATAATTATTGGCACCAACTCGAGGCAGCCATCCCCTGTGATAACTAGGTAACCAAGGTAACTGGAAGATTGTCATTCTTCAGCTACTTAGGAGAAACTACATGTGGCAGGCCTATACTCCAGGTAACAGTTACTATTTCTGAGGCCATTGAAGGTGTAGAATGTAAGCCCAGACAAATCAAGAGTTAAGAAAAACCTTTAATCACCCATAACCTGGCCAATCAGGCCCTCTCAAACTTTCTAGGGAAGATTATGACTTTACTGATAAATGGCATATAAAATTTACCTTTTATTCTGTATAGGGATGAAGACTATTTGTGATTGCATTGGAATAGGCAGGGCTGTGCTGATCAGTCTTTAAAAATGGCTGGGGGGGGGATGTATCCCTGACGCATTTTAAAGTTTAATCTTCATTGTTTACATTTTTCCATAACTTTTTAAAGTCTATAGTCAACAAAACAATAAACCAAGCTCTGATTTGTAGCACTTGCCAATTTCTGAAGTGTAAATGCTCACATGAAAAATTTAACATTCTGGCTCTCTCTAAATGGTTCAAGCTGGCTCTAGCAAAACCCTGGATAGAGAGAACTCCAATGGGAACTTCTGTTGATTAAGGTTGACCACTTTCTCTGCAATTTATCTCATAGAGACTTTCCTAGGAAATAGGGATTAAGTGATTTGAGCTTGAACCTACATTTTCCTGACTGTATACATGGACTATACCATGCACACTATGAAATCTCTTTTTCCTGTATAAGAAAGGAGAATAAAGCTTCAATTTGCATTCTTGTCAAAGATTCATCCTGTGATCCTCACATAGCTGTTGGTATAAGTAATGTGTGGCAGCTTGTAGAAGAGCAGAAACTCTTATACGCCTAGGATTTATTACCCTTGACTTGGTAGTACTTGAGGGGCCTGGAGTATTATGTACTTTTTTTTCTGGTCATCTCACTTTGGGAAATGCATTAATAAAGATGGATGATGTTCAGAGGGAGATGACTAAGATGGGGGAAAGCCCTTGAATTTATGCCATATAAAGATTTGATATGAGAAGCAGGGAATGTTTAACCTGAGGAAGATTTTTATGGGAGATATGTTCTCTTTCTTCAAATATCTGAAGGGCTAAATTTTATTCTGTTTAGTCCCAGAGGGCAAAACTAGGAGCTTTGGTAGAAGTTCAAAAGAGGAAAATTTAGATTTGAGGTAAAAAAAAACTTCTTGATAATTAGAAATTGTCCAGCAATGTAATAGGTTGCTTCTGGAGCTGGTAGTTTTCCCTTCACTGATGGTCTGTGATAGAGGAGATTCTTGTTCAATTAAGGGCTGGACTATATGACTTCAAAAGTCATTCAATACCTAAAGTCTGTTATTCTTGTTATTCCTATTGGGAAAGGTCTTCCCTTCCACAGCACTTTGCACTTGTCATATTATATTCTGTAGCACTCCCTTCATAACATTTTACCAATTCCTTCTCCCACAGCAAGGCTGGATCCTTAGAGGGTACTTAGTGTCTAATCTGTTCAGGTTTCTAGAGCAAACTAAGGAATTGAAAATAGTTTCTTGTGCTGTTGTTCCTGAAGTTCCATGTAGTATGCTTTCCCAATTGATTATCAATCAGTTAATTAACTTTTGTTAGTTTTGTAAGAAATATTGGCACAAAAATATCCTCCTAAAAGTCTGGGATATATACAAAGTCCTTGAGGAGAAAGGGCTTAAGTTTAGAGAGCATATGCAATCAAGGTGCAACTCATGGCTCCTGTTTGCTAGAAATCTTTCTCCCTTTGTGGAGACCTCATAAATTTTCCTCTTGGTGATTATAGCTCTCTTCTGGGCTTTAAGAACCGGTGCCCTTGTCTATCACCAGGCTGCCCAAGTTCTAGATATAGATACTTCCTTCTGCCTTCTATTCCCAACCACACTACTACCAATTTCAATGGGAAGCATCCCACCAAGGTCACCTTTAAGGTCGGGGGTGAGGTAGGAGATGGGGACTCAAGCCTTCTACTTCTTGCCTTCCAAGCCATTCTATCTCTATCAGCTGCTCTACCATTAGGATGTCCTGCTGTTGAAATGCAGGACTCTGATTTGTTTTTGCTATTTTAAGGGCTGACTACTTCTCTTCAACCAAACACATGACAGTTCCCAATTTGGTATCTAGTACAATTTTGAAAGATTCAATAGAAGTGCCTTTGAATTGTTCACACCTGGTTTGCAACTTAGTTTGGCCTTTCTCCAGCTCAAAGAGACTTTCTTACCAGAAACAGGTGTCAGAGAATAGAATATACTGTTAACTATAGGAATTGTAGTTAAAGATTATATTTTGGCCTTCTTAATTTTATGCTTCACTGTAGTTATTTTTAGTTATTGTACATTATATAGTACTTTATATCTGTGTATGCTATCTCCCTGACTGAATTGTAAGGTCTGTGAAGGTTTGGAGTATGTTTGAATTCTTTTTAAATCTCTCCCAGCATCTTGCACAATCCTTTGTACATGGTAGGTATTTAATGAATCATTTTTGATCAATGAATAAGGGAAGTTATTATTACAAAGCAGCAGATGAAGATATTGGAGAGCATCACTATATAATAATGTAAGTGTTATGAGAAGAATAAGTTTAGGAGGACTAAGGATTCTGAAGAATAATTCCTTTTTTCAATTCTAAGCTTACCACACCTCTAGATTTTCACATATAGGGTTTTTCCAGAAGTCATTCATTTAACATTTCCTTAGCACAGACTATATAGAATTCCTTGAAGTGAAGTACTATCTTGTGCCTCTTTTTGTATCTTAATTGCTTACAACAGTGGCAGGCACATAATGGAAGCTTAATAAATGTTTATTGATTGATTGTTATAAAGTTAGAAAAAATTAAGGTGTTTAATCTCATGGAATTTATGATTTAATAGGCCAATATTTTGATGCTCTCCCCATAAATCCTGCAGTGACCACTAGTGATATTTGCTTCTAGTTTGTACCCAGCAGGAATTTTGGATTCCATTGGGAAAAACCTTGGTGCCTTCATAGACAGATCTCATCTAGGATTTCTTTAGCTGTAAATCAAGACTAGCTGCTAATGTTAGGAGCATATTTTATTTATTTGTTTATTTATTTTTTATTAAAGCTTTTTATTTGTAAAACATATGTGGGTGATTTTTCAACATTGACCCTTTACAAAGCTTTCCATTACAAAATTTCCCCTCTAGTCCCCTCCCTTCCCCTAGATGGCAGGAAGTCCACTACATGTTAATTATGTTAAAATACGTGAGAAATAGAATATGTGTATACATATTTATACAGTTATCTTGCTGTGCAAGAAAAGTCAGATCTACAAGAAAAAAAATCTGAGAAGGGAAACAATGCAAGCAAACATCAATAGAGAGCATGAAAATGTTATGTTGGGGTCCATGAGCATACTTTTAAAATGGTATCATTATAGTTATATTAATGCCTTTAGTTTTTACATCAGTCATTTCCAGTCACCCTTTCCATTTCCAGTTTCTGTTTAGAATCCTTACTTCACATAAAAACAGTTAAGCAAAACAATGAATAAGGTGACAGAATTTAACACTATATGTAGTCTTTTTGTCCCCTTTCTCCCTTCTCTCCATCCTCCTCCCCTCTCCCCCCATTGCTGACCCCTCCTACAAATTAGTCCAGCTTTCTGAGATATCATTTCCCTTTCAATGCTGTTTTTATTTACATTATTCTAGCCATTGTATCTGCTGTCCCTAATATTCTGGTTAGTTTACTCTGTATTATTTCATCTATGTCTTCCAATGCATTTTTCTGAATTCTTCATTTACCCGTAACAGAATCACATTCCATTTCATTCATATACTTCAACTTGCTTAGTGAAATTCCCCGTGAAAGAACCTCTGCTTTGCTTTTAGTTCTTTGACACCAAGAAGAGCTCTGCTATGGATTTTTGAGGACATTTGGGTTTTAAAAGATAAAATTTGAAGGCAAAACATTGTGATTCTGGTTTGAGAAACAAAAGAACCATTTTTCATATATATTATGCCTGTCAGTGCCCAAAACAAAGACTCTCAATTACTACCTAACTCCTGACTCTTCAGCTATTGAATGATTTCTTCTAGTTGTGGAATTTTGTTCCCATGGCTTTTTGGAGTCAAAACAGTATTGCTTGAAATGACTTTATACCCGCCATCTACCTTAGATTACCTAAGAAATAATATTGGATGACTCTAACATCCTAAGATATTGGAAATTTGAGATTATTTCCGTCCATAACAAACATTTGGTAGTCATTTAATAGCATGGATGGGACATTGGGCTGTGAACCATAGTTCCAAGCCATTAAATATAAGTGACTAGAAAGAATGAACAGGTTATCCAATTAAAAATTAAGCCACAGGGACTGGTAAGAAAGGGAAATCACCTTGATATTGTGACTTCATCAATAACTCTTTTTTATTTTTGTGCTCCTTTCAGCAGTGTGTGTGTGTGTGTGTGTGTGTGTGTGTGTGTGTGTGTGTGTAATTCAGACCGTTCTGAATTCTTAGGTTCCTCATGGAATCTTAGAAGAGCAAAGTGCCCCCTTTTTCATTTGTGCTAACGTAGAAAGGAGATTCATTTTACAGGGCCTGAAACCCGTGACGTTTTCAGTGTATATCATCATGTGCCAGAAGATCCTTTACCTTTATTGGTGGAGCGTTCTCTCATTAGACACACAAACTACCAGATATTGTAAAGATTAGGTAAAAGGAATTGAAAGTGTCAGGAAAGGTCAGGGGATTCCAAAGCCTGAGCGCAGTGCCTGTGGTTTTGTGGGTGGGGGGATATAGAACCCAGAAAGGGAGAGCATTTAGCATGTGGCGTGTTTTATTCTTAGCATGGATGGTGAAACAGTGGTTTCAGATGGGGAAGGGCCAAGTCCAGAAGTTTGACTTGGCAGATACCAGGGACTGAGGCAGGAAGAAACCAGATATTCAAGCAGATAATTAATCAAATTCAGAAATTAAAAGAGGAAAAAAGGTTAGATGGAGATCACAAGGAGACACAGTGACTATCATGAATATATTTCATCTCGCATCTCCAGACCTTTGTACAGGCTGTCCCCCATACTTTAAAAGTATTTCTTTATTACTTCCATCTCTTATAATCTGGTTTCCTTCCAAATTCATATCAACTGCTCTCTACTGTATGAGGCCTTTCTTGATGCTGTCTGTCTAGCTGCTAGTATCTTCCCCTATCATGCATACTTATTTTTGTTATATTCCAAGCAAAGTAGAAAATTAATATTATCTATAATCCATATGAAAAGTAATAAAGCCTCTCTAATTTTGACCCAATTAACTATATATAGAGGCACATTGTTTTTTCTCAATAATCTATATATTCACCTTAATTCCTACTAAATTTTCCATAAGTAGATACACCCTGTGGGGAACCTTGTGACAAATAAAAGATTATTCCTGTAAAAAGGGGAAAAACTCTTCCAATTACATGGCTAGGATTTTTAACAGCAATCATCCTCCAAATGCTAAATTTCAAGATCGAGTGATTCTTTTTTTTACTTGAACCCCAGAATTTAAGAGAAGAATTTGTGTTCAGCTGAAACTCTGTTATTCAAAAAACAATATGCATTCTTGGTCCTTTGGTTCCATATAACCTCCTTGTGATTTCCCAGAAAAAGAAGAAGGAAAAAGCTGCCTTATCTAGCCATCCTTCCCTTACATATGGTTTCTCCAGTTAAAATATAATCTCCTCGAGGCTAGAGAATATCTCTCTTTTGTATTTATATCGCCAGTGCTTAACACAATGTCTGACACATTGTGAACACTTAATAAATAATGTTCATTCATATATGCATGCAGGATACAAGTCAAGTTCACAAACCTGGGGTTATATCTCTCTCTCAATAATATAGAAAGTGATAAGGTGATAAAACCTCTCTACTTTTTAAAAAAATTTTATTAATACTTTTTATTTGCAAAACATATGTATGGATAAAATCTTCAACATTAACCCTTACAAAGTTTTCTGTTACAAATTTTTCCCCCCTACTCCCCACCCCTCCCCTAGATGGCAGGATATCCACTACATGTTAATTATGTTAAAATACTTAAGAAATCGAATATATGTATACTTATTTCCACACATCATTTTTGTGCAGGAGAAATCGTATCTACAAGAAATAATAATCCGATAAAGGAAATACAATGCAAGCAAACCTCAATAGAGAGCATGAAAATGATATGTTGTGGTCCACATTTCACATCCCTCTCTCTGGGTGTATATGGCTTTCTTCACTGAACAATTGGAACTGGTTTGAAGCATTTCATTATTGAAGAGAGTCATGTCCCTTAGAACTGATCCTCATGTAGTCTTGTTGTTGCCATGAATAATGATCTCCTGGTTCTGCTCACTTCACTCAGCATCAGTTCATGCAAGTCTCTCCAGGCTTCTCTGAAATCATCCTGCTGGCCGTTTCTTACAGAACAATAATATTCCATGACATTCATATACCATAATTTATTCCAGCCATTCTCTAATTGATGGGCATCCATTCACTTTCCAATTCTAGCCACTACAAAAAGGGCTGCCACAAACGTTCTTGCACATGTGGGGCCCTTTCCCTCCTCTAAGATCTCTTTGGGATATAAGCCCAATAGAAACACTGCTGGGTCAAAGGGTATGCACAGTTTGATAACTTTTTGAGCATAGTTCCAAATTGCTCTCCAGAATGAAAACCTCTCTACTTTCGACCTAATTAACTGCATGTAATTGAGGGACATTGTTTTGTTTGTGAGCACTTCATTTATTCATTCAATTTATTCATTCATCATTTGTAATAATATATATTCGTACATGCATACAGGATACAAGTCAAATACACAAATCTAGGGCTATCTGTCTCTTAGAGGGATTGGGTTATGGAATCCATTCAGGGCCCAAAGTCCAAGAAGCTAGTGAGTCAGTGAAATCAATACTTTTCTGGTACTAGACTTGTGAATTTATTGGTCTTGGGAATTCACAGTGAAGACATTACCTCCATCAAGGTAGGTCAGCTCATTTTTTGCAAATTAAGATCTTAGAAAATTAATTGAATAAAAGATAATGATAAACGTTAGAGGGGATGTGGGAAAACTGAAACAATAATGCATTGTTAGTGGAGTTGTGAACTTATCCAGACATTTTGGAGAGCAATTTGGAGCTATGCCCCAAAGATTATCAAACTGTGCATATCCTTTGACTCAGCAGTGTTTCTATTGGGCTTATATCCCAAAGAGATCTTAAAGGAAGGAAAGGGCCTCACATGTGCAAGAATGTTTGTGGCAGCCCTTTTTGTAGTGGCTAGAAACTGGAAACTGAAGGGATGCCCATCAATTGGAGAGTGGCTGAATAAATTATGGTATATGAATGCCATGGAATATTATTCTTCTATAAGAGATGATGAGCAGGATGATTTCAGAAAAACCTGGAAAGATATGAACTGATGCTGAGTGAAGTGAGCAAAACCAGGAGAACATTGTGCACAGTAACAGTAAGATTATATGATGTTAAACTATAATGGATTTAGCTCTTCTCAGCAATGCAATGATCCAAGACAACTCAATAGATTTGGGATGGAAAATGCCATCCCCATCCAGAGAGAGAACTATGGAGACTAAATGCAGATTGAAGCATATTATTCTCACTTCTTTGTTTGCTTGCTTTTTTTTCTCATGGTTTTTACCTTTTGTTCTGATTTTTCTTTCAACACATGATTAATATGGAAATATGTTTAGAAAGATTGTACATGTATAACCTATATCAGATTGCTTGCTGTCTTGGGAAGGAGGAAAGGCAAGAAAGGGAGGGAAAAAACATTTGGAACTCAAAATCTTATAAAAATGAATGTTGAAAGCTATTTTTATATGCAAATGGAAAAATAAAATACTATTGACATTTTTTAAAAAAGAAAGAAAAATAATTGAACACATTGAAAGATTGATTTTCCAGAGTCTCTTAGTATTTGTCCAAGATAGGATTTGAATCTGCTTTTTAATACTGGGAATTGAATGCTGCCTAGATAAAGAAATACAATGGCGTACCTTGATCCCAAGGTAAAGATTTTTACTTTTATTGTCCATTTTAGTCTACCCCTCTGTATGGGAGGCTTTGTGGCAAGAAGGAAGGTCAGAACTTTTAAGATACAACTTGCTTGACAGAATATGCTTAAGGCAGGGAGGTTGTTATCAAATACATCTCTTTCATATAGAATATAAACATAATATTTGTTGTTGGCAATCTCTCCTGTCTCATGAAATCCTTGATGGAAAATATGTGCATTTGTCATTTTAACTCTAGATTGCTTAGGAAACATAGCAAAATAACTTACAAGTTCTGACAAGGACAGCCTGTTTAGCAAAAGATACTTTCCCAGTGGAACATATTACCACTATTCTCTCTGGTTTGTAAATACGTTTTAAGGTGTAGGTTAGTTTTGATCCATAATATTGTCTTTATTATCTTTCAAACTTTATGTGCCATCATACATGGATCAGAGCCCAACTGGAGTACATATACTTAAGATGTATGGACTTTTAATCAATGATTAGGTCATTCATTCCTTCATTCATTAATTGTGAAAGCATCTATTAAGAGTCTATTACATGCAGAGCACAATACTAGGTTCTGAGGTATGTAGGTGATAAAGTGGATTGAACTCTGGGCATGGAATAAGGAAGACCTAAATTCAAATCCAGCCTTAAACACTTAAACACTTAAACACTTGGATGACTTTTAGCAAGTCACTTTTGTTTGCTGAAGTTTCCCCAGCTATAAAATGGAAATATTAATAACATCTACCTTGCAAGGTTATTGTGAGGATCATATGAGATACTTGTTAAGCACTTAGTACAGGGCCACTATGTAGATGCTAGTTATTATTATTATATAACAGACATCATCTCTAATGTCAAAGAGCTACCAAGTAGCTTTGGTACTTTCACTAATCTCATTTTATAAAGATTACCTTCATTTTTAAAAATATGAATTATTTTTTTATTAAGCTTTAGTTCCTTCTTTAGTAGTTGCCTAGTAGGGTAGTAACAATTTTACCTGGAATAACTATTTTATCCTGAAGATATCTATGATGGGGAATGTTATCAGAGAACCTTGATTTATTACTTCTTATTTGCTATAGTTACTATCACATATTGATAACAAGTTTTCTCACAAAAATAAATGTTTTTGCATTCTTTTTACACCTAGCTGATCATAAAATCATAGATTAAAATTTGGAAAGGATCTCAAAGGCAATCCAGTTTATCTCCTTCGTTTCATTTTTGAAATAAAAAGTATGCTGAATTTAACAAATACCTTCTCTGCTTCCTACAATATGTAAGGACTATATAAGATATGGACAGTAGATGGAGGGTAATCTCGGAGAGAAGGCACTAGCGACTGGGGGCCCCTAGAAGAAAGGTATTTGAGGTGAGACTTAAAATAAACTAGGGAAATTAAGAGCAGAGATGAGGAGGGAGTGCATTCCAGGTATGGCGGAACAGCCAGTGCAAAGTCATGGAAATGACAAAGATACTGGAGTGGTTTGCCATTTCCTTCTCCAGCTAATTTACAGAAGAGGAAACTGAGGCAGAGTTAAATGACACAGTAAATGTCTGAGGTCAAATTTGAACTCAGGAAGATGAGTATTCCTAATCCAGATCCATCACTTTGTCTACTGCATAGAGATATTAAATGAACCCATGGTATCTGATGAGATCATCAAGTGAAGTAGTACAGAGGAAGAAGAGAAAAATTCCCAGAACAGAGTCATAGGGGACACTTATGGTTAGTGGATGATAAGGCAGTTGAAGCAGCTAAGTTAGTGCAGTGGATAGAGTACTGGATTTGGAATCGGGAAGATTTACATTCAAAACCTGCAGGTGACTTTAACCAAGTCATTTAACCTCTCAGTTTCCTCTTCTATAAAGTAAGAATAATAATACTATTTACTTCCCAGAATAGTTGTGAAAGTAAAAGGAAATAGTATTTTTTAAAGTACTTTGTTGTTATTAATGTGTATAAGTGACATAGATGAAGAACCAGCAAAGGAGACAGAAGAGCAGTGGACAAAGAGATAGCAGGAGAGCACAATGTTGTAAAAACCTAGAGAGGAAAGACTGTGCAGGAGGAGAGGTTGATCAAGTGTCCATTGTTGCAGAGAGATTAAGAAGATTAAGGACTGAGAAAATACCATTATATTGACAGCTAAAGGATCACACCACCTTCAGGGAGAACAGCTTCAGTTGAATGATGAGGTTGATAGCCAGATTGCAGGGAATTTAGAATTAAGTGAGAAGAGAAGAAGTGGAACCTACTAAGGAGTTTGCTCAAAAGAGGGGAGAAAGGATATGGACATGAGATCTAGTAAGGATGGTAGCATCAAGTGAGAGTTTTTGAAGTATTGGGAGACATGGGCAGGAAGAAGGAGGCAGTAGGTAGGGAGAATTAGGATGAGAGATTGAGAGAGCAAGAAAGCTAGAGCTAGAACAGGAGAGAGACAGAGATAGACAGAGACAAAGACAGAAAGAGAGAGAGAGACAGACAGACAGACAGAGAAGCAGAGACAGAAATAGAGACAGAAAGGGAGGGAGGGACAGACAGAGAGGCAGACAGATAAAGAGAGACAGAGATAGAGATAGACAAAGGAAGAAGCAGAGACAGAAAGAGACAGGGAGGGGGAGAGATACAAAGAGACAAGAGTCACAGAGACAGAGAGACAGAGACAAAGAGAATCTGACAGATGGGAGGGTATGGGATCAAGAATGCATGTAGGGAATATGGGGATGGGGGATTGCCCTGGAAGAAAGAAGGCTCTTTCTTCTGATTTGATTTGGGAAAAGTAGAACGATTGCCTGATGACCATGAGGGTGCAGTTCAGATTAGATAACATAAATTTGTAATAGACCCAATTTGCTCTTTAAGCCCAAAGTCACTATTCTGTATATACTTTTCAGACAGTATGGGACAGACTTTTAAATTCGTATTTTGTACCAGTTTTTTTTTTTTTTAAGGCTGGCTGACTAAATTGATTCTCAACTGATAATCTTGAGATGAAGCACATCAATGGGGTTAATGAGATATAGTCCTAAAAAGACAACTCCTCAGTCCTTTAAGTCTGCCCCTAAAACTCTGAGATGTTACAGTCAAGCTCTAGGGTACCCAGCTTATCAGAGGAAATGGATGCTAGAATAAGCATCTCAAAGAATGTGCTTCAAGTGTTTTTCCTAAAATGTGGTACTGGAACTGAACATAATATACCTGTTGTTATCTCATCAAGACAGAATACAGTGGGATTTTTTATGATTGAATGTCTTGCTTTTCTTAGTGGAAGCTAGGACAGTATTAGATTTTTTGGCTTCCAAATCATATTGTTTTCTCATACCCCCCCCCCCGATATTTTTTCATATGTCTAGTCTCCTTCATTTAATATATGTGTGAAGTTAAGTTTTTGAAACTAATATGGAATTTTTCATATCCTACTATTACATTTTATCTCATTAGATTTGACTCCTCTTATCTGGAGATTCTAACTTTTTTTTCAGTCAATGACCATTTATTAAGTATTTACTGTATTCTAGGTACTATGCTAAGTTCTGGGTATACAAAGAAAGGAATAAAACAGTTCTTGCCTTCAAGAAAAAGTATGGGAAACAACATTTACATAAATAGATTTGTATAGAATTGTAACCTCATCCAAGGGTACAGGAGGAACATCTCAATACTGTGTGTTTTGTCTAAAGGAGATGTGACTCCTAATGGTCAGAGAGAAGGTTGAGTTTGCTTTGAATCTGTGGAAGGCACTTACCAAACTGATGCCAGATCCTCTTGGGAAGAGACACATTAAGAGAGGATGCTACAGGGAGGGAGAGAGAAAGGCTTTGAATTGGAAGATTTGCATGGAAAGCTGACTCTATTGTGCCTTTGGTCTTGCTTGAAATTCAAGTGACTGATAAAAAGGATTTCCTTTGAGTGAGAAAGATTTTATCTTCTGATTTGAATGGAGGTCTGATTTCATTCCCAGGTGAAGAATTGATTCATTCTTGTATGTTTATTGATATATTCTAATATGTTTAACTTCTCTTATTTCTGTTTATTTACTTGTCTTAATAGGTTTACTTACTATTTATGACTGTCTTTTCAATCATCAGCATGTGATTGGAAGGAGCTAAGCTGGCACATATAAACTAAGGATTACCCTTCCCCTTAAGAGGGAACCAGGGAAAGTACCTCTTTTTTGCTTAACTTCATATTTTTGGATTATATAGATATCCAAAGTGTGGCAAATAGATATAATTCTAGTCCTTCTGAAATCTACCCCATCCTTCCCTTGCACTATTCTGTCCATGCAGGTATTTCTCTTAGTTCTTTTCTCTGTAGAAGTCAGCCAAGGGCCAGATATATCTATCAATGTAATCCACAAACTGGGGTTGGATGGGGCAGGATTTATATGCGGAACATATGGAGAATGGAGGTAATCTGAAAGGGGAAGCTGGAAGGAAGGGAAAGGGGGAAAGAATGGACCACAAAGTCTCCTCTAGAAGGTTTTTGCTTAGTAGTAAAAGAAATCTGAGAAACTAAGAGGTAGAAGGAAGGGAGCAGAACATGAGACTGGATCTCAGGAGAAAGCATAGGGCTTACTAGTTGGCGTTTTCACTGGCAATGAGATTCTTTATCCTTTTACTTCAACTAAATAAACATTTATGGAATGCCAATATAGAGTAAACCAACTTTAGAAATGAAAAAAAAACCCAACAACAACACAAGTGGTATAATGGGGAGGGGGTAGGAATTGATTTGGGGGTAGGAATAACATAGTCCTAACTGTGTGACCTTGGACATAATAATATTTAATGTTTCCTCAGTTGCTGAATGAGAGCTCTGACCTAGGTGATCTCCAAAACCCCTAAAAGCTTTAACATTCTTGAATTCTAATCATTACCTTCAAGGACCTTAAACTGTCATTCTTGAAATATTATTTAAACACACAAAACCAATAACTATACAAGATAATGCTTTTAAAAAAATATTCAGGGGAATTCAGTTAAGTGCCACTAGGAGAAAGTTCTTTGAGTATCTATAACTAAGAGAGCTAAGTATAGACTAGAGTTTGGGAGAGTCCAAGAAAGCTTGATTTGGAGTGAAATTTAAGTTTTATTTTGAAGAATTAGAAGGATTTTTTTTAAAAAGAAGGGGGCAGCTAGGTGGCACAGTGGATAGAGCACCAGCCCTGAAGTCAGGAGGACCTGAGTTCAAATCTGGTCTCAGACACTTAATATTTCCTAGCTGTATGACCCTGGGCAAGTCACTTAACCTCAATTGCCTCAGCAAAATAGAAAAAAAAAAAGAGAGACCCAGGAGGACCTTTCAGACTGGGATAAAAACATGAGCAAAGATGCTGATATAGAAGTGACAATGGAGGAGGGCATATATTGGGAAATAGTGGGGTGAAAGTAGTGTTTGGATAGGTAAAGCTTGAGGAGTATACTGTAGAACAAAATTTCTTAAACTGTGGGTAATGGGGTCATGCAACTTAATGTGAGGGAGGTCACAAAAAATTTGGCAACTGTAAAAGGCATCAAGTTTTCAGCCAAGATTTAATTATTTATGTAAAAAACATCTATCTCATTAGCATACAAATTTGCTTTCATCTTTAATAAATGACAAAATTATACGAACACCAAAGATTGTTTTAAAATAAATTTCTTTATGATTTATTATCAGCAAATGTTTGATTTGTATACACTTTTTTATTTACCTCTATACCTGGAGTTGTGTAAAAATTTCTCGGACAAAAAGAGTTTGTGAATGAACAAAGTTTAAGAAACCCTGCTATAGAACAGATTTAGACAGCTTTGTAATCTGTTTTATAGTCCTATTGTCAGAGTTTTAAAAAATCATAGTTGAGAGAAATACTAAATTTCAAGAAGACATTAGTGAAAATAAAGATGTAATTTTTTTTCCTATTCAGGTTTGTAGGTCCACAGACTTCTTGAAGGTCTGGAGACTACAGATTAAGAACCTTTACTTTAGAGAGCAATTTAATATTCAGATTAAGAAATTGGGTTTGGTTCAATAGGCATTTGGGAGTGGCTATAAATTCTTTAATAGAGGAACAGGAAGATTTGTGGATGTATGAGGGGCATCAGAAGAGAATGGAAGGAGAAACACCATTTAAGATTCAGTGTAATAATCCAGTTGTGAAGTATTGAGTACTTGGACCAGGCAGGTAGCAATGTTCATGGAGGGCAAAAACAAAAAACAAAAAAACAATCCAAAACAACCACCCAAAGTGGACACTGTGAAGGAAGAAATGCTTGTAAATATGTAACAGATATGTGGAATCATGCTTAAAGAAGTCAATTCTTTTCCCTCTGGTATTTCCTTGATTAGGTATGAAATCCCTTGACAAGGCATGAAATCTTTAGATGAGTTATAAATTCTCCTCCTCATAATTTTCTCCTGGAGCTTTGACTGTAGCAAAGATTCAAGTTAATGTATCTCTTGGCCTTGACCTTGATCTTTAAAAGAGTGATATGGAGGACAAAAGGATGCAAACAGGTAGGATTCTATTCTTTGGAGAGAGGTCTAGGCAACCATTCTGTCCCTCCAGGGAATCGTATGCATTGTGGAGCAGTGGCAAAGGGAAACAGATTAAAAAGAAGTTGGAGACAGACAAACACATTAAGATCTGAAATGGAACCATGTCACTCTCCAGAAAACAAAAACAAGTGCCCTAGATGGAGATGTGGACCAATAACCTGGCCCACAGGCAAACTAGGGAGTCAGAGATGTGGAAAGAAAGGAGTTGTCATTAGATGGAAAAGTGAGGGGGAAGAAAGATCAATAAAATAGGAAGACATGACATAATGACATAATCCAGACTTATCTCTTCACTGATGTTGTAAGTCATGTAAGTAGGAAAGGCCCACCAAAGGTAGAGCCTGTCACTAGGAGAGTTACGTCACTCTAAACCTTGAGCTCTTTCTCTTTGAGGTCAGAGGGGGATATATATGTATGTGTGTGTGTGTGTGTGTGTGTGTGTATAATATATGTATATAAAATATACACACAAACACATATACACATGTAGATATATTTTTATGTTATATTTAATACATTTTATTTACATATTATAAATGTTTATATATTACATATTTACACACACATATGGTCACCAGAGGTGAAGGTTGCTGGATTCTTTAGCAATTCTGATTTTTAACTCTGTGTGCACGTGTGTGTGTGTGTGTGTGTGTGTGTGTGTGTGTGTGTGTGTGAAACTAATATAGAATTACAAGTCAGGAAAATAGTATAGGTTTTTGGGGGAATTTGAAATCCACCGGAAAGGGAAGGAGAGCTGTTATTGACTATTTATGGGTTTGGGTATGAGTCCCGCTTAGTATTTTCCATTGTATTAAATACAACTTTATCTTATAATTGAAGTTTGATTAACTTGAATACTTGCATAGGACCTAACGACTCTTGGAGCAACATAAGCCAACATATAATGTTCTAAGGGAAACTCTGGACTAAATTTCAAAAGATCAGGCAGGCAGATGCCATATATTCAGTGATATATTTGGAGATGGAGATATAATAATAATAATTATTATTATTTTTTGCTTTTTGCTGAGACAATTGGGGTTAAGTGACTTGTCCAGGGTCACACAGCTAGGAAGTGTTAAGTGTCTGAGACCAGATTTGAACTCAGGTCCTCCTGACTTCAGGGCTATTGCTCTATCCACTGTGCCACCTAGCTACCCTGATATAATTATTGCGAAGCCTTCAATATTGAACCCAGTCCATGTGAATTCATCTATTTGTTAGTGAGACATGAAAATACAGATGGACGTTGAAGATGAAGGAGTGGGAGGAGTCAATGATAGCTCTCAGGTTTTGATCTGGAGTAAGTATGATGATGGTGGTTGCATTGGGGGAACTAGGAATAGAGTTAGATTTAGAAGCAACAAAGTTAAACTCAGCATGGAATATATTTAGTTTGAGGTGATGACGATTTTAAATGGAGAGAGCGAGAATAACTGAAAGATCATTGGACTTAGAGCCACAGGATCACAGAATCTTCAGAATGGAACAGAGTATAGAGGATATCTAATCTAACTCATACCTGAATGAGAATCCCCTTCCATCCCTGGGAACCATCACTGCCCACAGCTTCCTTTCCCCCTTTCATTTAGCTCTAATTTTTAGGAAATTAATCCTCATACATTTTTCTTTGCATGTTCCATTCATTGCTCATATTGCTCTGGAGTCAAGAACAATTAGTCTTTAGACTCTCCCATGTGACAAGTTTCTGAAATATTTGAAGAAAACTACGCCGTTTTCTTACATTTTCTCTTTTCTAGGCTGTGTATCTTGATTTCAATGCCTTTTATCAATCTGGATCTTCTCTGGTTGTGGGGTCTCCACTGTATCACTGTTGTTTCAAAAAAGTTGTGAAGACAGATTTATGTTTTCCTCTTATTAATTATATAACTTAAGGCCAGTTACATTCACTCTTCAGGTTTTGGTTTTCTTATTTGTAAAATGGGGAGTTAAAGGTACTTCATAATCTCTAAGGTTTCTTGAAAAGCAAAAATTATCTGATTTCCAAAGGGAATTGAAAATACAAAATTAGACTTCAAGTGAGGTAACAAAAAGAGGCATATAAGTGATTGTTGAAATTATAAGACTGGATTAGTTTTCAGAAGAAGAGGGAATAGGAAAAAAAGAAGATGGCTAATAACCAAGTCTGGGAAAGATTCCCATTATTAAGAGGAAGAGAAGGGATCGGTCTGAGATATCTAGGAAGAAAATCAGAAAGTAAATCTAAAGGAAGCCAAGGGAAGGTTTTACAATGGAGTAGAATGGCTAAGGATCAGACATAATGAGACTAAGGAAATTGAGAAATATCTACCACATTGCTCTACTGCTTAGAAAATATCAACACAAGAATGGTGAAAGGAAGAGGTGATCAATTGTGTAAAGCCTGCAATTATTGTAGAGAAGTTAAATGAATCACTCAAGTCACAAGCAATATATTTCTTCAGAAAATGAATCTGATATGTGTACATATACAATTGCCTCAAAACTTTATTTAGATAGAATTTAGATATCAACACTTCTCACTCTCTTATAATGGAATAAAGAAATGATTGTCCCTTGGGATTTATCTTTTTTCAGATGAACAAAAATAACCAATTCTCAAGTGTTATAGATTATAGAGTCACATATTGGGAAGCCATCCAATCCATGGCTGAACAAGAATCCCTTTTATATCATACTTGACCAGAGATTCTCTGGCCTTTGTGTGAAGACTTTCAGCAAGGAAACCTTGTGCATTCCATTGCACTTTTGGATAATTATCAGCACATTAAAAAAATACTTGACTTTAGTCTATCTCTCTTATCTTCTACCCTTTGTACCTACTTATACCAGCTGGGGCTCAAATTAAGCCAGACTATTTCTTTGTGACATTCTTTCAACTATTTGAAGGATAAACTGCAATTGCTACTATATTGATTGTAAGTAAAAAGCAATGAATTTGAATTCAGAGGATCTGAGTTCAAATTCCATCTCTGCCATTTACTACTTGTGTGACCTTGAGCAAGTGATTTAACTCATCAAATTCTCAGTTTCCCCATTTGCAAAAATGAGTATGGGGGTAAACTAGATGATCTCCAAAGTTCTTTCCAAGTCCAAATGTGTGATACTGTGATTCAGGTTAAACACTGATAATTCATTCAACTGAATCTTATAGGACATTTGAGTTCGATGCTCTTCAGTATCCTGGCTGCTATCCTCTGAATACCATCTGGCTTAGAAAATCCAATACTTCTGGATAACTTTTCAGTCAGAATTTTGCCTCCTTAAGAAAAGGATGGGTTGGTGTGGGAGCAACTAACCATGTATCCTTTTTTCACAAGGCAGGGTGTTCTGCCATGAAACTTGGAAGAGGAATATAAAGGTAATGGGAGGGAGACAGAGAATGTTGGCTAAAATAGGGACACAATCAGCATGGCCCAAACCAATATTGTGGCCTCCCGAAGCCAGTGTTCTGTATCACACCACATGGCACACTGATACTTTGTACATAAGCAAAGTAGGTCCTGGGATTCTAAAGAGGAACAACCTTGGGCTAATCCTCAGGGTTGCATGGTGGTCACTGCTCCAGGTTCCCTTGATCTTCTGGAGGTAGCCTTCATTCTCTAACTCTGAGGTACAACTCTTAGCTCATATTATTATTATTTTTATAAGGATGCCAGGCCTCTTCATGCTCCAAGAGTTAATGATTCTCTCTAGGACAATGAATATATATTGTTAAGATCCATATCTCCCACTGCTACGTGTGTTTTCTTCACAGAATGCACTGTTCTTTGTGAAATTGTTGAGAGATTTATGTTAAAAGGGAGCAAGGCCATTAGATCCCTTTACCTCCAATATCACATTAGGAAGGTTCTTGCTCTCTTTTAAATTATTTTTAATATTTTTATATATGACACATTATTAAAATATAAAATGGGCTTGTTTATTACACCAAAGTCAGTGAATAACTTTTTATTCATAAAAAGCATTGATAGAAAAATTTTATGTATTGGAAAATATCTTGACCTTAAAAACTAGGCAATACTACAGATATGTCAGGAGTACAACACTGAAAGGTAGATAATATGAATAACCCAAACAATTAAAATAAAATATTTAATAAAGAAGGAATAGCACATAAATATTTTATTTATTCTTAGATTTCTCAAGTTACTCCCAATGCTTAAGCCTTTGAACACACACATATGTATCTAAGTACCCTGACTATTTTTGTCATTGTGGGAATGTTTGTGGTTCACTAGCTAGAATGTTTTAAAATGAGTACTCCTAGCAAAGCAATCTAATTGCCATTTCACAATGGATCAACAATACTGTATATGATGTGGTAGCATGATCAATCTAGACATTTTCAATATCAGCAGTCTCAGTGTCTCCCCCAGCATGTCACTGAAATTGGAATCAGGAGGTTTACCAGTCAGCTGGAAAGCAAAAATAAATTCTTAAGAGGTTCAGTGATTTCTGATGGTACATTTTCTGTAGTTGCACAGTGACACCATATTTCCCATGCAATGCTTATTGACAAAATGGGTGACCTTCATTGATATTTGCACATCCTCCCTATCTTCCTGTGAGTCATTAGTAAATGTTTGGCAGTTAGCTGCTGTGGCTAGCCTAGCTAAGAATGTGTCATATTCATTCATTTGGAAACTAAGGAGGTGCACTTTGCCTCGAGTATTGAATGTTAACAGAGTCAAACTATTTTGCACCAAAATGAGGAGACATTTCCAGTTATTGCAAAATGCAACAGCCTTTCTAAACTTGGGCATAAGCCCCTGAGAGCATATCAAAGTGGTTTTTCAGATAGATTTGTAAGTAAGATAGCTGAGACCATCAGGGAGTTATAGTAGACAAATAATAAAGAATGATGTGACTTTATTTTGGTGTCCGGGAAATAATGCCTTTGCCAGTGGGAGGAAATACAGGCTAGCAAATATCTGTGTAAAATAGTGAATGATCTTAAGACTTGGGATGGCATTAAATAAGTTTGCCTTTTCAATGGATGACCTTATTCATAGGGTCATATAAGTTAAAAAAAAAGTGCGCTAAAATAAGAAAAAATTCTGCAGTCCAAATGGGGAGAAAAAAAGTGCCTGCACTGTGACTCCAAAAAAAAATATAATCTAGTAAAGAGCCAAAAAAAAGATAATAACAGTGTTCCTTACTGTTTTCAAGTTCTATATTGTTGAGCTGTAACCAATAAAAGCCAATTTGTAGCTTGATAATGGTTTCTGGCAACTAGATCCATAACTAGGTTGGAGCCATTGGAGCTTTGCTGAAGGGAACTAAAATTTGAGTGTGCTAATTATATTTATACTTTTTATAGCATAAAACAACTGAGCTTTGTATCTAGTTGGCAAAAATAATTGCCACATAATTAAAATGGAAAGCTTCTAGACATAGTTCATTTCCTTCCCTCATTGCAGCTACACTCCAGTTAATTTCTTACACAGACATCCACTGCCATCCAACTACTACCAGCAGTGGTTTCCCTGTGCCCCCTCTTTCCTTCTCTTCAAATGAATTGCTCTCCAAAGTCATAAAGCTCCGATTGTAAGTGTTCCCCCTGCAAGTACTTTGCTATAAGTACTTATTAATGTCAAGGAAGCAAGTCTTTAATAATTGAGAAAAGAAACAAAGCAAAATACAAAAATAACCCTGACACAATTTGGAGTCAATCTCAGATCTGCTATCTGTATGATGCAGAAAAGTGACTTAATTTCCTGGGCCTCAGTTTCTCATTTGTAAAATGAAATCATTAGATTACATGCCTTCTGAAATTACTTTTAGCTCTAACTCTATGACTGCATAAATCTTGCCTTCCTGACTTGCCATTATCTTACAGTAATAGTAGGGAAAGCCTTGGCCAATTCTCTCCCTTTTAACAGTTTATACTTTAAAAAAATTTACAAATACTTATTTTCTCTCCCTCTCGGATTTGTCTGCTTCTCCCTATTCCCATTAAAAAGTAAATAAAAGATAAAAGTCTCATTACAAATGTACATAGTACAAATTCTCTTAATGGTCTACAATCAAACAAAAATATGTATTAATCTTCACTTTGAATCCTTCTCTTCTCTATCAGGAGGTGGGTAGTATGTTTCATCCTAAGTCCTCTGGAATTGTTATTGATTATTGCGTTGCTCAGAGTTCTAATGTTTTTTGAAATTGTTTGCCTTTACAATAATGTTGGTATTTGCATAAATTATTCTCTTAATTCTGCTCACTTCACTCTATATCAATTTATAAAAGTCTTGCTAGGTTTTTCTTAAACCAACCCCTTCATATATATGTTATAACATAACAGTATTCTGTAATATCTATATACCATAGCTTATTCAGCCATTCACAAATTGCTGGATATCCCCTCCTGCAATTTTTCAATTTTTTTGCCACTGTTATAAAGAACTGCTATAAACATTTTCCCTCTTTTTTTCATCACTTTTAAAGATCTAATAGCGGCATTGCTGGGTTAAAAGGTATGATTAGCTTGATAATATTTTGGGCATAGTTACAAATTGCTTTCCAGAATCATTGGATCAATTCACCACTCCACCAACAGTGCTTTAAAGAACCTGTTTTTTTTCTATAACCTCACCAGCACATGGCATTTTCCTTTTTTAAAAAAAATTTCTTTTTTTAAGTAATAGCTTTTTATTTTCAGAATACATGCAAAGTGGGGCAGCTAGTTGGTGTAGTGGATAGAGTACTATCCCTAAAGTCAGGAGGATCTGAGTTCAAATTTGGCCTCAGACACTTAATACTTCCAAGCTGTGTGGCCCTGGGCAAGTCACTTAACCCCAATTGCCTCAGTAAAAAAATAAAAATAAAGGGTATCAGAATACATGCAAAGATAGTTTTCAGCATTCACCCATGCAAAACCTTGTATTCCAAGTTTTTTCTCCCTTCCCCCCCCAACTCCCTCCTTATTCAATAAATAATCCAATATGGGTTAAACATGTGCAATTCTTCTAAACATTTCCACATTTATCATACTGCACAAGAAAAATCAGATCAAAAAGGAAAAAGAAATGAAAAAGAAAAAAAGAGCAAGCAAGCAACAATCACAACAAAGGTAAAAATACTATGTTGTGACCCCAAATTCAGTCCTCATGGTCCTCTTTCTGGATACAGATGGCTCTCTCCATTACAAGTCTATTGGAATTTGTCTGAATCACCTCATTGTTGGATAGAACCAAGTCCATCATAGATGATCATCATATAATCTTGCTATTGCCGTGTATAATGATCTCCTGGTTCTCATTTTGCTCAGCATCAGTTCATGCAAGTCTCTCCAGACCTCTCTGAAATCATCCTCCTGATCATTTCTTATGGAACAATAATATTCCATAACATTAATATACCATCATTTATTCAGCCATTCCTCAACTGATGGGCATCCACTCAGTTTCCAGTTTCTTGCACAAAAAGGGCTGCCACAAACATTTTTGCACATGTGGGTTCTTTTTACTTTTTTATGATTTCTTTGGGATACAGGCCCAGTAGAGATACTGCTAAATCAAAAGATCTGCACAGTTTGATAGCTCTTTGGGTATAGTTCCAAATTGCTCTCCAAAATGGTTATATCAGTTCACAACTCTATCAACAATGTATTAGTGTCCCAGTTTTCCCACATCCCCTCTAATATTTATCATTATCTTTACCTGTCATCTTAGCCAATCTAAGAGGTATGTAGTGGGACCTCAGAGTTGTGTTATTTGCATTTCTCTAATCAATAGTGATTTAGAACAAAAAAAAAATTCTTTTTTGTAAAATCAACTTTGTCAATCTGATGAGTATGAGATGGAACTTTGGAGATGTAAACAGGCACTATTTGGAGGAAGAAATCCAAACTATTTATAGGCATATTAAAAAATGTCCTAAATCACTAATAATTACATAAAATAAAATGAAAACTCTGGTTGTGCTAACTTAATTTGTTAAGGTTGCTCTTAAAAAATGTTGTCTGACCAGGTCATTGTATGATGAGATTAACAATATTCCCTGTTAGCATAGTAAAGAGAACAGACCCAATAATGACAGTGTTGGATCAAAGAATATGTACAATTTTATAGCCTTTTGAATGTAGTTCCAAGTTGTTCTGCAAAATTGCTGGATCACTTCACAACTCCACCAACAATGCATTAGTGTCCCAGTTTTCCCACATTCCCTCCAACATTTATCACACTCTTTTCTTGTCATCTTAGCCAATCTGAGAAGTATAAAGTGGTATCTCAGGGTTGTCTTACATAGCATTTCTCTATCAATAATGATTTCGAACATTTTTTATATGACTAGAAATAGCTCATCTGAAAATTGTCTCTTTGTATTCTCTGACCATTTATCAACAGGAGAATGACTTGTATTCTTATAATTTGACTCAGCTTTTTATATATTTAAAAAATAAGGCTTTTATCAGAAACACTGGCTGTAAAAATGTTTCTCAGCTTTCTGCTTCTCTTCTAATTTTAGCTGCATTGGTTTTGTTTATACACAAACTTTTAAAATTAATGTCATAAAAGAAACAACAAAATTATATGACAGTCAATTCTTATGGATGTGACTCTTTCAAACAGTGAGGTGATTCAGGCCAGTTCCAGTGGTCTTGTGATGAAAAGATCCATCTGCATCCAGCGAGAGGACTGTGGGAACTGAGTATGGATTGAAACATAACATTATCACCTTTTTTGTTGTTGTTTGCTTGCATTTTGTTTTCTTTTTTCATTTTTTCTTTTTTGATCTGATTTTTTTCTTGTGCAGCATGATAATTGTGGAAATATACATAGAAGAATTGTATATGTTTAATATATATTGGATTAATTGCTATCTAAGGGAGGGTGGGGGGAAGAGAGGGAGAAAAAATTGGAACACAAAGTTGTCCAGGGATGAATGTTGAAAACTATCTATGCATATGTTTTGAAAATTAAATGCTTTAAAAACTAATGTAATAAAAATTATCTATTTTGCATTTTATAATTTTTCTAGTTCTTCTTTAGCCATAAATTCCTCCCTTCTCTAATCTGACAAATAAATCATCCCTTGCTCTTCTAATTTGCTTATAGTATCACCATTTAAATGAGTCTAAATCATCAACCCGTTTTGACCTTATTGTGGTATAGGGTATGAGATTCTGGTCTATGTCTAATTTCTGCCATACTATTTTCTAGTCTTCCCAGCAATTTTTGACAAATAGTAAAGACTCCCAGAAGCTGGAGTCTTTGGTTTTTATCAAACATTAGATTATTAGAGTCATTGACAATTGTGTCTTGTCTATTCAATTGATTCACCACTCCACTTATTAGCCAGTACTAAATAGTTTTGTTGACTGCTGCTTTATAATATGGTTTTAAGTCTGGTATAACTAGGCCACCTCTCTCTGCATTTTTTTAAATTAATCTCCTTGATGTTCTCAACTTTTTATTCTTTCAGATGAATTTTATTATTTTTTCTAGCTCTATAAAACAATTTTTGGCAGTTTGGTATGGCATTGAATGTTAACTAATTTAGGTAGAATTGTAATTTTTATTATATTAGTTCTTCTGCCTATCCATGAACAATTGACATTTTCTCAATTTTTTTTGACTTTTTTATTTAATATATAAAGCTTTTTATTTACAAAACATATGAGTGATTTTTCAACATTGACCTTTGCAAAAACTTTTTTTTCCCAAGCTTTTCCCCTCCTTCCCCCCACCCCTCACTCCTAGATGACAGGTAATCTAATACATGTTAAATAGGATAAATTATATGACAAATACAATACATGTATACATATCTATACAGTTATCTTATTGCACAAGAAACATCAGATCTAGAAAGAGAAGAAGAAAAAACAACCTAAGAAGGAAAACAAAATGCATGGAAATATTCACAGAAAGCGTTAAAATGCTGTGTTGTGGTTCACACTAAGTTCCCACAGGCCTCTCTCTAGATGTATATGACTATCTTCATCCCTGAACAATTGGTTTGAATCACATCATTGTTGAAGAGAACCATGTCCATCAAAATTGATCATCGTATAGTCTTGTTGCTGTGTATAATGTTCTCCTGGTTCTGCTGATTTCACTCAGCATCAGTTCATGCAAGTCTCTCCAGGCCACTCTGAAATCCTCCTGTTGGTCGTTTCTTACAAAACAATAATATTCCATAACATTCATATACCATAATTTATTCAGCCATTCTCCAATTGATGGGCATCCTTCCAATTTCCAGTTTCTTGCCACTACAAAAAGGGCTGCCACAAACATTTTTGCACATGTGGATCCCTTTCCCTCCTTTAAAATCTCTTCATTTTCCCAATTGTTTTGATCTGACTTTATATGTGTGGAGTTTTTTGTAATTGCATTCAAAAGTTCTTGGATTTGTCTTCACAGGTGGACTCCCAAATATTTTATGTTCACTACAATTATTTTAAATGGAATTTCTCTTTTTATCTCTTGCTGTTGGGCTTCACTGGTAAAATAATTGTGGGCTTTATGTGATTTATGTGGGCTTATTTTATACCCTGCAACCTTGCTAAAGTTGTTAGTTATTTCAAGTAGTTTTTTTAAATGATTTTTTATGATTCTCTAAATATATCATCATAGCATCTGCAAAGACTGATAGTTTTGTTTCCTCACTGCCTCTTCTAATTCCTTCAATTTTTTTCTTTTATTGATAAAGCTAACTTTTCTAGTACAATTTTGAGTAATAGTGGCATGCATCCTAGTTTCAACTCATCTTATTGGGAATGCTTCTAACTTATCCCCATTACATATAATGCTTGCTGATAGTATTTTTTTTATTAAAGCTTTTTATTTGTATAACATATGTATGGGTAGTTCCCCAGCATTGATCTTTACAAAGCTTTCCATTACAAGTTTTATCCCCAGTCCCCTCCCCTCCCCTAGATGGCAGGAAGTCCACTACATGTTAATAATGTTGAAATACTTGACAAGTTGTGCAAGAAAAGTCCTATCTACAAGAAAAAAGAAAGAAAATAGGAGAAATGAAACACAATGCAAGCAAACCTCAATAGAGAGCATGAAAATGTTATGTTGTGGTCCACATTTCACATCCCTCTCTCTGGGTGTATATGGTTTTCTTCAGTGAACAATTGGAACTGGTTTGAGACAATTCTTTGTTGCAGAGAGCCATGTCTATCAGAATTGATAATCATGTAATATTGTTGTTGCTGTGTATAATGATCTCCTGGTTCTGCTCGTTTCACTCAGCATTAGTTCATGCAAGTCTCTCCAGGCTTCTCTGAAATCGTCCTGCTGGTCGTTTCTTACAGAGCAATAATACTCCATAGCATTCATATACCATAATTTATTCAGCCATTCTCCAATTGATGGGCATCCCTTCAGTTTCCAGTTTCTAGCCACTACAAAAAGGGCTGCCACAAACATTCTTGCACATGTGGGTCCCTTTCCCTCCTCTAAGATGCTGATAGTTTAAAATAGATTGTACTTGTCATTTTAAGGAAAATTCAATTTATTCTTATGCTGTCTCATGGTTGTTATTAAGATGTATTTTGTCAAAAACTTTTTCTGCAGTCTATTGAGATAATCATATGATTTTTCTTAGTTTTGTTATTGATATGATCAATTATGCTGATAGTTTTCCTGATATTGGGATCAACCCTGCATTCCTGGTATAAATCCTACTTGGTCATAGTATATTAATCTGGTGCCAAATTGATATAATCTCTTTGCTAATATTTTATTTAAGATTTTTGCATCAATACTAATTATGGAAATTGTTCTATAATTTCCTTTCTCTGTTTTGGCTTTTCCTGGTTTAGGTATCATCATCACATCTATGTCATAAAAAGAATTTGGTAAGATTCCTTCTTCACATATATTTTTAAAAATAAAATTCTAAAAATCTCTTAGACTGGCTGAAGTAAAGACCAGATACTCTTGTCATGTCCTGTGATGGATTTGCTGGGATTTGGGGTTAATGGGAAGCTGCAGAGGAAAGTCCTCACAGTAGGGGAGAAGTTGACATAGAGGAGGGTGAGATGGCACAATAGGGACAAGATGTTTCCATCAGTTAATATCTAGATTACCAGTGTTAAAGGTTATAACAGGAACAAAGGCTGAGAACATCTTGCTAAGGAAATAATCAAGGATGAATATTGAAAATGTTAAGTCAGTTCCAAGATACCAGGAGAGCAGAGTCATGGGCAGAATGAGCCTGAGGGGATAATAGTTGTTGTTCAGTGTACACAACTTTCCCCTACTGGCAAGCTGAGATAAGCTAATGATATTCCATTTGGTTTCTGAAGACAATGCATAGACTAAGTGGGAAGCAGGAGCTGGTCAATAGTATCTGCTATTCACATGAGCAGACAAGATGGAAACCAAAGGATTATTGGTTAATGTTTCTTTTCAGAAATTACTTGCAGAATTTTTTATTTTAAATTAATTCATGATAAAAAGTGCCATATGGCAACAAAGACACAAATAATAAAATAGAATAGAAAAGAAATTCAGAGTTAAGTGGGACCTCATACATCATTGAGTTCTAATTATCTTGAATTTCCTCTACAACATTTCTTGTCAGGTATATGATCAGACTTTGTTTGAACACATCCAGTGAGATGGATAAACACTACCTCATGAGACAATTCATTTTTTTTTGAAAGGGGGAGTAAGTTGGGAAAATATTGTTCTTAGAAGGACAGTTTTAAGAGGAATTACAGACTCCAACAATTCATTTATTTCCCTCTTTATTTACCTTCCCACAGTCATTACTAACATTAACCTGCTGACCACTATTAAACAATTTATCTCTACTCCACTATTATCCACTTAGTTACCAGGCATAATGATGATCAAGTTGGGCAGTGGCAATAACTCACATTCTTTCTTCTACTCTGTTTCAGCATCCTTGAAGGTAATATTTGGAATAGTCAAGTCTGATGCTATGGAAAAAAGTACCCTATTCTCCCAAAGTCCTTATAAATATAAGTGTTTAGCCTTTGGATTGGTTTATTAGGCTATTTGGCATTCAGCATGAATTGTAGTGATCCATGTTCTTAGGGATCCAAGATGTGGGCTAAAGGTGATATTGTACAGAGACAAAAAAGTGGAGCCCTTAATAGGAAAATTTTCCAGGAATTGTATAGTAGATGAAGTGCTAGACTTAGGATAATCTGAGTTTGAATTTTTCCTCACCTACTAGTTATACAACTGTGAGCAAATAATTTAGCTTCTCACAATTTTATCATCTGTAAAATGGGGACACTAACATCTGCCTTACATGATTGTTGTGAGGATCAAATGGCCTCTAATTTGTGAGCTTTCCCCTAATTTATTCCTGTTCTCAGATCTTACACATCCCTTTCCAGACCTCTCCATGCCTTTACTCCTCTCACTCTTTCCAACATTAGCTATATGTATTGTCTTCTTTTATTGAGGCAGAGACTGCCTTACTTGCTTGTATTTGTATTTGTATTCTTAGCACTTTGTATAATCCCTGGTACATATTAAGTGACATAATAAATGCTTAGTCATTTATTGTCATTTATTCATCTCTCTCTCTCTCTCTCTCTCTCTCTCTCTCTCTCTCTCTGTCTGTCTCTTCCCCTGTCTCTCTCTCTCTCCTCCTCTCTTTCTCTCTATCTCTATGTCTCTCTCCCAGTCTTTCTCTCTGTCTCTATCTG
>JAJPUD010002221.1:82453-118096 GCA_023553655.1 Myrmecobius fasciatus | reverse complement strand
CCCCCCCCATGTCTCTCTCCTCCTCTGTCTCTCTTTGTGTTTCTGTCTCTCTGAATGACATTGAATAAGGAAATGAAATCCCATAACCTGAAAAAAAAAAGGCTACATTAAGTTTTGTGTGGAAAAAAAATCTAGGGGCCACAGGGAAATTCATCACATCAGGTGACTGTAAAAAGTACATTTCTATTTAAAGCTAAAGGGAAGTGGATATGCACCTGGGACTCTGGTAGGAGAAGATTGCTCCAAAGACATCAATGGTAAGAAGAGGAACTCTCCCTTGGCCTGAGGATAGAACTGGAGGGCATGATATAGATAACACAAGGAAGAAAGGGATGATCCTCAGGACTGAGGTTAGAGAAAAGGCCTGTGGGTTGAAAAGGGAGTAATTAACAGAGAATACTTAATGTCAAAAAATAATGTGAGAAGATGATTTTAAAATTTTCTTCAATTATGTGTAATTTGTATCTTAAAATTCCCTCCCACTGTGCTAAATATTATGTATAGCAGAAGAAACTCTGATCATCCTAGACTACAGTTAATACTGTTGACTTACAGAAGATAAAATGAAAAAAAAAAAGATCACTAACTAGAAAGAAGGTCTTCAGAGGAGATAGGTGATGGAGAGAAGTTGTTTTTTTTTTTTTTCAAAAAAGCAGCCAAAAGCAGGAGTATGCTTGAAGAAATCTTTTGTTGGAGACAACTTTTGGGGTAGAGATGTAGATAGCTTCATCACAGCCTCGTCTATGAAATGGTGAGCCATATTCTAACTCTTTATGCCCTTTATAGGCTAATACAACACTCTTTATATGTGTATGTGTGTATGTATGTATGTATGTATGTATGTTTATAGGCTAATGTAACACTAAAATTGATTTTATCATTGTGGGAACTAATAATAGTAATTATAGTCAGCATTTCTGTGGCGGTTTGCAAAGCATTTTACAAATTATCTTATTTTATTCTCACCAGTCATGTTGGGAGATAGGGACTATTATTATCCCCATTTTACAGATGAGGAAACTGAAGTAACTTGAAATGATTTGTCAAGGATCATACAGCTCAGTATCTGAGGGTATGTGTGAGCTCAGAATTATTAGTAGGGTCCTCCCACCAGGCTGTGATTTGGTTCTGGAAGGTATTTGAGGTACATGGACAATGTGATTACACAAAGGTCACAGTGTCAGAACAGGATTTGAACTACAACTTCTGACATTATGTTCACTAAGTCATATTACCTCCGACGAATGAATGAAGAAATAAGTCAACAAAAATAATTTATTGAGAACTTAACCATGTGCCAAGCATTGGGGGGATACAAATACAAGTGAGTGTCCTCAAACTTACATTCTGAAAGGAAGAGAAAATATGCATAAGGTAATAGTGATCAGGAAAATCATTTTGGTTTGAAAGTCACAGAGACAATAAATGGATTCTTTAGAAACTGAATGGATCACCCTTTGAAAAAGTGATGGCAGCAGTGATTTGGTCACTTTCAGAGCTGAAAATGGAGGTTGGAGGGTGAGGGTGTAACATAAGTGACAATATGGGCTTGTGTTGGATGGCTTGAGCTAGTGAGCTAAGGGCACTTATAAGTACCAAATTGTCCTAGAGTAGAAGTTTCAGAATTGAGAGGGTGAAGTCTAAAGGATAAAGTAGTCCTGAGGGTTCAGCAACAGGCTGGCTGATGGCAAGAAAATAGACTCTTTAAATCTTGAAGTAGTATGCTACATTTTTATTTCTCCATGGGCATTAGTTATAAAGATGTAAAGACCTCATTCAAACATTAATAATATAGTCTGTAGTGTAGGAACTTCCTGAAGTCTCTGAGGTTTCAAAAATCACTCCTTTGCTTAATGCGTATCCATATGCATATTATATAATTTAAACCAAAATGGTGATGCGATAGTATTAGTTCCTTTTGAGATACAGTATAGGGTACAAGACTGGCATTGGAGAAGTACTATATTCAAATCCTTCCTCTGACACATATTATTTAAATGATCATGGATAAGTCTCAGGGCTCAGCAAGACAAATAGCTAATCTTCAGCCTCAGAGAGAATTTCCACACCAAGAATGCCCATCACAAGTGAAATAATTAATCCAAAAATATCCCCTCCCTCACTTTAGTTATCTATACATGTGATTTCTTCTCCTTCTAGACTGTAAAACTGCTCCTGGGATGGGGCATGGCTGCAAAAATTTATCTTTTTTACTTGCTTCTATTTGTAGTTAATCTAAACAAAATGATGCTTAGCTTAGGTCTACATTTCTCCAAATATAATAGCATGTATAGGTATTTAATATATAATGTAGGTATCTGGTATATCTGGTATAGAATTTCACCTATTATAGAAATATAATATAAAAAGAACTCAAAGAAAATCATGAATAAATATAAAATTTATTCATAAGTCTACATGTTTATATGATATATGATAACAAAATATTATATATATATATCTGTATATATATAAAATATAGCACCCAGTAGCCCATTAGACTCCTCAGAAAGTAAAGACCCATTGGGGGCTGGTAACAAGAACTCAGTATTTACCTGAGAATGACATGGTTTGGATAACTCATAGAAATAGCTTGACAAATTAGAAAAGGTCTGATCTCCTTCTGTCCCTCTTCCTCATCTACTACCCTCTATGCCATAGCTTTAGTTCATTTGCTGCAGGGTAGTCTGTTGGCAATCTTCTTTCTTAGGAGTTCACTTTCTTTTCCTGGGCTCATGCTATTGAGGAATGAACTAAGGATAAAAGAGCATTTATTAAGTGCCTACTATATGGAAGATATATGGGGATGCTAATGGAAAATTAAGACAAGCCCTCCTTTCAGGGAACTCACAATCTATTTGGGGAGACAATGTGTATAGAAAATCTTTTCCCTTTTTGAATTCTTGGACCAAAATCTTTTCTTTTTCCTCAGAAACTCTAGAACTTGGGAACTCTTGAATTTGGGGTTACTCATGATGTCATCTCCAAGTCTGGCAAAATCCATTCTCAGGAACTTTCACTTCTGACTCATGTTCAAAAAATGTAACTAAAAGGAGGGAGAAAGCAGCCAACTGTGGTTTCTCCAACTTCATCATGGGTTTTCCTGCAAGTTGTCATTTTCTGCTTCTGTTAGATGAGATGGGAAGGGAGAAATCCTCTTCCCTTTCTTGGAGCCATCCAAGTATAGAGCCCTGAAGGAAAAAGAGGTGGTGAAGAAGGACTGAGCCTCTTGAATTTCTAGACCAAGGAGAAGGAATGATTTCCAAGAGTGCATCTCCCCTATTTCACCTTTCTGCCCCAGTCTCAGTAGTTTTAAGGAGGAAGTATCTTGGAAGAAATTGTTGTTGTTTGCCCTTCTCAAAGCAGACGATGACATCAGGGTGGGGATGCTATGACAGGCAAGTAAATTGGATTTAAGTGAGGGAAGGCTGGGCAAAGTCACCTGCCTCTCTTTCTCCTCCAGAGCCATCTTGGTCCAGTGGCCAGACATAGATCAGGATGATTAGAGATGTCCCTGGATGAAAGCTAAGGTCTTCACTAGGTCTTAGTTTGACTAAGGCTGCACGCATTCAGTGATTAAGGATAGATAGCATTAAAGCAAAGAATCTCCTCTTTCACCTTAGTGACCCCCCCCAAAATCTAAATAAATAAAATGAATTTGGGAGAGGAAGATCCTCAAGGATTCTGGCCAAAGCAGAAATGATTGTTATTTACATTCAATCTGAGTCAATCTGGGCCTAAACAATGACCAAGTGGGGCTTGGCCTGAGACTTATAGAATAACTATCTTGGGAGGAAACTCCAGTCCCTCTTCCTTTTCCTCTATGAGAGGTCCAGTCGAGGTCAACCTCCTGGAATTTCATCAAAATGATTTCAAAGATTTATCAAACTGATCAGGAGCTTCCCTGGTGAATGCTCTTTAAAATAAAATACAGGGTATTGCCTTAAAACTCCCTCACTACTTCCTAGAACTTGCCAAATTAAGTCACTCCGTTTGCACACATTGTTACCATCAGCTGGTTGTACATATGCTGTACATAAAAAATATGTTCTGTTTCCCTTTTTTTTTCCTGGAAGCAGTCCTATAGAGAGGAATGAAATTTGAGCCTATGCTTTTGGGGTATGTTAATGGGCATCAGGGAATAAGGAGTTTAGGGCTAGATCAGAAGGTGACTTTGTGAACTTTTAAAACTTCAGTTCTGTGCCATGATTCATCTGCCTCCTGAAGTTATGTGTCCTCTTAAGTCAATTTATAGATAGGTGTATATTAGAATTAATTAAGGAGTTTGGACAGCTTTTTCTTTTTCTTTTCTCATTAAGAGCATATACCTGAAGAACTCAGAGATCACAGGTGTTATTTGGCTCAATTTAAGTGACAAATTTCTGAGGTCATATTTGAACTCAGCTTCTCCTGACTCCAGTCCATTGTACCACCTAGCTGCCCTCTGTAGAGTTTTGTTTCATATCACTTTACTGTACTTAATGTGTATCCACACATTATGTAATATATAACATATACATATATTATAATTTAAAACAAAATAATGATACAATAGTTTTAATTCCCTTTGAGATACAGTATGGGGTACAAGACAAGCATTGGAGTAGAGAAGTACTACATTCAAATCCTTCCTCTGACACACTTTAAATGATCATGGGTAACTCAGTGCTCAGTAGGACAAATAGTCAATCTTTACCCTTGGAAGGAATTTCCACATCAAGAATGCCCATCACAAGTGAAATAATTAATCCAAAAATATTCTACTCCTCCCCTCCCCCTTAATCTGAACATGTGATTTATTCTTCTAAAATGTAAGATCATGTAGGCAGGGATCATGCCTTAGTTAAACCTGATATCCCATTAGTGTTAATATAGTGCTTTGCATGTAAAGGCACTAAACAAATGCTTTTAAAATTCAATGTTGCTTTATATCATTCTAACTTCCTAAACTCTATTTTTCCTGATGATGTAATTCTAATAAAACAGGCTATACAAGGATTATCATGCCGTAGGTAAAGCCCTTTCCTGATCCTAATCATAACTGCTTTTGGACTTGTCATCAGACTGTATAGAAGCCTTGAAGTGTTTAAGGAGGATTTAGAAAATGAACTCCTTCAGTTTTCCAGAGCTCCCCACCTCCTCATCCACCAGCTCATTACTGTGTCTTTTACCTTTTCTATATAGTGTCCTGTGTTCCAAAAGTATCCCTCTCTTTCTCCCTGCACACACATGCACACACACACACAACACACACACACACACACAACACACACACACACACTCCCTCTCTTCTCTCTCTGTCTCTCTCTGTCTCTGTCTCTGTCTCTCCTTACTCAGTATGTTGATCTTGGGTTGATGTTGCAGAAAAAGAATCTGTTTAAATTTATCTGCACTAAGATATGATGACAAATTCAGTTATGTCTCCCGGGGGTATTTGCAATATGAGGATGCTTCTTCACTAGAAGGGAATTACCCTCTAATATTGGAATTCCAAGAAGTGTGATAGGCTAGTAGGAAAACTATTTTAGGGCATTCTTGTGCCCTTCAAATAATAACATAAAGGCAACTGCCAACTCTGTCTTTGCTTCTTGCTGGACCTGATCATTTCCATTTCCATTACTATTATTTAAAAAGCATTTGTCGGGCAGCTAGGTGGCGCAGTGGTTAGATCACCAGCCCTGAAGTCAGGAGGACCTGAGTTCAAATCTGGTCTCAGACACTTCCTAGCTGTGTGACCCTGGGCAAGTCACTTAACCCCAATTGCCTCAGCAAAAAAGCAAAAAAAAAAATAAAAATAAAAAAAAATAAAAAGCATTTGTCTATAAGTTGCTATACAAAGAACATTAAACAGAAACATCCTTGACTCTCAAGCAGTTTTCAGCCTAGTAAGGATAGTAATGACTTGAAGAAACAAGAATGTAGGAAAAAGACAATGAATGATGATAGGATAAGGAAGCTACATCATTATAGAATCTTAAAGTGGAAAAAACCTTCAGAAGTCATATAGTCCATTCTCTAATCGAGCATAGTATAACCTCCACTTTTTTTTAATTAAAGCTTTTTATTTGCATAACATATGTATGGGTAGTTCTTCAACATTAACTCTTACAAAGCTTTCCGTTACAAAATGTTCCCCCTAGTCCCCATCCCTCCCCTAGATGGCAGGAAGTCCACTACACGTTAATTATGTTAAAATACTTGACAAATAGAATATATGTTTACATATTTCCATACTTATCTTGCTGTACAAGAAAATTCGTATCTACAAGAAAAAAAATCAGAGAAAGGAAACACAATGCAAGCAAACATCAATAGAGAGCATGAAAATGTTCTGTTGTGGTCCACATTTCATATCCCTCTCTCTGGGTGTATATGGCTTTCTTCACTGAACAATTGGAACTGGTTTGAAACATTTCAGTGTTGAAGAGAACCATGCCCATCAGAATTGATCATCATATAGTCTTCTTGTTGCCGTGTATAATGATCTCCAATTGATGGGCATCCATTCAGTTTCCAGTTTCTAGCCACTACAAAAAGGGCTGCCACAAACATTTTTGCACATGTGGGGCCCTTTCCTTCCTTTAAAATCTCTTTGGGATATAGGCCCAGTAGAAACACTGCTGGGTCAAAGGGTATGCACAGTTTGATAACTTTTTGAGCATAGTTCCAAATTGCTCTCCAGAATGGCTGGATCTGTTCACAGTTCCACCAACAATGTATCAGTGTCCCAGTTTTCCCACATTCTCTCCAACATTCGTCATTATCATTTTAGCCAATTTGACAGGTATGTAGTGGTACCTCAGAGTTGTCTTAATTTGCATTTCTCTGATCAATAGTGATTTGGAGCACCTTTTCATATGACTAGAAATAGTTTCAATTTCATCCTCTGAAAATTGTCTGTTCATATCCTTTGACCATTTATCGATTGGATAGTGGTTTGAATTCTTATAAATATGAGACAATTCTCTATATATATTAGAAATGAGGCCTTTATCAGAATTCTTAAATGTAAAGATGATTTTCCAATTTATTGCTTCCCTCCTAATCTTGTCTGTATTAGTTTTGTTTCTACAAAAACTTTTTAACTTAATATAGTCAAAATTATCTATCTGGTGTTCAATTAAGAGTTCCAGTCCTTCTTTGGACACAAATTCCTTCCTTCTCCACAGGTCTGAGAGGTAAACTATCCTATGTTCCTCTAATTTGCTTATAATATCACTCTTTATATCTAAATCCTGAACCCATTTAGATCTTATCTTGTATGTGGTGTTAGGTGTGGGTCAAGCCCTAATTTCTTCCACACTAGTTTCCAATTATCCCAACAGTTTTTGTCAAATAATGAGTACTTATCCCAGAAGCTGGGGTCTTTGGGTTTATCAAACCCTAAATGGCTATAGTTATTGCCTAGTTTGTCCTGTGATCCTATCTTATGCCACTGATCGACTACTCTATTTCTTAGCCAGTACCAAATTAACCTCCACCTTTTTGCTTCTATATTATTCTTAAGTAGCTAGTCAGCCTTTGTTTTGTAATATTGGTGAGATGATAATATAGTGGAAAAGTGCTGACTTTGGATTCAGAGGAGCTGAATTAAAATCTTGCCTCTGCTACTTATTACCTGTGTAACTCTAGGTAACTCTCCGAGCTTCAGTTCCTCATTTGATTGCCTCTAAAGCCCCTTTTTCCTCTAAATCTATGTGGAAGGTCACAAGACAGCACACTGCATTTAGAGCTTTTCCTTTTACTGAATAGAATTCTGTCCCGGTATGTGAATGTGAAGACACATTGTTCCTAACTTTGTCCTTTGGGATTTTAGAGAATCATTGAATGTCTTCTTTTCATGAGAGTTCTTTAAAAAGTAGAGGACAGCATAATTTTGAATACTCTTACATTCTTGGTCATGCTCTTATGCATGTATTTGTGCTTTTTAATATCTCTCAAAACATACTGCTTAGGACTGCACGTAATGTCCCCAATGTTACATGACAGTCTGTTACCTAACTCTTTTTGCCCTCTGAATTTTCATTAATACAACTTGAGATTTCATTAGTTTTTTGATTGCCATACAACACTGTTGATGCATATTGAACTTTCAGTAAATCAAAGTATTTAAATATTTTTCACACAAATTGTTGTCTCTCAGTATCACCCCATCTTGTAATTTTTAGAATTTATTTTTTCATTTCATGGAACAAAATAATCATTTCTATTTCACAGTACAATAAAAAAGATGATTGCACATGAAACTATAAATCTACTATGTACAACTTGCTATTCCCTCCCAATATACAACAGTTATCATGTAAATTTCTTATTTCCATTTTTTTTCATCTTGTAATTGTGCAGTTGACACTTTGAATTCAAATGTAAGAGTTTACATTTATCCATAATAACTTCCACTTGATTACATTTAGTTTATTATTCCAGCCTGTGGAAGTCTTTTAAAATCTTGAATATGTCCTACAACATGATGCCCAGCCATTCCATCTTTATGTCATTTGCAAATTGGATAAGCATATGATATTGGTATTTTTTTTTTACAAATTATATAAAGATCTTCAGCTAGCTGAGAGTACAAGCAGAGCCTTTAGCAAGCTACTAAAGATTTCTCTTTTTCTTGATTGTTGTTGATCATTGATTGAAATAACTAAAAATCTTCCTAATGATATTGTTTATCTTTTCCACAGTATCATGAGAGACTTGTCAGATGCCTGAATGAAATAAAGCTTTATTGTCTAGCTCAGGGATTTTTAACCTTTTTTTGTGTGTCCTGGACATCTCAGAATAATGTTTTTAAATGCAAAAGATAAGGTACATGAGATCATAAAGGAAATCAAATACATTGAAATACAAGTGCTAAGAGAATTTTTGAAAAAAGTTTCCTTTGTCCAGCTTAAGAATCCCTGGTTTGGAGCCTAGTACTCCAAACTGATGGTATTGGATGGTAACTATCTAAAAGGATTAGAAGGTTGCTAAGGACAGCCTCTTGCACTTGACAGTGTTCTAATCTCTTGGTACTTTAAAATTTCCCATCAGTCATGCATTTGGAACTTTCTACCAGTTAAGGAAGTACAATCAGAGTCCTAAGTTTAATCAATCCATAGGTATATCAGGCTTAATCACCTCAAGAGAATGACCCTACCTATCCAGAAAGCATTATCAATGCCATTTTTCACACTAAGTCCCACACTACTGCCTATCCTCATCAAAGATATGTTTCATGGGGATGGCATACTTTTTGAGCAGATATAACCTCAGTAGTTGACCAAGATTTTCTGATCAATTTTCTACAAAAGAAAATGAAAAGTCATTTTCCCAAACTTATTCTTTATGATCTCTGACATAGTTAATATATTCTTTCTTGGTTTCCCAGTTCATCACTCTCTGTTCTGGCTTGTTTTTTGTTGTTGTTGTTGTTGTTGTTTTCTTTAGAAATTAGACTTTAGAGCTAATAAATTTAACTTTATGTTGTTCTCTAGTCTCTAATGCTTTCCCCCCACCTCCTGGCTCTTATAATACTCCCTTACTCGAGTCCCTTGGAGCCTCTTTCCACCAGGTAAAATTGATCCATCAAATCACAGCCACCCTTTGATTGACATCTGAGTTATTTCCTGCCTTTTCTCAAACTTGAATATAGTAGCCTTGTGGACACTTCCACGGACCCCTGAATGAGGGGTGGGGAGAAGAGAAGCTTGGAACCACTTGCTAAAGCTTTTCTGAGCCCAGATGACCCTGTGTAGAGGCCAGGCTTCTTCACATCCCATATCTCCTTCAATCACTTACCTGCAATTTAACCCCTCCTCACCCATGCCATTTGATCTTGGTCTTCAATTGCTTTGTACCCAATCTGGTCCTACCTGGGATTTTTGACTTGGAGTCTGGGACAATACTGCTCTAGTTGCTTCTGGGGTTTCCACTTCTTCCCCATCTTTACTTTGCCCTAATGTCCCTTCCAGTAAGAGTCTGTGAGTGGGTGGGAAGCTACCCTAATTTTTGCACCATCCCTTATGGCCTAATGTGGGAAAGGACTCCTTTCTAGAAAAGGATTTGGAATTATTTAGAAATGTTTCTGCTTGTTTAGTCATATTTACCCAATATGAACATCACCCACTGATCACCCACAACTCAAGCTCCTATCACTGCTGATCATTTGTATCTCTTCTGACTAAACTTGCCTCTTTTCCCACCCCACTTTGGAGTTGTCCCACCCTCTGACTGACACAAAGGGAGTCATTTGGAGGCACTAGAAGCCAAATCCATTTGGGCTAAACAGATCAGATGCCTCCTTATGACACCTTCCACCTGCTGCAAAGGACTACTCCGGGGCAGGAGGAACCCCAAGACTTCTTACACTACTGAGACTTTGGGGGATGATGGTGACTACTGAGGAAATTTCACAGAGTATTGCCTCCTAACTGATGAAGACTTCCTTTCACCCCCACCCCTACTATCCAAAAGGATCCAAGATTCCTTCCTTGCAGCCAATCACTAGGAACACTGCCCACTGGATCTCCAAGGTTCCAGCACCTTGACAAGTTTTAATTAGATAGTGTGAGTGCATAAGTGCATAAGCCCTTGAACCTTTCCCTCCCCACAATATCGCTGATATCCTAAATACCAGTTATGTGTATATTGCCTCATGCATCCTCTAAATTTTTATTTATTTCATTACTCCTTACCCTGAGCAATTAATTATGTAGACTTCCTTTCCTGTAGAATCACCTTTCTGGGCTTCATTTTTTTCCTCATTTGTAAAAAAAAAAAAAAAAGGCTTGCTTAGGAAGGCAGTCTAGAAGGCAATGAATTGCAGTAGAACAGTGGTTATTGACCTGAGGTTCATGCATTTCCCAGGATTCCAAGGATGGAATTAAGAGTATCTGTGAACTTGGACAGTAAAAAAAAAAGTTACATGCAAATTCTATCAAACATTTAAAAAACAATTAATTGCAATACTATATAAACTTTTAAAAAGTTAAAGAAGCCTTACAAAATTTCTTTAATGGCTCAGATATTGTTTTGATCTAAATTCAGGAGAGTCAAGGAAGAAAAACTGTAGACCAATTTCATATATTAGTGTATATTTCTGATTGCTCATTTTATTATTTTTGTTATATATATATGTTATATATATATAGAAACATATATTACAAAGGTCTTATGTTAAAACAAACTGTCTTTGTATGAGAAATACAGTGCTGATTTAATATTAGGAAAACAGTAATCATAATTAGCCACATTAATAACAAAGCCAATAAAAAAGCAAATGACAAGGAAAAAAACCTTTTGACAAAATACTATACCAATTCCTATTAAAAAGAAACCCAATAACAACAGCAGCAATAATTACAGACAGGAATAAATGGAGTTTTTCTTTGTTTTTCAGCATTTCATATGAGACTTTCTTTCAATTTTAATCCTTTTCTTTTTTAAAAAAATAAGTTTTTATTTTCAAAATATATGCAAAAATAATTTTTATCACTCATCCTTGCAAAACCTTGTGTTCCAATTTGTTTCTCTCTCCTTTCCCTCTACCTCCTCCCCTAGACAGCAAGTAATCCAATATATGCTAAACATGTGCAATTCTTCACATATTCCAAAATTATCATGCTGCAAAAGAAAAATCAGATCTAAAAGAGAAAAAGATGAGAAAAAAAACAAAAAAGCAAGCAAACAACAACAAAAAGGCAAAAAAAAAATACTATTTTGTAATTTACATTTAGTCCCCATAGTTCTCTTTCTGCATGCAGATGACTTTCTCTATTACAAGTCTATTGGAATTGGCCTGAATCACCTCATTGTTGAAATGAGCCATATACATCAAAACTGATCATTGCAAATTCTTGTTGTTGCTATGTACAATGTTCTCTTAGTTCTATTACTTCACTTAGCATCAGTTCATGAAATCATCCTGCTGGTTGTTTCTTATAGAATAATACATAACATTTATATACCATAGCTTATTCAGCCATTCTCCAACTGATGGGCATCCACTCAGTTTACAATTCCTTGCCCTACAAAAAGGATTGAAATGGAGTTTTTCTTAAAATATATCATACCCTCTAAAACCAAGAGAGAACATTATATGTAATGGAAACAAGCTAGAACTCTTTCTAGAATGATGATTGAAACAAGAATGTCCATTATCATCATTAATATTCAGTATTACTAGGAATGCTAGCTATATCAATAAAATAAAAAAGGAGATAAAAGTAATAAACATAGTCAAAGAGGAAACAAAAATATTGATTTTTGCAGATTATATAATGGATTACTAAGAAACTAATTGAAAAAATGAACAATTTCAGAAAAGTTGCAGAACACAATTCATCCACATTTTTGTGTATTTCAAAAAATTTCAGCAGAGAAATTCATTTAAACTAACAATAGACAGTACAAAGTACTTGAGAGTCTAGTTGTTAAGGTATAGAAAGGAACATTCCAGAACACTCTTTACACAAATAAATGCAGATTTAAACAAATGGAGAAATACTAATTGCTTATGGGTAGGCTGAGTCAAAATAATAAAAATATGAATAAAAAACTAGTACCTAAATTAATTTGTTATTCAATGGCATACCAATCGAACTACCAAAAGACTATTTTATTGACCTAGAAAAAATGGCAAAATTAATCTGGAAGAACAAAAGGTCAAGGATATTAATAGGTTTTATGGGAAAAAGTCTAATTTTGTTGCTTTTCTCAAAGTGACTTTTACTATTCTATTAAAACTTTTATGTAAATTTTATATGTAAAACTTTTACATTTTATTTCATTGTATCTTTGAAATTATCTTCCTTCTGAGTACATATATACACACATGCATATATAAAAATAAATATGTAAATATATGTATATGTGTACATATCCATGGAAATATGCATATATATTTACACATTATCTAGAAAAGAGGTGACACCATGCAGACCTGATTTTGCATATAAATACACAATCATTAATAAGAGGGTAGCTGGCAAGTATAAAGTATAAAGACTTATTTGTCTATTTAGCTTAGGAAATTGAAACAATCAATGACCACAAATTTAGAATAGTAAAATAAAAACATTAAAGTCTTTCATACTTGTACCCTAATATAGTAACTCAGAGAATTACTTTGAGTATTTCAACAACAAAATCCATCATTAAAAACAACAACAACAACAACAACAAACTTTTATAGTTCATCTGACCTACTTATAATAATTTGCTTTGAAAGGAAGGAGGGATATGATTATAGCAAAATAAAGACTGTTCCTTCAACTTGATATTAGCATAACAGAATAAAACTTTATTAATCTTGATTCCAAAGAAGGGTCGAAAGTCTGTTTTTCTTTTTTCTTTTTTTTTCTTTTTCTTTTTTTTGTTATTTTGAATCGCCAATCATAGCAAAATTCTACATTATTCACAAGGTATTCTAGCCAGGTTTAGGATTAATTAGGTAGGAAGTTTCCAAAAGGAAATAGCACAATGGAGAAACTGAAGCAAGAGAATACTTTCATTGCATTTGCAAAAGTCAACCTTCCCAGGCATAGATATCTGAATACCATGTGTAGCAGTCTCAGATTGCAGTCCCATTGAACAGCATATGCCATTTTTCTTGAATAATGATTTATTGATTTAAATAACTATTGAGACATTATATCTAAAATCAAAATTCAAAACAATATCAAAATGTGGTCCCAAGATTATGTGCCTAAAACAGAAAGCTTCAATAATCACAATTTAGGGATAGTCATTATTTTTTTTTCTTTATTAGTTGTAATAATTAGTTAGCAATGAGAACTCACAAGGACTTATATTATTCTCCTTTACAGTTTAAATCCATTCTGGAGTAGCAATTGATCATTAGAAATTAAGAAAATAATGGCATTGCGTAATTCTGTAATATAGTGAACATATGATAGTTCACTCAAAACCTAGAACACTGGTTGTTATAAGCTTCCATGCTGACAGATACCCATATCTTAAGTAATTTCATATTAATTCCTAAGTCAAAAATAAATATTTAAAACTGAGGTCTGTTGAGACCCAGTTGAATCAAAGTTTTAACTTCAATAAATACTCCAGACATAATTTTATAATTTTCATGAACAATGGCTAAATAATTTATTAGATAAGCATCCTTTCTTATGAATCAAATTGTATGCATTCTTATTCAGCTGTGAAAGATCCTAGTTTCTCATTGGATCACTTCATTATTTTAGAATTTCAAAACATTCTTTTAGAAACTTCTTTCACAAAGTTGATATTATGACCTCACTAAGGCTGAAGAATATGGCAAGCTTCCAAACAACTTTACAGAAAAACTCTTGTACTTTTCTTAAATACTAATTATTATTATCAATTTGAAAGCAGAAAATACCCAATTAAATATTTATTGTTTTTAAACATTATGACTGCATTCTCTGACAGTTTAATTCATAATTTAACAGCATCTAGATTAAAAAGAGATGCCAATTTTCTAAGGAAATGATTACATCACCTTTTAGGTATTACTTTTCAAATTCACAGAATTCTTTAAATGATGATTTCTTAAAAAAAATCACAATATGAGAAAAATTAGAAACCTACTAGTGATATAAATAGTGGTATGGATTTTTAAAACATATAATAAAAAGTATTGTCTGCCAAATAACATCAATTCATTTGAATTTATTTCCCAATTATCTACATAAAAAATCACTTCATCAGCTATCAGTTTGGCATTTTGTATTAATCATATTTAAAGAGCAGTATAGTGTAATTACACTTTTAATTCTTAATCATGAAGTTTCTAAAGCATATCCCCTTAATGTCAAATATCAAGTGTATTTTACACTTATGTGTGATCTATCTATGAAGGATCAAACATCACTATTATCCAAATAGTACAAAGCATCTCACTTTTAATGCGGCCACAGTATTATTTAGTTTTATGGGGAAAAAATCAAATAAATTCTGGAATTGTAGTTACAAATTGTATTATTTAATGTCAATTTTTCCAAAAGCCATCAACTTTCAGTACCCCAAATTAAAGGGCCTATTTTTTTCAGGTAGTTCATTTTCAAAGATTTATAGTAACAGTTTCATGTTCTTAATCTTTCTCTTTTTGGAGCCCATGAAGGTCTCTTAAAATATGGAAATTATATACATAATGATATTATTACTGTATATTTCCCACATAAAAATTGGAGTGCACCTTTCTAATGGTCTTTCAAAGACAGTATTTTATTTTGCTATACTCAAATAATAACATGCTTCAAATTTTTCACTATGGCTTCCATTTCCAATTGTAAATTGATAGATTATTGGCAATCTCAAATTACTAACCAGCATTTCTCCAAAAAAATTTAAAATTATTCTTATTTCAATGAGATTCCAAAAAAAGAAAAAAAAACCCTCTCTTTCTAAAACTCTAATTCCTTTACTTTCATGCCTTTCAAACAGAACCAGAATTTGAAACAACCAAAAGAAAAATGATTTTGTAGTCATATTTTTCAACCAAATTGCAGTCACCAAAACCACTTCACTGAAACCATTTTACTACGATTACTGAACCCCTCAAAATAAAATTTTATATATTACTCCAAGCTTTGTTATTGTTTGTTGATGATGACAACACTGCAAAATTGAGAACTGACACAGCAAATGGGAAAAAAACTAAAATACCCGGATGATTTCTAACACCCTCAATATTTACTGAGCTGTATGCCAAAAGGGCATTCTTACAGGATAACTTAAACAATGATGAACCAAAATCAGACAAAAAAGGCAACCCCTGAATAACCCACTACAATACTGTCTACCAGACCAAAGCCACTGAACTAGGACCATGGTCAGAAACTACTGCTAAATTATAATTCAGGCTATAATATGTACAAAAATCTTTTGCTTATGTACCTACAAAAATGAGATTAAAAAAGCATAAGGTTTTGGGAAAAATACCTTATCCTATCTGTTAAAACCTAGAGTTTCTCAGTCCAGCCCTTGCTTTAGACTTGAGTCATGGCATCCTCATGAGAAAGTGGATACTAAGTGTCCCCAAAGTTTCAATAAACTGATAATTCAAATGCAAGAAACAGAAAACAGAAACAAAATGTGGAACAAAGAAGACAGATTTACCTTTCTTTCTGCTATTTTTTTTCCTTTTTGAATATCAGTTTTTATGGCTTGGCTGAATTTTTCCTTTCAGAATTCTCTAAGATAAATACACCTTTGTGCACACTGAAGAATTTCTGAAGTGGAAGCCTCAGTCTTTCCCACTTCAGTGCCTGTTCCTTTATGGTTCACTTAATTTGTTATGGGAGAAATATCTTCTCTCTAAGTTCATGTGTTGGATGACTGCTACCAAATACATATTTATCACAATACAGAAAATTTGCAGATAAAAACCATCCAACTTCAGAGAAAACCTGAACTCTCTTAAGGATTCTGACTAGGCTTCTCATAGGAAAAAATATATCTGAGTGATAGAGAAATAACATATCTACATATTGCAACCTTATATATTCCTCTCAGGTCATAAAAATTAAAGAGAAGATAGATCCATAATCCTATGCTTCCTTCAGTGTTATAAGGTTAAACAAACAATTAAATAGTCATAGATAAATAATCATAGTCTCATATATGTTCTAAGGAAGCAAACTTTGTTAATACTATAAAAGCAATCTATAAAATGATAGCATCAAACTAGATAACTTCTGAGATCCCTGTTAACTTTGAATCTAAGAGTAAGAATCATATCTACAATATAACCTAATGTGTTCATCTAACCTTTGCTTGAATATACTTGCTTCCTACAATCAAGAATAAATCATTACCTCCCAAAGCAGCCCATTCTACTCTTGGATAGCTCTAATTGTTAGAAAGTTTTCCCTTATATGTAACCTAAGTCTTTGTGACTTTCACCTATGTCCTCAATTTTAACATTTGGGGCTAAGAAAAACAAATAAAATATTTCTACAAAATAACCCTTCAAAAATAGGAAACAACAATTTGTGCTACTGCCTTTTAGCCCAAGGTTACTTTCTATCCTTTTTATATATAACTATATATGTATATGTTGTTTTCTCCTATTAACATGTCTGCTCTTTGAAAGCAGTTACTATAGTACTTTTTTGTATCCCCAGAATAATGCCTGGAATGCTAATTTCAGCCTTTAATAAATGCTTGTTGATTGATCAAACTGGTTCTTTACACCTTTTTATTTCCTCTAGACCAAACACTCTTGTTTCAATTGATTCCTGTCAGACAAGATTTTTCGACCCTTTATCTTGTTCACTCTTTTTCAACAGAGAAAAGTGTAGTATCTAAGGGCTCTCTCTCTACCCCTTTCCTGTACATTGGACCTCCAGAAAATTTAATTCAAGGTTAAGGTCCTTTTTGGTTTTGCACCCATTAAAAAAACATAGTTTGTGAGCTTCCACTAATGTGGTTACTTTATTAATTGGCAGGAGAGTATGACTAACAAAAGTGCCTCAACTTTTCTGTAAAAGGAGAAATAGATTGAACTTTAAAATCAGAGATTTTGGATGTGAGTCTCAGTTCTGCTACTTATTATCTGGATGAGTTTGGACAGGGCATATCTCCTTTTTGGATTTAAATTTCTTTGTCTATACAATGAGGGAGTTGGACAAGATGTTCTCTAAGGTTTCATCCAACTCCAAATTTCTGTTTCTAATATTCTAATGCTAAGATTTTAATGAAATATTGTAGTAAGAAAAGTATCAGTAGAACATCCTTCATTAGCCTGGGCCACAAAGTCCCAAATAGCATAGACCATTAGTGGGAAGATTATGGAGGAAGGAGAACATAGAAGGAACATGGATTGTAAAGGGGCATGTGTGAAAGAACAACTAGTGTTTGTAAGAGTATAAGACTTCTAGTGTGTCCGGGTAGTATCTTTATATCACTCCAACTGATCTTGTGTGACTCATAGGCTCTGATAGTACTGTGGTCTCTGTCATATGTGCTCTCTGCTTAGAAGTGATCTGATGGTGTTTGAACTTTGTTTGATGTTGTTTGATTTTATTGTTGCTGCCGATCCACATTGTTGCAGAACCTCTTTTTGCTACCTGTTTTTGGTAGCTGGAACTCTCAGCTGAGGTGCTATCATTTCTCCATAAGAGGAAGAATGAGCACTGCCATCTTTTTAGCTTAGACATTGGAAATTGATTAATCTCTTTTAGTGAGGAAAATCATTAGAGTAAAGGAAGATTTATCAGCTATTCTCAACAAAGAAAGGAATTTGCAGATTTCCAGGTAGCTGGGAGTTGACTTTATATTCAAGTTTCTTGTCCAGAAAGAGAATCTTTGCTTCTAAGGGTCAAGCTCTTTTGCATCACAGAATAAACAACTAAGTAGAACCAGAAAGAATTTAATCTATCTTTGAACTAGTTTTCTTCTGATCTGCAATAGTTCTGACTCAAGTCATTATATGACTTAGAAAGTCTCTTTTAGTTTCAATCAGTTCCCATTGTCAACTGATTCCCCTTTCAAAATCACTTTTAGGAACTTGTAATACTTTTCAACAATTTGCCAAGGGATGTCTAGATCTGAGGTTGCAAGTTTTTCTCAACCCTCAAGATCCTTTGTGATTTACATGGAAATGAAAGGGAGATAGAGGTAAGAACAAAAAACCCTTAGTGGATCCCCATTGAGGCACCAGTATCTACATAAATCCTTTGTCCTAAAGTCCTGTCTTTTTTATACCCAGGTGGCTGGTAAATAGCCTCTTAAGATTTCAGACTTCCTAAAGAAGCAACTTAAAAGCTCAAAATTTCTTCACCTTATCTGTTTTCATTGTCTAATCCAACCTTAGCAAGGTTCTGTTTCTTTGGTTTATCTCTTTCTCCCAATAGCTAGAAGAAGCTCCATCAACCTTCTTTTTATAGGCTTTAATACTCACCCCCAGTTTCAATTCCTTCTGAGCTTTTACTATTCCTGTTTCCAGCCTTGCCACATACAATTTTATGGCTTTTAAAAAATTATCTCCCATTAGCAGCCTTTAATCTCATCTTCTGTATATGCCTTTTAAAAATCTAAGTCTGTCAATGAGTTACCTGTGCATTCACACTGGTCCCTTAAGACCAATTTTTATTTTCGTCCTCACTGTAATTAGTTTATATTGCTACTGTTTCACTGTATATCATAGTATGAAATCTTAGATAGTTATTGGGGAAAATCTTTAAAATATACTTGTTAACCTGCAAGCTTTCTGCCTTTATTCTTGATTCTGCTGAATAGGCTGATATAGGAGGCTTTTTGAATACTAGTGTACCTTTTTGGTGAATTGGTTTTTTAAGGGTTGGATGGAAACGTTTTTCTTTTTTCCACACAAAGCTTTTAAAATTTATGCCCTCAAATAGGAAGAAAATCTGACTGATTACAGTAGGTTATTTTCTGGTGATTACAGGAAGAATCTTGCTCTATTCAAATGAAATTGCTAATGGGGTTTTCAGTAATGTAAAAATGTAATGTGGGTCATTGCCTTTTTTCTTTTTTTAACAGTAATTTGTCCTTTACCTCAGGATTATTATAGAAAATTGTCAATGCAATTTAAGAATGATGAACATTAGTCTGCTCAATTCCTTTGAGATAAGGAATTAATTTTGATTTCTTGCAGAAACAAATTAAAGATGCATATAAAAAATAAAACAGGAAAGATAAGAATGTCATTATACATAGTGGTCAAAATTCTAGGGATGTAAGTTGGCAAGTGAGTTTATCTTCTCCAAAGGAATTTTATTCCTTTCGATATGTGTTAGGAGGAAAACATGAGAAATGGGAATTTATTTTATAATTTAAAAATTGTTACTATATGTTGTTTTACATAATCTTTACCTCCAAATATATCTTTTCCTCATCCCCTACCCAGAGAGTAATTTAATTTACCAAAGAAGAAGAACAACAACAACAAAGAAAAGAAAAGAAGAGAGAGGGAGAATAAAGCAATTTGGCAAAATCTGCTGAGGCTGGCAGTATACACATTGACAGATGAGAAAGAGGCAAACCTTGTTTATTAAAATTGTAGAGAATTCAGTTTCATTTTTGTAGGTGATATTCTTTCCATTTATATTATTTTAGTCATGTGTATTGTTTTCCTAGGCCTGTTTATCTCATTTTGCATCAGTTTAAACATATACACACATATTCTTATATTTTCCCATATTTCCTTCATTCTTCATATTCATTGTTTCTTGTGGCACAATAATGATAGGGAGATGGACTGGACCTGTGATTTCATTAACATATGGAATTATCAGATGAGGAAATTCATTTTTTCATTGAAAGTCCATATTTTATTTTTACATTTTTACATTTTATATCTTATTTTACATTTTATTTGACAACTAAGACATTAAGTATCTTACCTAGGGGGGATATAACCAGTACATGTCACAGGCAAGACATGAATTAAGATCTTCCTGGTTTGGGGGCCAGCTCTCTATCTACTCTGCCGTGATGGACAATAATACTTTATTAAATTCATGTACCACCATTTGTTTGGCCATCCCCTAATTGATGAGCATCTTGTTTTATTTCTAGTATTTTTGGTACTACAAACTATTCTGGTACATACGTGGACTTTTCTTTCTAATTTTGAACCTCTGGTATATATCTAGGAATAGAATCTCTAGGTCAAAATTCTGGACATTTTAGTCTCTTTGTGAGGATAATTCCAAATTGTTTTCCAGAATGATCAGGTTAATTGACAACTCTACTAACAGTGTATTAGTATGCTTATCTGGGGAAATATTTAAAATGAGAATTATTTCACAACTTAGCACTGTTACTTTATCAATAGTCAGCTATTGCCCCCTCAATTCTATAGTAAGTGCTCTTGGCATTATTTCTTCCTTAACTCTATGAAGCTACCTTGGCAGGATGACATATTATTCAAGAGATGCATATTGAAATATCATCAGCTAGTGGCATATTACAGGATACCCTATATCTTAAATTATTTAATACACATTTGGTATTTACCTAATGAATCTCAGAAAAACAGAATCACATGTATGTAGCTTCTTCCAAAGTTTTATTCTGATACCTCATTATATTATGGTAATGACTTAAAACTTTAAAAATAATGTCAGTAGTTAATGACTAAACTCATAATAAAATTATTTAATGGAATATTAATGTGATATAATAATTAATGAAAAGTGATTCAAAAAATGGGAAGATTTAACTACTTCTATGAATTGCTACAGAGTGAGAACGAACACAACTAGGAGAATGATTTACACAAAGACTAAAAATTAAGGAGGAAAACTAATTTGAAAGATTGGTCAATGCACTGATCAGACATAACTTCAGAAGATTCATGATGAAGCTTGTTTTCATAGAGCCAATGAGCTAATTTTGAAGAATGAGATATATTTTTAGAATTAGTCAATTGGCCATGCTCATTAGATGAAAGGAAATGGCTTTAAAAAGAACAGGGATGGGAAATGATGGTGATAGAAAAAAATTAATTAGAGGAACATTGATTATTTTTTTTGAAAGTGGAAGTTCCCAGAGAAATGCAAGCAAGCAGGACAGGTTTGGTACTAACATACTGAATGTATTTTATATCTATAAAGAAAGCTATTTTTAATAGAGATTCATGGTTTCATGTATAGTCCACTTTTTTTCTACTGTTCTTTGTATATGGAATCCTCATTTCCTGGTATTTGCCAAGTTCAGAGTAACAAATCTATATTTTAAAGGGTGCTGAATTTGTGAAAGAGGAAAGATAATTGTTTTAAACCAAATTCATATAGATAATGAAGTCTTTCTTGTATATAAACTTCCTCTTCTTTTGTCTAATTCTTTCCTGGATACCTTGATTCCAAGGATTTTGAATGATTCTGACTCTATTATATAATATGCAATCAAAAATCATGAATATTAAGTTCATTTCATATTAAAATTTCCTCTGCCTTTGTAATTACTTTCAATAAATATTCCTTGGAAATTTCCAAATAGTATCTGGTACTGAAAGATATGTCAATTGAGCCCAATTTCTAAAAAGACATGTATCTGCAACACAATATATTTTCTGATGATTTAAAGTTTTTTTTATCTAACTAGTAGTTATGCTTTACATTTTATATCATTTTAAACAGCTGTAAAAATTAAATTGCATATTATTGTGGGGATAAATTTTACTTTTTCCTCCTTAAGAAAAAATAATGTCAGTGGAGCTCTAATTCATATTAAGCTGGAAGGGATTTGATAATGGACTGGGCAATGAACCATATTTCTCATGTCTAAGTTACCTAGTTAAGTTCACAAAGACTCATAAACAAAAGTTTAGCTGCTGGTTGATGTTTTTTGTATGTTTGTTTTTGTCATAACAAGCCATGAATACCACTTACTAAGGTATGAAAAGAATTGGAAGGAATGGTGGAAGTAATAGGAAAATAATTGACATTTGCTTGATATTTTTAGTGCTCATCAGTGCCTGGCACATAGCAGGCACTGATCGACATTTATATGGTATTTTGAAATTTATGAAGTACTTTACATATGTTATCTCAACATATGTGAATTTCACAAAAATTGTGTGAGATAGAGGACTGGGTTAGAATAAGGGATAATAGGAGGTACTAAATGGTTCAACAGGTAGAATACTGAGTCTGGAGTTAGGAAGACTCATCTTACTGAGTTCAAATCTGACCTCAGATACTTCCTAGCTGTATGACTATGGACCAATCATTTAACTCTGCATTAATTCACTGAAGAAGGGAATGACAATCCATTCCAACATCTTTGCCAAGAAAATCCCTTGGAAAGTATTGGTGTGTGATGGTCCATGGGATCATGAAAAGACTGATATAACTGAACAATAACAAGGTATAATAATAACATGACTTCATTGGCATAAAGAATTCTCTCAATAAGAAAACTCCTACTTACTGCAAGTTAGGACTTGCTTTACAACTTTTAGTCCTAGAGAGCTACCTTGAGTCCAAAGAGTAAAGTCACTTGTTCACTTCACACAGCTGAAATATTTCAGAGCAAGAACTTAAACCCATTTCGAGGACAATTTTCTCTCCACTATCAGGCTACTTGCTGTGAGATAGACCATACAAGTACCATTTTGCAGGTCAGAGCACTGAGGCTCAGAGAAATTAAGTGACTTGACTTGCCCATAATTACACAGTAAGTGTCAAATGCAGGATTTGAGCCCATGTCTTCTTGGCTCATTTTATCATGAATATTGATGCCAGTAAACTAATGAATTTTTGAAGTACTGAATGAAATGTGTGGGTAGCAGTATATCAAGTGCTACTGTAGACAAATGAAATTTTTTTTTAAATTTTGAATTCTGTGAGTTTTTTTTCCTAATAGTCCTACTACTAACTTATGTGAACTTGAAGAAAACAGGCAGTTTTCAAAAGAAGCAATTAAAGTTATCAATGTCACATGAAAAAATGATATAAATAGCCATTAATTAGAGAAATATAAATTAAAGCAACTCTGAAATATTATTTCACCTCTTATTGTCTAGAGTGACAGAAAAGAAAAATGATAAATGCAGGTGGCAATGTGGGAAAATGTGGACATTAACACATTGTTAGTAGAGTTGTGAACTAATTCAACCATTTTGGAGAACAATTTCCAACTACACTGGAAAGGATTAGAAAACTGTGCATAAACAATATTATATGACGATCAATTCTGATGAATATGGCTCTTTTCAACAATGAGATGATTCAGGTCAGTTCCAATGATCTTGTGATGAAGAGAGTCATCTACACACAGGGAGAGGACTGTGGGAATGGAATGTGGATTGCAGCATAACATTTTCACTCTTTTTGTTATTGTTTGCTTGTATTTTATTTTCTTTCTCATTTTTCCCGTTTTGATCTGATTTTTCTTATACAGCAAGATAATTATATAAATATGTATGCATGTATTAGATTTAACATATTTTTTTAACCATGTTTAATGTATATTGGATTATTTGCCATCTAGGGAAGGAGGTGGGAAAAAGGGGAGAAAATTGGAACAAGATTTTGCGGGTCAATGTTGAAAAATTATCCATGCATATGTTTTGAAGAAAAAAAAATTAAAAAACTGTGTGTGCTCTTTGACCCAGCAATATCACGACTATGTATGCATCCTAAGGAAGTTTTTTTAAAAAGGGAAAAAAGGACCCATTATTTATAGCAGCTCTTTTTTCTGGTGACAAAGAATTAGAAATTGAAGGGATGCCCATCAATTGGGGAATGGCTGAACAAGTTGTGGCATGATTGTGATGGGATATTGTTGTGCTAAAAGAAATGATGAGCAGGATAGTTTCAGAAAAAAAACTGGGATGATATATATGAACTAATGCAAAATTAAGTGAACAGAACCAAGAGAACTTTGTACACAGTAACAGTAACATTGTAAGATGATCAACTGTGAAAAACTTATTTACTCTGTTCAAGACAATGATCTAAATCAATTCCAAAGGACCCATGATGAAAAATGTTATTCATCTCTAGAGAGAGAACTGATGAATGCCGAATACAGATTCAAGCATACTTTTTTAATAGGTTAAATATGTGCAAGCCTTTTAAACATATTTCCATATTTTTCATGTTGTCCAAGAAAAAAAAATCAGGCAAAAAGGGAAAAAAAACACAGGAAAGAAAAGACAGAAGGAAGGAAAGGCAGAAAGAAGAAAAAAGAAAGAAAAGGTGAAAATGAAAATACTTCTATCCAATTCAAACTCCATAGTTCTCTCTTTGGATGCAAAAGGCATTTTCCATCCCAAGTCTATTTCAGTTGTCTTGAATCAGTTTTGTTGAGAAGCTCCAAGTCCATCACAGTTGAACATCTCATAATCTTGTTGTTACACTATATGCAGTATTCTCATGATTTTGCTCACTTCATCATCAGTTCATATCAAGCATTTTAAAAAACATTCTTTTGCTTGTGTATATGTGTGTGTGTGCATGTGTGTATTCTTTTGCAACAGGGCTAATACAGATATTTTTAAAATCCCTTCAAAAATTTTATTAATTTAGAAAATTTGATATCACTATACTTGCAAGTGAGGTAAATAAACCACTTGGAAACTTGTGAGCCTTAACATTAAATAAAAAAAAAAAACCAAAAAACCAAAAAAAACCCACCAACACCAACATAGGGGCTATCCAGAAATAAAGGGCCAGATGATAATGGGAGAATAATTCCAGAGTATTAACTTTAATAGGATTTCAGACTGAGAAGATCATTCATACACTTCTTTTTTCCCTTTTAGCCAAACCTGTATTTTCATCAAAATAGAGAATTCCAAGGGTGGAAAATCCCTCTACCAATGCAGATCAAAACCTTCTTTGTAACTGAAAGCCTTGGGGAGTTGACTAGAATCTTGAAAGGCCAGTATCTTGCCCAGGGCTAGTGTGTGTCAGAAGTGACAGTGAACTATAATCTTTTTGGCTCTCCATACCTTTTCCTTATACATTATTCTTAAAACTATATGACTAAAAGGAAACCCTTTCATTACTGCTTAGGAAAAAAAAATGCACACAAATTTCAAATTGGGTGAATATTGTTCCTCCATTGACATCATGAAAGCAAAAGTATAAGCATTAAATAATGGTACTATTCCATCAAATTTTGCTGAAGAGTAGCATACTGGGCTAAAGGAAATCATCTGTATTCAGGAAAATGCTGAATTGAGTCTACATGATAAGAGGAGAGAAACTCAGAGTAATGGCAACTATATGCTCAGAACACTTGGCTATTACGGTTTTACTTTTCAAAACCCTCAATAAAACTGTGGCTTGAATTTTTTGTTTGTTTGTTTGTTTGTTTTTTGCATCGTTAAAGGAAAAAAAATAACAAATGAAAAGAAAACAAGTTGACAAGGACTTTAAAAACCTCCACCACTTTCTGCCTTATGCAGTTTAAAATATCTATCTTGAGCTCAGTGCAAATTCAAACTAAACCTTTGTATTTGTCATACTGTCCCATGTTCACAATATTCACACTCAAAGATCCCCAATCATCATCATCCTTACCAAGATTTTGCTCTGGAGAGGAAAGTTAACATTATTTTTATTTAAATTTTTAAAAGAGTAATAGTAGTTAAGTAAGATGTCTGGTGGCAAGCAGTGACATAGAAAAATTTTCTTCTTATATTTAACTTAATTAGAAAGTGAAATTGATCAGAATATCTCATTTCCTCAAACTCTCTGACTAACTCAAGTTTTACTGTTACTTGATAAAAGAATGTGGGAGGTAACAGAAAATGACTTCAATTTTAATTGTCAAAGTATCATAGAATCATAGGTTCTCATGATATCATAGAATGTTAAAGTTGGTCCAGAGGTTATCTAGATTACCTCCTTTATCTCCCCGATTCTGTTCCCTAGGAATGATTCTGACTAATTAAAACACATTTTGTCAAAAGAACTTTACACAAAAGTTATCTGGGCTTCATTTGACATTGAGCAGCTAGGTGGCACAGTGGATAGAGCTCTGGGCCTGGAAAACTCATTTCCATGAATTCAAATCTGGCCTCAGATACTTACTAGCTGTGTGAGCCTATGCAAATCCCTATAGGATAACCAGTGTAACTGTATAATTATGGCTTGCTATTGGCTTTTCTCCTGCTGATTGGTTGCTCTCTATCACTATCAGAAAAATGACAAAGCACTTTGAAAAGACCAAATGTACATTTAAGGTGAATTACCACCTACCATAGACAAAATTAGAGAAGAACATTAACATTCAATAGGGCCTTTTGGGCATTATGTAGCTAAGGAATGGAGCATAACACTAATTTGTAGGCAATAGGTATAACTTTGTTCCCAAAAGATAAAATTAAATTGTTTACTCTACAGAAAATCAGTATGGGTCCTGAATGAACTGTAAAATTAATTGAGAGTCTGAACCTCATTTCTATTGCAATCAAGGATTGTCCAGCTTCATTGAGGGCGTGGAAAATAATAGATGAGACAAGCTGAAGACAGTCTTTAAAGTAAATTGTTTACTATGCTAAGAAATATATGAAAAAAAGAAAAAAGGAAAAAAAGAAGAGAAAATAAGGCTCAATTAACAAGCCAAAAAAGAGAGAGGGTAGACAAGAAAAGTAAGATGGCAGGGAACTAAGAGAGAATTTCTGTTTTGGGGGGGAAGCCTAGGGAGATATAAAGACAAAAGTGGAGAAGCCCAGAAAATTGAGTTGTCAGGATCTCCTGGCATAGGTACCCCTTTGTCTTTTGGTTGACTTTTTGCCTCTTTTATATTAGACACATTTTCATGGTCTTTTAGAGCAAAAAGGAGACATCATTTATTCCAAACCCTCATTTTCACAAATGAAGGAATGGAAACCTAGAGTGGTAAGGCGATTTGGCAAAGGTCAGATAGCTAGTAAACTGCAAAAAATGGTTCCTAGATACTTGTTTAGGCCTCTTTTCACTCCATTATTTTGTTTTCTTATTTTCCTTTATCTTTTTTTTTGAAAAAGTTAAAATATTGTGGAAAAGGAGTGGATGTCACAAATACATAGAGTTAAATTCAATTAAAAATATTCCAAGGCTTGTGGTAGGACAAAATATTATACCCTCATACTGGGAATGGTGCATAATTTAGATAAGATATGTTCTACAATTAATCTGGCTTCATTTGACATGAAAGGAAGGACTTTTGCTACCAAACGTGTTTAGAAACAAATACTGAAGGTTTTAGGTGAAGGAACTAGGGCTCAGAGCATTCAAGGTTCAGTTCAAGGAATAGATATGTTGAACCTGGAAAGGAAAAGACTTAGATAGATGGGATAAGCATTGTCATGGACTTTTGTAGTTATTAGATTGTGAGCTCCCTGAAAACAGTGACTGCCTTTTACTTTCCTTTGAATCTCACTGTGCCTGAAACATAGTGGGTGCTTCATAAATGCTTGTTAACTGATTAACAATTTTAAGGGTTGTTATGTGGGAAAAGGATTAAATTTTCTTTCTTGGCCTTGGAGGACAAAAATAAAAGTATATTATATGTAACAGTAATTACCTCATTTTAAGTCTAAGTGGCAATATAATGGCTCTTAGTATTTTTGTGTTTCCTTCCTTTTTACTTTGGGGAGTTTATCTCAGTTGAAAAGTTATAAGTTGGGTTACAATCTCACTAAGTTCCAGTTAGAAAAAATTTCTAACATTTAAGCCGAGGTTAGGCTCTCTGCCTAACTTCACATTTATATCTATTTCTGGTTAAGCCTTGGACTCTGTGGTTGAGGTAAAATTCAGTTTACTGGAAATGTTTGTGTAACAAAATAGCAGATTGTATTATAGTAGCTGTAAAAAGATAGGAACCAGAAGAAGAAAATGGGGAAAAAGAGACTTTTTCTTAGGACTTTCTTTAGTCTTCCTTGTATCTTTTGTTCTGAGATGCTTCTGCAGCCAATAACTCTTTCTTAATATCTCATATATTCTCTGCCACAGATTGGTTTTGACTTTGTTCTTCAGGGATATGCTGGAATTCCATTCTTTTTCCGAGGTCTTGAATCCATCTCTTCTCAGATAGAATGATAATTTATAGATGAGCTCTGTGACATGATCAGTCTTTTTTCTCTATGGAAATATGATTCTTGTGCAATGCCTCCTTCTTAATCTAAGACCTAGGAGAATGATTTATTATGTGTCACATTAAGTGAGATGGAACTGAGTAAATACATTATCTCTTTACTTTACAGGAACACCTCTTGATAGCTATATGATTGTGGGTAATTCTATGTTTCAGTTTCCTCATCTGTAAAATGGGGCTAACAATATTTAGTCTACTTACAAAATGAGGTGATTATGAGGATCAAATGAGACACTACATGTAAAGTTCTCTGCTAAACCTTATAGAATCATATATGAATCACATAATCACAGTAGAACAGGTTGCCCTGTAAGTTTAAATAAAACCTGATATGTTGCCTTACGTAGTCTATTAGAATCATGAAATCTTATGATTATGAATCAGGAGGGAATTTATAGGACATTTAGTTAAATCTCCTCATTTTTGGATGAGTAAATTGAGACTCAGGGAGATTTAATTAGCTTGGAGTGATAAATGCCTGAGGTAAGATTTGAACTTAGATCCTGTGACTCCAAGTCACATGCTCTTTCTAGTCTATTCTGCTGTCTTCCTTCATTATTCTCATTATTTATTAAATTTCTGAGTTGAAAAGGAAACTAGATCATTTAGTTCAACCTCTTGTACAAAAAGCATGAATCTCATCTACACTATATAGCCTCTTGAAGACTTCTAATGTTGGGTACCTAACTTTTCCCCTCTCCTTCCATTTCATTTTGGACCAATTCTAATTATAAGAAATTATATTGAATTCACTTTCCAATTATGAGTTCTGGGACCAAGAAGAACAAATCTATTTGCTATTCACATGACAATTTTTTAAATATTTGAAAAAGGCTATGCTATGCCCTCAAATCTTCCCTTCTCTAAGCTAAACCTCTCTAATTCTTTCAACTGATCATCCTATGGTATGATTTTGAATCTTCTCATCATTTTCTAAAGTGTTATCATATCTAAAATGTAGTGTGTAGGACTAGAAAATATTTTATAGATGTGTTTTGAAAAGGTCAGTGTACAGTGGGACTATTGCCAAAAAAACTGCTGACCTCTCTTGTCTCTAGGCAAATCAGAGTACTAACTGTTATTTGAACTTGATATTCTATCTTCCATCTTGATACGTTTGCACAGGTGGTTCCTCTGTGTCTAGAATTTATTCCTTCCCTATCAATCCTTTTGGATTCCTTATCTTCCTGTTTAGGCTTAACTAAAATATTACTTCTTCTATGAATATTTTCTTAATTCTCCCAGCTATTGTTGCTCTCTTTCTTTCTCTCTCTTTAAATTTCACGTAGCACTGCTTCTTTCAATCCTTACCTTGTGCAAGTTAATCTGTGCACATAATGTATCTCATGATTTTCATCCCCAGTAAAACATAAGCTCTTTGAGGCCAGGAATTATTCAATTATTAAATTATCTTTGTAGATAGTACAGGTTTCAGCATAGATGTTTATGATGATATAGTATAGCTATATCTATACTATAGATACAGCATACAGTATAGATACTAAATATTCAGTTCCACACCAAATATTTAGTTGGAAAATCAATTACATGAACTGTATTGGCTACCACAACTGCTTACTTAGATTGTACTTGCAATCAGTCATAGAGTAAAAACAACCACCACTGCCACAACAAAAATAATAATCTCAGAACTTGTGGGGTTAGGTAGGGTAACAATTATCTAAAGAGCCATCCCCTCGACAATGCCCTGCTTTGTCTTGAGAATGTTCAGCAAAGAAAATTATTGCCTCCCTTCGCCCATTCTTAATTTGGATAACCTGAATTGTAGGGAGTTTTCTCCTTATATAGAATTCAAATCTTTATGCAGCTTGAATCTATTATTTTTATTTTTGCCCTGTGGGGCCAAGGGAAAAAAATGATTTCAACTTGAATTCTCCATGAAGACTCTTTAAGCAATTAATGTTCCTCCTTCAAAATCTTCTGTTTTTTAGGTCCTCTATTCCTTTAACTTATTCCTGGTATAATTTCCAATACTCTCATGATCCTATCCATCTTCCTCTACACCTTTTCTAATCGGTCAAAACTCTTTTGAAAGTGACTCTGAGAAGGGAACATGATATTCAGGACAGTATGCAGCAGGGCTATTATCTCTACTACTCTGGTCAACAAGATTCCATTAATGCAGCCTAAGAGCTTACCATCTTTGGTTATACCATGGACTTATATTGAGCATGTAGCTCCAGGTCTTTTTCACATGAGTTTCTCCCCAGCAATATTTCCCAACCCAAGTTTTAGGTTGGGTTAAACCTAAAATTTAAATTCCTTAAGCCTGTTTAGAAATTTACATTGTTCTCTATTCATTTTTGCCACATTATATTTGGTCCACCATTTTAGCCTGTCAGGATCCATGCAGATGGTGATTCTTTTATCCAGTTTTGAGCTTACATAGATCTGGCTAATGACTCTTGCTAGGCATGTATAGTTAATTTACCCCTTCCCCAGTATATATTGCCCAGGCAATTGGGTGACTTGACCAGGGTCACACAGCTAGGAAGTATTAGATGTCTGAGGTTAGATTTGAACTCAGGTCCTCCTGACTTCAGGGCTGGTGCTCTATCCACTGCACCATCTAGCTGCCCTCATAATACTTTATCTTTAAAAAGACATCCCTCTCATCTGTCGTGATGCTCACTATTGTAGTTACAATTTCTTCAAATGTAGTACAAACATTGGTGCTGGATTTTTCCAGCAATGAATCAGTGTTCATTGTTGTCTACCTTCATTTATAATATTAGTGTGCACTTAAACATGCAATAACTATGTGTCAATTTGTCTTGACCTGGTTACTACAAATTTAGCATTCTTGTGGTTTTCTTGTGGCTGTTGTCCTTTGTTATACTGTCAGTTGCATCCTACTTGTATTTTTGAGATTACATGCTAACAATACTTTCTTTAACCAACAGAGTTATTTCTAACTACCATCAAAGGGACCAGATCTGAGCCAGCTACTGCTTATTCTATTGTCCTATTCTGTCACTTTCTGATTACTGTTGTGTAATTCCTGCAGTTTAATCCCATACCTATGATTCCATTCAACCAATGTTTGCTAAGTATCTATTATTCTCACCACACTATGTTAGATATAAATCATTGATGAAATAGAATAAGATCAAGGACAGATCTTTGGGGAACTCCGCTAATGATGTTCCTTCAAGTTGACATTGACTATTATTTTACTGTTCTTTGAATACATTTTAAATTCCCTAATCTAGATGGTATGTCTATTTTGTCCACAAGGATATCAAAATAGAGGATGTCAAATTTTTCAACTATATCTAATAGCTAACATTTACATAGTACTTTAAATTTTATAAAAATCTTTGTAGGTATTATTCCATTCCCTTTGAGGTAGGGGCTAAGTTACTATTATCCCCATTTTAAATGTAAGGAGAATAGACTGGAAGAGGGGAAGTAACTTGTTGAGAGTCATTCAGCTGGCAAGTATTTTAGGCAAGATTTGAAGTCAGGTCTTCCTGACTCCAAGTTCAGAGCTCTATTCATTGTACCACCAGGCTACATTCTCCTGACAGATTGTAATTATGCTTTAATCCAGTCCATAGTTTCCATCTTGAACATAAGAATAGCATGAAAGAGTTTGTAAAATAGTTCACTAAAATCTAGGTGAAATAGTATACCCTTATGAAACTTTAGCAGAGATGAATCAGATTTTCAATAAGAGAGAAAAGACTGAAAAATGTCTAAGGGGTAATCTTTTCAAATGCAAAAGAAAGCACTCCATGTATCAGAAGGAGCCTGTGGCTTGATTTGTTCAATTCCTTATAAAAAGGTCAGGAAAGACATAAATTTCCCCTAGGAGACAGCCTGCTACAAGTATGGCACCTTTGCCTTATATGATTAATTTAATGTCTATGCACCTCTGTCAAGTCCCTAGGACTTAGGTAGATGGAGTTCCCACTTTGGGAATTCTCTTCACCTATCTGCTTATTTAAACAGTAAATTAAATTTTTGTTCCTCCTCCTCCTCCTCCTCTTCTTTCCCTTAAGTATACAGAAGCAGCTTTGTATGTCTTACATCTAACAATGTTCAATCCTGATGTCAACTGGGACAGAAAGAATAACTCAGATCCTTGGAATAAGCCTTCTCCCACTGATCAATACAAATTCTACTCAGTAAATGTGGATAATAATAAACTGAAGAAAGAAGGTCCAGATTTCTAAATGAAAACCATCCTTTTTCAAGCTCCTCAGATCTTTTAGAAGTAATCCCACAACTCCACATTTAGTTAAGAAATGTTAGATTTTTTCCTCATGTTGCATGAAATCATGTTAGGTTTAATGGATGAATAAAGATGTAAAACTTAAGAAATGCCTTGTTGGGATATGAAGCAAGTGTAACTGTGTGACTACTAATCTCCATGTTCCAGATCCTTCATTCAAGATATATTATATACTGAATGTTGAGGTCAGTCCTCATTATACTCCTTCATTGATTGAGCAAACATTTTAAATATTTAAGTATTAAATATAAGTGTTAGATCCTAGGCTTAATCTGAGGTTTCTTGATTTAAGGAATTGAGTCCTGTCCACTCTATAAGTTTCTGTGAAAGTGAAAAATTTGGAGGCAAAGAAGGAGAAAATGAGCCCTTTGGTGTGCTAAATTTTTTATTTATTTTTATTTGTTTTAGTACATTATGCATTGAAAAACTTGGATCAAGTTTTTTATACTTGATCCTCTTATTTTTCTATTGATGAAACCACCATTAAATTGTTACCAAGATCTGTAACTCAGAAATCACTTTTGACTGTTCCTTTTCCTCAACTTTCAGATTCCATAGTTACTCAAGTTCTTTGATTTTGTTACTTTGATAATTTAAGGATCTATATTTTCATCAGTGTGGATTTTCTCTCCCCTTAAATTGATGGATCACAATCCTCACATGGCATTAACTAGAGATCACTCACTAATCTGATTGTTGTTCTCTGGATGCTTTTTCAGCTTGTAATTTTTTGTTTTGGGAAACAAACATGTGTTTCCATCAGTATGGAGAATTCCTATTATTGAAATATTCTCTTCTAATGTAGATAGGCAATTCTTCAGTAGCTTGTTGATTTAGATATCTGCCTGGGATCTTGAGAGATTAAGTATTATATCATTGATCATTCAGACAAACCATGTCTTTTGAGTTGCAAGGTTGGGCCCTATCCACTATGTAAGGCTATTTCTGTCTGGTTTATCATTGTTCATCCCTAAAATGTGGTTTTCATAATTGAACATAATATTACACTTGTGTTATAACTCTCAGGGAATATGGGGGAACTGTCTCCTCATTTCTTGAACCTATGGTTGTCTTAATGTATTCTAAGATTTTGTTGATTTCCTTGGCTACAATATCATACTGTTGACTTAGGTCAAACTTGAAAGCCATTAAAACTTCAGGTCTTTTCCTAAATAAACAGCTACCTATATTGCTTCCCTAATCTTATACTTAAGAAGTTGATTTTTAAAATGAATACATCTCTAAATTTCATATTTGTCCCTGGTAAGATAAATAGATAAGGACTTGAATATTATTTTAATCTATTTGGTTTGATATTCTAATGTAGCTTTCACTTTTTCTTTGTATTTGCAATACTTAGCATAGTCCCTGGCATGTAATAAGGACTTGATAAATGCTTGCTGATTGGTCTGACAGATCTTTTTCAACTTTAATTCATCATCCATTGTGTTAGCTATTCCTTCTTTGTTATATAAAATTTTAATTAATATGTTGTCTATGTTTTTTATCTAAGACATTGATTAAAAATTTTAAAAGATGGTACAAAATCTTGGGTTTCTTCACTGAAGACCTCTTTTGAAGTTGATATAGAAACACTTTTGAATCTGGTCATTTGACTAGTTTGGAATTCATCTGGTTCTACATCTCTCCAATTTGTCTAGAAATGTAGCATGAGGGCCATTTTTCTTTTGGTTTTAAAAGAAAAAAGGACTGAAACTGTGGGAAATTATACAGAATTAGATAGATATTTTGATTTCTCTTTGCATTTGGTCTCCTGATTTGATGCTAACTTCCTGGTTCTGACTGTTCTGGCAAACAGTTTTCATTTAACTTATCCTTTAACTTTGGTGCTTTACAGTTATTTACACCTATGTATCACCCCATCTTCTCTCTCTTTTTTTTTACATTTGGTGTTGACTCTCTTCTTTTTTTTTAATATAAAGCTTTTTATTTACAAAACATATGAGTGATTTTTCAACATTGACCTTTGCAAAAACTTTTTTTTCCCAAGCTTTTCCCCTCCTTCCCCCCACCCCCACCCCTAGATGACAGGTAATCTAATACATGCTAAATAGGATAAATTATATGACAAATACAATACATGTATACATATCTATATAGTCATCTTACTGCACAAGAAACATCAGATCTAGAAAGAGAAGAAGAAAAAAACAACCTAAGAAGGAAAACAAAAATGCATGGAAATATTCACAGAAAGCGTTAAAATGCTGTGTTGTGGTTCACACTCAGTTCCCACAGGCCTCTCTCTGGATGTATATGACTATCTTCATCGCTGAACAACTGGTTTGAATCACATCATTGTTGAAGAGAACCATGTCCATCAAAATTGATCATCGTATAGTCTTGTTGCTGTGTATAATGTTCTCCTGGTTTTGCTGATTTCACTCAGCATCAGTTCATGCAAGTCTCTCCAGGCCTCTCTGAAATCCTCCTGTTGGTCATTTCTTACAGAACAATAATATTCCATAACATTCACATACCATAATTTATTCAGCCATTCTCCAATTGATGGGCATCCTTTCAATTTCCAGTTTCTTGCCACTACAAAAAGGGCTGCCACAAACATTTTTGCACATGTGGGTCCCTTTCCCTCCTTTAAAATCTCTTTGGGATATAGGCCCAGTAGAAACACTGCTGGGTCAAATGGTATGCACAGCTTGATAACTTTTTGAGCATAGTTCCAAATTGCTCTCCAGAATGCTTGGATCTGTTCACAGTTCCACCAACAATGTATCAGTGTCCCAGTTTTCCCACATCCCCTCCAACAGTTATCATTATCATTTCCTGTCATTTTAGCCAATCTGACAGGTGTGTAGTGGTAT
>JAJPUD010002221.1:7792-72453 GCA_023553655.1 Myrmecobius fasciatus | reverse complement strand
CTGATTGAATTATTTCTGGTGCTGATCAGTCCTGTTTTGAGGTTCTTCCAGAGTATCTTCTAGAATCGTGTTGTTCTCCAGATATTGTGGATTTTTTTTGCTTTAAGATCAGTCTAGAGGCTTCATATGTTGTTGGTTTGAGGGGAGGTTAGAGGAGGTTACAGAGACTCCTGTCTGATCTCTGCCACCATGGCTCCACCCCTGGAAGGAAGCCTGACTCTCTTCTTAATAGCCAACTCACATTGCCTCATGGATCCTAGGTGGGGATCACCCTTCCCCTTGCCTCAGAGAGTGCTAAATTATGGCCTTGTATCTACTACGGCTAATTGGGAGTCTGAGAATACAGTGAAGCCTTTCCCCGTGATTGAAACTATATTCCAATCCTCATCTCTGTATATTGAAAGCCCTTCACTAGTTCAAGCCTCAACTCAGTTGCTCAACCTTTTCCACAAAACCTTTCACCTTATCCCATGATCCAGGTATGAAGCAATCATATCTTAATCAAATTTCTCATAGCACTGTTGCCCAATCATTTATATTTATTTCATTCTTCTATATCAAAGAATCATTTCTCTGCCCACCTTAACCCTATGCATTCTCTTCTGACCCCCTCTTAGATTTTAAACTCCTTGAGAGCAGGGTTTATGTATCATACCACCTTTTCTCCTACATAGTAGAGTGACTTTCAAATAGTAACATTTACTAAAGGTTTGTTGAAATGCTATTGAAATAAACAGCAAAAAATTCAATAAAATTAGATTTATATTAATAAATATAAGGAAATAGTAGGTGCAGTTTAGTTGGAAAAATTAAAGATGTTAATGACAATTTTAAAATACCAGAGTGAAGAAATTCTATCATACTTGTTATTAATCTGAATGAATTCATGGTGATTGGTCAACTATCATTATTAGCACTATCAAGAATAAAACTAATTTATGGGTCCAGATCTTATAGCTAGTAAGTGATTAAGGCAGAATTTGAACTCAGATCTTCCCAGCTCCAAGTTCCTTGCTCCACTTAATGTACTAGGTAGCTGCCTTGGGAAGGGATTTCACCTAATTATCTAGGACAAATCATAATTGAATAGATATTTTCCCCAAAGCAACTATGATAAATAAGTTTTTAAGGACTTTTGCTTGAAGACTTGAGTGAAAATCAATCTACTCCCTCCTGCCCCTCTGCAAATTCTGCTCTTTGTTCCTACTTTTGCTTTTTGTGACCAAACAAGCTGGACAAGTCATATCTCTCAATTCCACATGCCAGCTGTCCTTATATTTAAAGAAGGATTTAAAGAGGGTTCCTCCAAAGATTTCTTTCCTCCAAGCAAAATATCCTTATTTCATTCAATTTAATAAATATTTAGTAGGTAATTCTGTGCGGTCTGGATGAAGATGAAATAAAAATAAGAATAAACAAGCACTTGCCCTCAAGGAGTTTCCATTCTATTGGCACAAACAGCAGTTCTTCTACTTATTACCAGCCACTTTGGATAAATCACTTGAACTCTTTGGTCTCAATTTACTTCATCTGTTTTCATTTATTATTTCTTTAGATTCAGTAACTAAACTTAAAAAACAAACAAAAAAGAAACTCATAGTTTTCAGAGAGTCTAATGATTCAAATGAAAATTTCTTGATCTCTTTCCAAGGTCAGTTGTTTATGATATTAAGTTCTTCTATTTTTTCAGTCTTTTGATTTTTTTCTAATATTTCTTAATTGTCTCATTAAGTTATTGATTTATGTTTGGTCTAGGCTAGTTTTCAGAGAGCTCATTACTTAAAGAAAATTTACTACTTTATATTCTAAGCATTAATTCATCTTTAGAACTTTTATTTATTTTAAAAATCTTGCTTTATTTCTTCTAAGTATTTATTAAATTCTTGCAGAAAATCCATTCCTCCCCTGCCTTGAGTCTCTGCTTACAGTTGCTATTTTCTCTTTCTAGGCTGGACATTGGGAAGTCTTTAGATTTACAATAATTTTTTTATTCTGGTTAATATTTTCTTTCATTTGGTTGTCTCTTTCACTCATTTCTGAAGTTGAGGCTTTGTTCCAGGGCCAGCTTCCTTTTGTGATCTTGGGTAACACGGTTGGCCCTGATTGTCTTATTTAGGATCCTCTGTTTTCTTGCCTTGTACCTCATGCTATTAGGCTCTTCATGATCTTTTAGTTCAGAAAGTTGGCCTTCAATGGATGCCCATAAGTTGGAGAATGGTTGAATAAATTATGGTATGTGAATGTTATACAATATTATTGTTCTATAAGAAATGACCAGCAGGATGATTTCAGAGAGGCCTGGAGAGACTTATGTGAACTGATGGTAAGTGAAGTGAGCAGAACCAGGAGATCATTATACACAGAAACAGCAAGATCATACAATGATCAATTCTGATGGATGCGGCTCTTTCCAAAAATGAGGTGATTCAGGCCAGTTCCAATGATCTTGTGATGAAGAGAACCATCTGCACCCAGAGAGAGGACTGTGGGAACTGAGTGTGGTTCACAATATAACATTCTCACTCTTTTAGTTGTGGTTCGTTTGCATTTTTTTTTCTTACTCATTTTCTTTCCTTTTTGATCTGATTTTTCTTGTGCAGCAAGAGAATTGTATAAATATATTTAAACATATTGGATTTAACATATATTTTAACATGTTCAGCATATATTGGATTCCTTGCTATCTAGGAGAGGGGGAGGGAAGAGGAGAAAATCTGAAGCATAAGGCTATGCAAGGGTCAATGTTGTCAAATTATTCATGCATATGTTTTGAAAATAAAAAGCTTTAAACATTGAAGAAAAAAAAAAGAAAGCTGGCCTTCAGGGCCCTCTGGGACATCTCTGGCTGTGTATCTTGGAGTTCCTGGAATCCTGAGCTGTGCAGATGTGAATGCTGTCATGCTGCACTGAATGTTGACATTCATCTGGGCTTCCAAGGACCATTTTCTGACACTTGCCACATCATTTCTCCAATCTTTTCCTCTTTTTTTGTTACGGACACAGTTTTCTGCAGGCTATATGTATCTCTGATCTTGTAGGCTATTGACTTGTCTGCCTGTACTTACTGGTGGTACCCTTTCTTATTGCTTGTGGGCTTTTGGATGACTATGGAGTTCTGGGATGGAAGCATTACAAGGAAAATGTCAGATTTTTGGTGGACTAGTTATCTCTTCTTTTCTTCTCTGAAATGAGGGACTTGGATGAGATGGTGTCTAAAGTTTCTTTCATCTCTTGATCTGTTATCTGGTACACAGGGAGTGACTATGAAATAGAAAATTAATGCAAAATAATTTCAGTTTGGGAGCAGGCACTTCAAGCAATCTTTCTATGGTATGATTTTTCAGTCCTGTCAGCAAGCTGTTTGCTTTCCTCTGGATGCTTGCCAGCTTGTCAATGCCCTTCTTTAAAATCTGGTGACTGGAACTGAATACAGTTCTCAAGATGGCAGAATACAGTGGCTTATCTTGTTCTGAACACAGTGTCTCTATTAAGGTCAGGCTAACACTTGTATTAGTCTTTAGGTATCTCAGGTCACATGTTAAGTCATATTGAGCTTTCAAGTCCCTAAAACCTCCAGATCTTTTTCAAATGAAACTATTGTTTTATCTTTTTATGGGGCCTTTCAGAGGCTCACAGATAATAGATGGTACCATAAGAAAACTTCTTTTCCATTCTACAGTTTTTAAGCAGATGTCAGAGAGTAATTAGTAAATTATAAAGAAGATTTGGCCAGATGATCATAAGATCTTTCCAGAATGGTCATCTTATTAGCTCATTAACTCTTGTCTATTTAAAACTCAACCTAATTTAAATACCAAATGGAGGTGCAGCTAGTCAATTTGCTTAAGATCCATCCATTTCTCTGAAAGGCAGCCTGGAATTCACAATTTGTGTCCATGGACCATCTGCATTGGTGAAGTAGTTATTCTCAGAGTAGCTCTGGGGCATCAGGGAGTGGCCTAGAGAATGGCCTGTACATTGCATAAAGTACCACCTACTCCTTCCTCCTTTTTGCCCAGCAATGCCTTTATCCCTCATTCTCTCCCCATACTCTTAAGAGCTTAAAATTCTGGCCTCAGCTTACTTTGATTGATAACCTGGTAATGTTGCTTGCTTAGCCTATCTGCATCTTATTATCATGCTTTGTAACAGACCAACAGTGTGATTAATCACTACTAATAATAATGCTCCGAACTTTCCTTTGCCCAGAATGTTAACTTATATTACTCTATTTATTTATCAGTCTTCTGTACTTTTTTTAAAACCTCTATAGCAGTAGGGAATAAATGTAGAAGAATTATGAGAGAAAATTACTCCTGGTTGCCAAGAGTGGTATTTTTGAATTTCCTCAAAGGCAACTCAAGCAACTACAAGGAATGCTGCCCTGACTGCCTAGAGAAAATTGCCAGTGCTGCCAGAAGCAAACGTTCCATGATTGCCAAGGTGGCAACTTGCCTCCAGACCCCATAAGAGGAAACTTGGAAAACTGCCAGAACTCCTGGCTATCACTGTCTGTCATGGGGTTGTAGAGTGCAAGGAACGTGAACTTGGATTCAGAGGGTATGGTTCAGGGTCCACTGTGCCACTTACTAGCTATGTGACCTCGGGTACTAGAATGAGGAGAAATGCAAAATGGAAGAAAATGGATGAGAAAGTGAAATATTTTATTTGTATATGCAATATACTTAATAAAGCAGGATGTGTTTTTCTTTGCTGAGAGGAACATGAAACAGGGAAAAGATAAATGACTGACTAAAAGTTAGTTCTGGTTGAACTTAGGTCTCCCTACAATTGTGTGTATATACATAATCTTCCTTTTTTGAATCAATTCTAATGAGAATGAAATTCAAGCATCACCTGACATCCTACCATTTTCCCCTCCATTGTAAAATGTTCTCTCTTGAATGGCTCTCTTATGTGAGAAAATTTTCTACCTCTCCCTTCTCCCTTCTCCCAGTACATCCCTCTTTCTCCCAGCTCCAATTTTTTTGGGGGGGAGATTATTCCAACATAAATAACTCATAGACATGCCTTGCATCTATGTAAACTCTCTTTGCCCCAATAATGATAAAGTTCTTAGGAGTTACACATGTCATCTTCCCACATAGGAATGTAAATAGTTTAACTTTATTGAGTTCTTTATGATTATGCTTTCATATTTATCTTTTTATGCTTCTGTTGTGTCTTATATTTGAATATCAAATTTTCTCTTCAATCCCCTTTTTTTAAAATCAGGAATGCTCTCTGGATTTAAGATATCAGCTCAATGTTCCTTGATAATTTCTTGAATTATAATATTTATGATCTTTCTTTGATCATAACTTTCAGATAGTCTAATAATTCTTAAATTATCTCTATCTGATCTATTTTCCCGGTCACTTATTTTTCTGATGACATGTCATATTCTTTTTCATTCTCTTAACTTTGTTTTATTGTTTCTTGATATCTCATGGAGTCATTAGCTTCCATATTCAATTCCAGTTTTTCAGAAGTTATTTTCTTGAGTAAGCTTTTGTTCCTTCTTTTCTCTTTTCATAAATTCTGTTTTTTTAAGGATTTTTTTCTTCAGTGAATATTTGTGTATGTATGTGTGTATGTGTATTCAGTGAATTTTGTGTATGTGTGTACTACTGAACTAATTCTGTTTTTAAGGTGTTTTTTTCCAGGACTTTCTTGTGCCTTAAAAAAGCTATAATTGTCTTTTCATAATTTTCTTGCATCATTCTCATTTTCTTTCCCATTTTTCCTCAACTACACTAATCTCTCTCTTTTTTTTAACTCTTCCAGGAATTCTTGTTGGGCTTGGGTTCAATTGACATATTTTTTGATACTTTGTAGCTGTATTCACATTGTTGTCTTTTGAGTTTATCTCTTGTTCTTTCTGTTTTTAATGGCTTTTTATGGTGTTTTCTTTTGCTGTTGTTGTTTGTTTACTGACCTTTCTAATCTATTTCTTGACTTTGAACTTTATATTAAAGTTAGGCTCTGCTAATCATAGGGCATGGAGCCACTGTTCTAAGCTTCAGGTTTTTTCTTGCTGCTGTATTTTTTGCTAGTGAAGGGTCTCCCTGTAATCTTTTTTGAGCTGTTGTTCTACAGTCTCATCATTTCTGGGTTAAGAGCTCCTGAAGATGCTGCTACTGTTATTCATGTGTATATGGTGGGGTTCTGGAAGACTCCTACCAGACCTCCACCAGATCTCCACTCAATGTGGTCTTAGATGAAGAAAAGGACTCTATGAGGTAAGGAGAGAATGCATTTCATGCATGGGAGGCAATTGCAATGCAAAGATATCAGACACATGAATTGAAGTTGTACTGAGGAATTGAGAAGATAGTGTGACTGAACTACAGAGTGTGAGAGAAGGAATAGTGTGCACTGAGTAGTACCCAATGAAAAGTTGCAACCAGGTTGTGTAGAGTTTTGAAAGCTAAAAAGAAGAGTTTGTATTTTATTCTAAAAGTGAAAGAAAGTCATTGAAGTTAGTTGAATAGGGAACACAGGATAGACATATGGAACATTATTTTGATAACATTCATACCTATTATTGATAACATCCTTTATTTTCCTTCTTCATAATTTCCCTTTTATTTTACGTTGAGGCCTATGCACAACTGACTCCTGTCTCTCGTCCTCTGAGGGGGGACATCAGATGATAACGTCTCATACAAATAGGAATATTTTGTGTTTGCCTTGGGTGCTCCCTTACCTATCTCTACACCTCATTGATATTTAGTCATTTTCAATCCTGCTGACTCTTTGTGACTCCATTTGGGATTTTCTTGGCAGAGAGCCTGGAGTGATTTGTCATTTCTTTCTCCAATTCATTTTATAGATGATGAAAATGAGACACAGGGTTAGGTGAATTTCCCAGAGTCACACAGGTAGTAAGTATCTGAGGCTGAATTTGAACTCAGGAAAATGAATCTACCTGACTCTGTACTCAGTGCTTTATCTACTGTGTCACCTAGTTACCCTATTACTATATCATTTCACAAAACAAAACTATAACCATACAGCAGAATAAAACCCTTGACCTTTAGCAGGTTACTAAGATAGACTGTACTTTATAGATGACTGGAGTTCTTTTTTTAGATATGAAGTCTTCTTAAATCTATTTAGATATAAGCAAGTGAATAGGACTTTCTTCTAGAGACCAGAATGAACGAAGCGGACCTTCCATTAAAGGCCAGGGAGACATGTTGGAATTTATTCCTTTCTTTAGTCTTTAGTTAGCCTAATCTTCCCTCCTGAGTCCCATTTTTCACTGTCACATGAACTTTGACTCTTGAATCAAGACAATAATTCACTGGGCTTTTCATATTCTTACTTTTGTTTCTAGAATAATTCTTGCATCATGTGTAACTTGGACCTTAGGCCTCTCTTGGATAGATGAGCATTAATAGCATCTCAATTTGTAGGTCTTTCTTTTAGCTCATTTCCTTTCCTCCCCATTCTGCTGCCCTTTCCCTATCCTTTTGAGTCTTCTCCCCAAAAGGCTCCTTTTATGTACAGGTAACACTTTTCTACACTTTGTCATTGCAAAGCAGCACCATTAATGAATCATAAGGAGCTCCACTGTAATCTCACAAAACCCTGCTGTAATAATCTTTCAGTCAATTATCCATTTTTTACACTGAAAACACTGTTCTTGTAAGACCAATGGTGTTTCATCTAACTTGTTTCCATGAAGCCAATTCATAGTGTTAGGCAGGATATAGTTACACCTAATGAAAACTAAGTATAGTAAGTCACCTACATCCCATTCCTGTCTTGTCTCACTCCTCACCTCTGACTAGTATGTATACTGGAAGTACTGCAAGAAAAATTAAAAACTAATATAGCATCTTACTTCCATTTGTTCTCAAGGATACCATTTAAATTTTATTCTTAATCAATCTATCAGTCTTCTATCAGTCAGGCAAAAAGAGAAAAATGAATGAAATGGTTTCTACTCTCAGGAAACATTCTATTGGGAGTGGGAGTAGTGGCAATATATTCACATATAAGTGTATTATATATTTGCATACATAAGTTTATATGTGCATATAATATATGTGTGTGTTTTATGCATACATATTATATATAAATTATGTATATGTATATGTTATATATATTACATATAATACACATGCATAATTTTGGGGAAGGCACTATCTGCTGGGAGTACTTAATATGGCATTCTATAGGAAGTGGCATTTCAATTGAACTTTGAAGGAAATTAAGGATCTAAGAGGTAAAGGTGATAAGGGATGGAATTCCAGGTGTGAGGCAACAGCATGTGCAAAGGCATGGAGATAGTAGATGGAATATCATTTTGAAGAACAGCAAGAATTCTATATTAAAAGAAAAAGACCCCTGGGAAGTATTTATGCAGTTAGTATAACATATACAGTTCATGTATAAATTTACTATTGTTCATAGAATGCTTCATTAAATATTAGGTCATGGAGAGATACAACTGTTAAATAAAATGCAGTTTTTACCCTCATAGAGATTATCAAGTCCAGTGGAGAAAATCCCACAAATAGAAATAACTATAGTACTCAACATTACAAAATAATTGCACCAGAGAGGTACAAGACAAAGTGCAATATGAAACCAGAAGGCCAGGCTTGTAAATGATGGAGGTGGGAGATGAAGAGGAAATCAAAGAATACTTCAAGGGGAAGGTAGCATTTAATTTTAGTTTTAGAAATTTAATTTAGTTTTAGAAAATGAGTAGAAATTCAACAGGTAAGGGGCAGATCAAGAACATTCCAGGCACATGGAATAGAGAAAGAAAGACAGGTTAAAAAAAGTAAGGGATATTTTGGAGGTCAGAAATTAGTCCCATAGCCCTGGTGGCCAGAGGGCCTGAGGATTGATTTGGGTTGAGGTTTGGTTTGGAAGGTTGACTGGGGGATATATATGAAAGGGTGAGAGATGATTCCATGGGAATAGTGATTTTAATGAGGATAAATGGAGCAGTGGAGAGCAACTGTGCCAGTAGAGCAAACAGAAATGCATTAAGATTTAGTCTGGAAGAGACTTTTATATAGAGATAGGGTGATGAATTACAGTAACCCCTCTGCTTAAATGCCACAAGGAAAAAGTAATGATGAGAGATTGTAAGAATAGATTTTTGTCTTATATAACATGTGGGAATTGTGTATTTCTGAGTTCCTTCTAGTTCTATTTTAGAAAAAGATTTCCCAGAAGGGATGAGTGACTTAGGACATGGGGTGTATATGACAGAGAGTGACAGTAGTATGACTCACTGATATGAAGGATAGATTGGGGTTAGGAAAGAGAATGAAATGGGGGAGGTCTATTAAGAATTTATTGCAATAATCCAAGCAGAAGGCCTCTCCTGGAGAGGTAATGATGAAACCAGAGAAGATGGGAGAGTTATAAGGAAGGTTTAAGTGATATTAGGTGACTGATTAGGTATGAGAGATGAAGGAGAAGGGAGGGTTGAAGATTACAACACAGGCTGACAACATAGGCTCCTGCAAGAATGTTGCAAGTGCCTCTGATATAAATATAGATGGAAGCAGGAAGAGAAAGTTTAGGGGGGCATAATAAGCAGGATTATAGATATATCGATTTGAGGTGAGACATCTATTTCAAAATACACTGTAGGCCAGTGGAACCTGAGAGATATGTCAAGACTGAAGGTATTGATTTGAGTCATTTACGTAATGTTGGTAGTTGAAGCAGCAGAAGTAAATGAGGTTAACATAGGAGAGAGAGAGAGCATGGAAAAGAGGAAGAATGGACCAATTCCATCCACCTGAAGGGGCTGGGGGGAGGACAGGAAGCCAGTGAATAAGGCAAAGAGGAGCAGAGCCTATGGAAGCCAAGGAGTCTCCACTCTCAAGAAACTTACATTTCAATGGGGGAAACAACAAGCACGCAAATTGGTGGTACAGGAGGACTCTTTGGTTTAGAAAGTTGTAGGAATATAAGGGGAGTAGTTTGGCACAGATTTATGTGCTATAAGCACTGTCTAATAAGTCAGCAGATGCAGAATAAGAAAAGTTTGTGTTTATAGAGGTCTTGATAATTACAGAGCTCTTTACATGGATTGTCAATTATTTGCTTTTCATGACAATCTTAAGAGTAGGTAATAATAATAACAAACCCAGTAATATCTTATTTACTAATACTTTTATTCAACCTCCATATTATCCACTTGTGAAATATTAATATAGGGGCAGCTAGGTGGCGCAGTGGATAGAGTACCAGCCCTGAAGTCAGGAGGACCTGAGTTCGAATTTGGCTTCAGACATTTAACACTTAACATAAAGGTCCTAGCTGTGTGACCTTGGGCAAGTCACTTAACCCCAATTGCCTCAGCAAAAAAGAAAAAAAAAAGAAAAAAAAGAGAAATATTAATCTACCTGTAAAACATTAAACATAAAAGAATAATAGCAGGATAGCAGCTTGCCCTAAGACCATTTCCATAAAAAGAAATAAGATGAATGAGATAATAATTATATTTAATATGTGTAAATGTCCATATATGCCTATATAAATAACCTATGTCTATATACCTATATAATGTGTTTATATCTTTATATGTATGTATGTATTTATGTATGTGCACAATCTATATCTGTATCTCTGTAAACTACTTTTCTCACAGTAAGGTGAGGTAGATAGAACAAACATTAGAGTTTAGGTGATTGGTTCAGGTCACATTGTTTAGTAAGGAGCTATGACTTGAATCCAGGCTTTTTGACTCTTGGTACAATTCCCATTGTTCTGTGTCATTTTTGAGATGTGGAAAGAAGTTGCTGTTGATTTGTATGGTGGTGAAGTAGAGACAACAGCACATGTACTCAAAGCTACTATAGGTTTCTTCTAACTCAATATTGTAGAGCACAAAATCACTGCCCATAGAACAAAGTTGGGGTCTATCTGTGTTAAATGGGATCACTGGTTTTTGAAGCATAGGACTAAGGGTGAAGACTAGGTCCTGCCAATTATTACTTGTGTGATCTTGGACAAATGATTTAATTTTCTGAACTTCAAAGTTCATTGTGACACTTCTACCACCACCTTGACCACCTCTTCCCTTAAGGCTCTGGTGTAGCTAGCCTAGGATCCAGATTGAGCCCAAGGGCCCCACGAATGGTTGCACCTTCCAGACCACTGATTCTGCTTCCCCACAGATATCATAGATGAGAACAACCCCTGAGGAAAAGTTAACTGTCCCCATCACCACTTATACTTAATACTGACCAACTATCCTTGACTGGCAAGTAAGCCAAAGAGGCAAGTATTATTTTTTATTTCCACAAGAGAGTAGTATACCCTAGCAATTCCAGATACATATAACTTTTTTTTTTAGAAGTTCAGCGACTTAGTGGATAGAATTTTCTTCTATGTTGGTTGGAAGGGACCAGATTAGAAGCAAGTCCTTTGCTCTGGGCATCACTACCAATCTTTAGTGCTTTTTGTAGACTCAAGTCATAGCCACTAATGACCTGGAAAAGAAAGTTCTTGCCAACAAAGCCCTTGATCCTATCAAATGGCTCAAGATCACTGACAGATAAGGTTTTTTTTTTAAATTAATGAAATAACATTAAAGAAGATGCATCAGAATTTGCTTTGCCCCTGTACCCTAAAGATCACTGGGTTTTCCAATCTGGCTTGCAGATGAAATCACAACATATTATGTTATCTTTCTCTATTAGAATTTGAGCTTCTTGAAGTAAGGGACTGTCATATATTTACATCTCCAGGCCTATTACTGTGCTTTAAACATAGTTAGCATTTAATAATTGCTTTTTAATTAATTAATTAATGAGGGGGTGCTGGTGTCTGGCACTTATTAAGCAATTAAGAAATATGGATTGATCGTTTTCTCTCATTTCTCAAATCTCTCCGTAGAACTTATAACTGTTGAGTCCATCCTCTTTTGAGATTTTCCAAATAGGGCACATGGCCTGTTCTTGGTTCATAGTTAAAAGTAATCAGAGAACTTATGCCTCACTGCAAAATTTGAACTGTTTATCAAAATGCTTTCCAAGTACTTTTTGAATCAGAGGAAATTTTTCTAGAATTTTTTTTTATATACAGCTAGTGGACCTAATTAGATTAGATGCTTCATTGCAAGCTAATGTTTACAGTGATTAATCCTCTGAAGTGGTCACATGAATTGGATCTGAACTATTTGAAGTTATGATTATATAAAATATGGTAATTGGTACCAGTTCAATGGAACCAGGCAGTGCAAATTTGAATAACGTGACCCTTTCAGGAAGGGTTTTTAATGGGATCTAGAGGCATCAAAACTACACATTCCACATTAGATACTATGTAGATTCTAATTTAAAGTGACTTTAATAAATCCTTTTCCTTTTATTATCTTCTTTTCCTGATAATCAAGTGAGAAAACACATTTAGGGAAAAAAAAAAAAAACAAAGCTCAGAACCTGGGTGTGTACAATATCCCTTTAGAATGGGGTTAGTTAGACCAACATTAAAGCTATTTGTTTTATGCTAGACGAAGTAAAAATCTTACAGAATTATGAGTAGCCAATCCAGCTCTATTGCTGACTCACAGTGAACAGCCTCCTGCCCTTGGTCTCTCTTCCTCTTTGTGTCATGATTTTTCCATATCTGAAAGAGGAATCACAGTCACTTACTTCCTTGTATCTCAAAGTGGGTAGGAGGATGAGCTTACTCATCCATGGCTTCCAGTGGCTGGGGGAATTGAAAACAATCTCCAAATCCAGTTACCATGCAGTAGAATTTTTGAATGGAATAAAAACACCAGCTGGTGTTGTTAGATTTTACCTTTTAGTCCCCTGATAATATCTATTGGAAAATCTTGCAAGATTCTTTACTAGTCCTGATTCTATGAAGTTAGTTCCTGAAGCACAAGGATGATGAGAAGGTCGGGTTAGGACTTTACATCTCATTAATCTTTTTGAAAGCCAAATTAGGCATTCTCTCTTGCTACCCAAATTGTATGCAGACCATCTTGGAATAGTAAAGATGTCAACTGTCAGGTTGTTGGGCCTTTGACCTGTAAAAGGAATTTCCTCAGTGATTTCTCTGTTAGATGGTCATCAAATTTCTGTTGTATGCTACAAGTGACAAAGGAGCTCATTTCCTCAAGAATTAGGTAATTACTTTTTTAGGGCTCTTTCAATTATTAGAAAGTCACTTCTAGCCAAAATCTGGCTCCCTGTAAATTTCTATCTTTCGTACTAATTTTGTTCTCTGGAACAACTTTTTCCAATTTTGTTTCCAGATGACTGTCCTTCAACCTATTTGAAGATAACTGCAGATCTAATCAATTTTCTCTACTTCATGTTAAGCTTTCACAGTTCTTTTAACTGTTTCTTATATGAAATGGTTTAGAAAGTTTTCTTATCCTGATGTTTCTTCGAGGTTTAAGTTCTGTTTTTACAATGTCCCTTTTAAAAAAGAATGTTGACCTTGGCACAGTGCTCAAGTTATGATCAAACTAGTGATTCAAGTTAGTGATCAAACTAGCACATTGAGGCTATTGCTTACTCTGTAAACAATAGTTCTTTTAATTCAGCCCAAGATTAGATATATACAGGTTGTTCCCAAAGCCTTAGTTTTAAGGAGGAAGGGAATAAGAATTTCTATAATGCTTACTTTATGCCAGGAACTGTGTTAAATGCTTCAGAAATATTGTTTCATTTGTTCATCACAATCACTCTTGAAGATAGATGCTGTTATCATTCCCATTTTATAATTGAAGAAACTGAGGCAAACACAAATTTGGTGACTTGCCCAGGATCACACAGCTAGTAAGTTTCTGAGGCTAGATTTGATTTTCTTCTCTTTCCCAGTTTAAATTAAGGCTTTGGGGACATCCTGCATTTTATTTGAAAGACATATCTCATTGTTGATTGATGTTGAACTTTCTAACTTTTGTGTAGCACTTTGTTCTTTACTAGAGATATCTGATATTATGGAAAAGTTTTTGGAGTTAGGAGAGGTGGTTTTGAAGTTATTGTGAGGAAAATGTTTTTTTAAATTTCATTTGTTTATTTGGAGCTATGCTCAAAAAGTTATCAAACTGTGCATACCCTTTGACCCAGCAGCATTTTTATTGGGCTTATATCCCAAAGAAATCATAAAGGAAGGAAAGGGCCCCACATGTGCAAGAATGTTTGTGGCAGCCCTTTTTGTAGTGACTAGAAACTGGAAATTTAATGGATGCCCTTCAATTGGAGAATGGCTGAATAAATTATGGTATATGAATATTATGGAATATTATTGTTCTGTAAGGAATGACCAGCAAGATGATTTCAGAGAGGCTTGGAGAGACTTACATGAACTGATGCTGAGTGAAATGAGCAGAACCAGGAGATCATTATACACGTCAACAACAGTATTACATGATGATCAATTCTGATGGACATGGCTCTCTGCAATAAAGAATTGTCTCAAACCAGTTCCAATTGTTCACTGAAGAAAGCCATATATACCCAGAGAGAGGGATGTGAAATGTGGACCACAACATAACATTCTCATACTCCTTGATTGATGTTTGCTTACATTGTGTTTCCTTTATCTGATATATCTTTTGTGTAGATAAGATTTTTCTTGCACAACAATGATAAGTTTGGAAATATGTATACATATATTGGATTTGTCAAGTATTTTAACATAATTATCATGTAGTGGATATCCTGCCATCTAGGGGAGGGGTGGGGAAGTTGGGGGGAAAAATTTGTAACAGAAAGCTATGTAAGGGTTATTGTTGAAGAATTACCCACACATATGTTATGCAAATAAAATTAAAAAAAATTTCATTTGTTTTCACATCAATTATCTTTGGAAATTCCTTGCCACTCCTCACTTTCCATTTAACTTACTCTTGTAATATAGAACAATAACACCAATAGAGTGACTATTGTATATACAACATTCTGCCCTAGTATTCTCCTGCTATTCCGCTGTCAGGGGGAAGGTATGCTGTATTTCTGTTATTTGGGACTATTACTGATTTTTTTAGTTACTCAGAACTTGATTTAACAAAGTTCCTTTTAAAATTTAAAGGAACAAAGGGATAGAGCATTACTAGGCTTCAATTTTTATTATAAAGTAGATCAGGGAATAGATCAGATAATAGAAGCAATCAATAACCTTAGTCCAGTGTATGTTAACTCAAGAACATATATCCTAAGGCTTACACTCCCTGTTTGACAAGAAATGCTGGAAAAACCAGAAAGAAGTTTGTCAGATATTATTAGACAATTATCTTGCATAATATGCCACAAGAAGCTTAGAATAGATATATAATCAGAATATAAAAGGTCATACCATAAAAATAAATCAGAAAAGTATTAGTTTATAACTATGAATAAGGAGACAATGCTTTGCCAAACAAAAGCTAGATGATATTGATTATTCAATTCTTATTTTTAAAGTGTTGTTTTCTTCAGTTACCTTTTTAAGTTCCTTTTGTAACTGGCCAATTTGTTCACTGCACTCTTTTTCCACTTCACTAATTTTATTTTTTAATAAATTGGTGTCTTTTTCATATCTCTTTTGCAGAGCATCATATCATTCTTGCAAGATACTGTATCCTTCTTGCACTGATTTCAGTTTATTTTCCCATTTATCCTCCAGCTCTCTTTTGAGGTTCTTTATGCAGTCTTCCAGTAAGGCCTTTTGAAACGGGGACCAGTGATGGTCCTTGCTGTTTTTTTCTGGATTTTTGTCTAAAGAAACCTCTGTATCTGAGGTCGTTTCTTTGCCTTGATAAAAGCTGTCTATAGTGAGAGCTCTCTTTTGCTTCTTCATCATTTTTTTTTTTTAGACAGAGTGGATATCTCTTTAAGGTAGGGGAAAAAAAAACCTTGGCTGAAGACGCTTTGCCCTGGGGCACTTCGGCGAGTTGACTTAAGGTGCTGGGCCGGTGGGGGCTAGGACTAAGTCCGAATTACTCCTTAAACAAGGCAAGTCTGCCAGAACACCTGTCCCCAATCAGGGCAGAGTGTCCCGAGTGCCTCAGATAAACTCCAGGTGTTTGGAATTTGGAGTTTGGAGTTTGGAATTTCTTCCACGATGAGCCGAGCTGAGTCCCACCCTCACTTCCGGCCTGCGCAGTTGTAGTCTATTTATCTCTCTGTCCGAGTCCGACTAACCTGATATGAAGTTCTCCAGAGAGTCGTGCCCAAATATTTCTGAGTTCGTTGACTTGAAGATCAGTTCAGAGGCTTATTTTATTGTTGATTTGAGAGAAGATCGGAGGAGAGGCAGAAAGTCACCTTTTCACTCCGCCTTCTTGGCTCCGCCCGATGATATTGATTATAAAGAATAACATAGATAGTAGAAAAAGCTTAAAAAAAACCCCTTAAAACCTTCTGCATTGCTAGTATCATCTTCATTTTGCAGGTAAGCTAACTGAAGTAGATAGAGGTCAAATGACTTACCTGAGTCACTTAGCTGGAAAATATCTGAGGTCAAATTTGAACTCAGTCCTGACTCCAGGCCCAGTATTTTATCCCTTGACATCTAGGTTCCTCTAGGACAATGTATTGTATGCATAGTCAGATATGGCTTCTGGTTTGCATGTTTTTGCTTAGTTGTTTTTCTTTGTTACAAAGGACAGCTCAGAGAAATAATGGGAAATACCCCGTGGTCTAAAAATATACAGGGGAAGTTAGTTCAGGTGGGATGAGAAGTTCTAAAGGTTATAATTCTGGAGACACCAAAGAGGAACAATTCTGTGAAGAAGAAAAAAGGGGATTTGTCCAATGAGACTCAAGTGGCCATACAGGAAACTCATCAACATAAGATTTGAAAACATATATAGAAAATGGAATCAAGGACTAAATTAGCAGTGTGTGAATGTCCAAACATAGCATAGGGGCTGGAGTGCTAAAGCTCCAAATGAACAGAGGCTGCAAATGAAAGGCAAGGACAGTAACAACAATGATAAAAGTGTTTAAAAATTTTTTTTCATAGAGCTAAATTGGGAAAACAAATCAAAGGAGTGTGAGACTGTCTTGGGAGGTAGATGGGCTAATGATTGTTACCAGAGAGTAGGCAAGTCTCTCAGCTCCTACTTTATGTTTTTCTATGTAGGTGACTATTTGAAATGGAAAGAACAGGATGAAAATGACTAATGGGGAGTTGATCCACAAGAAAAATAGGAGATAATAAGAGACCAAGCAGATGTGCTTGGTGAGTTTAAATCAGGAGGTCTAGATTTATGATATCACAGGATACTGAAATACTGGGAACTATTATTGCTCAACTGTTGTCATGCTTTTTGAAAGATTCTGGAGAACTGATAAAGTAGAGGTTTGGAGAAGGACAATTGACCCTATTTTTTTTTTAAAGAAAGAAAATACAGTCTGTAAGTTGTAGGTCAGTCTTTCTTTTTTCAATAATATTTTATTTTTCCACATACAAATAGTTTTCAACATTCTTTTCTGTAAGATTTTGTGTTCTAAATTCTTTCTCCCTCTCCTCATCTTCAAAACAGCAAATAATCTGATATAGGTCAAACATGTTCTCCTGATTCTGCTCATTTCACTCAACATCAGTTCATCTAAGTCTTTCCAGGCTTTTCTGAAATCAGCCTGCTCATCATTTCTTATAGAACAATAATATTTCATTACATTCATATACTATAATTTATTCAACCACTCAATTGATCAGCATCTACTAAATTTTCAATTCCTTGCTACCACAATAGAGCTACTACAAACATTTTTGTACATGTGGGTCCTTTCCCTTTTATGATCTCTTTGGGATGTAGATCCAGTAGTGGCACTGCTGGATCAAAGGGTATGCATAGTTTTATAGTCCTTTGAGTATAGTTCCAACTACTCTGCAGAATGGTTGAATCATTTCACAACTCCACCAACAATGTATTAGTTTCCCAGTTTTTCCCTATCCCCTCCAACATTTATCTTTTCTTGTCATCTTAGCCAACTTGGGAGGCATGAAGTAGTCAGGTCAGTTAATTTAATTCAAATGACAGAATTCTAGAATGTATTATTAAAAGTATGGCTAGTGAAAAAAATAAAAGAAATGTTATCATTACAAAGAGCCTGCCAGATTTCATCAAGATTAGTTCATGTTATCCTAAATTTATTTTCATTTTTTCATAGTGTTACTAAAATGATAGAGCAAAGGGATATTGTAAGTAGAGCTTATCTAGAACTTAGCAAATCATTTGATACAGTATTCTTGTAGGAAAGAGGGAGAATGTGGGTTTAATATTTACATATTTTGAGAGATTTAGAACTGATTGAATTGCTACTGCTTGGACTTCCAGGAAGCTCAGGAAGTTGCTCGAGCTCTCCCAGTTTCCCTCAAAAACCGCATGAAATCAAGTCTCTGAACAGAGTCTGATGGAATGAAACCATCATTGGAATTGAACTCATCATTAGAATGAAACTCTCCAGTTCAAGATGGACTTAAAAAGTTCAAGAAAGCTCAGTTTCACTGGGGTGAGCCCAGCTCAGATAAACTCTGGGCCATGAGAGGGTCTTAATCACAGCAAATCGGCAAATAAGAGCTTCATTCCTGGCTCAGGAGAAGAGCATCTCTATGGAGCAGCTTCCAGTCCCACCTCAGAAGGCAAACTCTGGGAAAACAGGCTGATTCCTGAAAAGAGCAACCAAAGCTCCCCCCACAAGGTGGAGGTGAAGAGGAAGACCACGGAGAAAGTCAAGGCAGAGACAGAAAAGAACACACCATGTGAGGAGAACAAGTAGGTGAGTTTGGCTGGACCAGAGGAGCATGAGGAATGTGTGAGAAGACTGGAAAGATGGAAATGGACCAAACTGTGAAGAATTTTAGATGACAACAGAGTTTATATTTGATCCTGGATGTAATAAGGCAGGCAATAGAGTTTTCTGAGTATGGGGTGACAGGGTCAGTTGTGTGCTTTAGGAAAATCATTTTGGCAGCTTTGTGGAAGAAGAATTGCAGTAGGGAGACACTTGAGAAAGGGAGCTCAAGGAGGAGGCTAGCTTAGGTTAGAGGTGATGATTGCCCAAACTAGGGTGGAAGCTGAGTAAGTGCTGAGAAAGGGAACATATGCAAGAGATGACAAGTTCTGGCAATTGATGGGCTATTTGACATGAGTAAAAAGGAAGAGTTGAAGATGATCCTAAGTTTGAGGACCTGAGTGATTGGAAGGATGGATGTCCCCTCATCAGTAATAGAAAAGTTTGGAAGAGGGAAAAAAGTAATGAAGTTGGTTGTTACATACATTGGAAATACAGAAATATCTAAACGACAATTGACGATATAGGAAAGGTGCTCAGGAGGGTGACAAGACCAGTGAAAAAGAAATGCAACTCATTAACCCAAGATGAGAATTGCACCCCATCGGAGCTGATGAGATCACTAAGTAACAGAAAGTAGAGAGAGAGAGGAGGACTAATAACAGAGCCTGGAGTGTGTGATGAATGAAAAACCCCAAGACATAAAGTTTCTGGGTAATTTATAATCAATTTATTAGTTAGACTGGCCCAGCAATCAGTAAATTCATGGTCCATGATTTCTTTCAGTAACCAAAGATAAAAACATGGAGAACCTGAAAGATTTAATTTTTTTTTTGACAGGGAGTGCTCATAACAAGTGAAAGTCAACTTTAACTGGTGGATATTTAATGAGGAAGCAGACTAGAAGTGTTCAGCTCCTCCTGAGAACATTGACTTGATCATAAGACTCAGCAGCCATCAGCAGTCTGAAGAGGGGAATCCATTTTCACCCAGATCACTCTAATTGGTTTTCTTCTTCATGATCTGGGTCACACTAAACTAATGGAGATATACAAAAATAGGGACTTTCCCCCGCCTGGGTAATAACTTACTTAGACTGGATTCTGTTTACACTCTAAACAGAAATAATTGGGTGGGGTCCCCCAAAGATTGAAGAGCATTTACCTTGAGCGCTAGGATAGCCCTCATTAACCAGTCATGTTCTTCAGAGATTTTTTTTTTTTTTACAGGGGCTGGACTTTAAATGAGGAAATAAAAGAGAAAAGCTTGTATTCTAAGTTTTAATATTTGATCATTAGCATAATAGTAAAATAATTTCTTTCAAGTGGCACCTTCATTTAATGGGCATGATATGGATGAAGATCCAGCCAGAAAGACTGATATTGAGATGTCTGTAATTTTGTGGTTCAGTGTGTTAGGCCTACAGAAGAAACCTATAGGAAACAGGAGAATTGTCCTTGAGTATCTAGAAGCTATCTATCACATGGAATTAGATTTATTCTGCTTGGTTCCAAAATGCAGAACTAGGTAAAGAAGCAGAGGCAAAGAAGCAGAATTTAGCTTAATGTAGGGAAATAATTTTTGAAAATAATTTAAGTTGAATATTTTTAGTTTATACATATACATTTATTTATTACAAATTTCCATATGATCTATATTGGGAGAGAAAAATCAGAACAAAAGGGAAAAACCACAAGAAAAAAGATGAAAATAGTATTCTTTGATCTGTATTCAGCCTCTAAAGTTCTCTCTCTGTATGCAGATGGCCTTTTCCATTCAAAGTTTATTGGGATTGTCTTGGATTACTGGATTGCTAAAAAGAGCCAAGTCTATCATAGTTGATCATCACAATATTGCTGTTGTGGTGTACAGTGTTTTCCTTGTTTTGCTTGATTCACTCAGCATCTGTTCATGGAAAAGTTAGGGAAACAATTTCTGATAAGAGTCAGTTATCCAAAAGTAGAATTCATTGTCTTTGGCGGGAAATCTTAATTGGAGATCTTCAAGAAAAGACTGAAAGACTTCCTGTCAGGTATGTCATGGAGAGAAATTTTATTCACATATAATTTGGACCAGGTACTTTCTGATACCCCTCCCAACTTTGAGTTTTGGATGCGGCAGAGATCACTGTGATGTGGAGGGAACTTTGGATTCTCAGGCCAACACTAAGCATGCTCTGGTAGGAACCACCAAGACAGAAAGGTTCCAAGTCTGTGTCCCAAGACAGCCTTGTGAGCACCAGTCTGACTTTTGAGAAGCTCATTGCCAGAGGGCTGTCTACTATGTAATAATTTCTCACATATGTGCTTTTATACATAAAGATGAAGCTTCTCATCTCTGGAGTGCACTCTCTACTCATTTTTCTTCTTTGGAGAATTTATTTTCCTCCAGAGCTCAACATAGGTGACATCTCCTACAAGAAGCTTTTTCTGTTGAATTAGTATTCTCTCCCTCTTGAAATTATTTTGCATTTGTTTATCTGTACACATTATATTCTTCAAATGGAAGGGAAATTTCTTGATGTGGAACCTGTGTAATCTGTTAGGTTTGTAAATCCAGAGATTGCACACAATAGGTACTTATTGATTATCAATGTTTGGAGGGGAGTGAGCTGCATTGGTAAAGAAAGCATCAGCACCCAAGAAATCAAGGATCCTCAAGACACTGAAATATTTTAGAATCCAAGATTTAACATTTTTTCAAGTGAAAAACTGTTAGAAAATCACAGAATCTCAGGATTTTAACAGACATCAGAGATAACATGGTTTTAAAGATCATTAATCTCACTTATAGCATCTACCTGAAAATTTAGTGATGGAAAACTTAATAGCCCTGAGGCAGCCTGCTCCTATTTTAGACTGATATACTTGTCCCATTATATTTAGTTCATCATTTTAGTATGTCAGTACTGGACACTGATATTGTCATCTAACATATTTTTCTATTCCATATAACTTTGTCATCTGTAAATTTGAAAAAAAGATGTTAAAATATTTTTATTCAAATAATAGGAATCATAGAAGATAGAAGTCTGGAAGCAGTTTTAGAAATAATCTAGTCCAACTGCCTTATTTTTCATATGAGGAAATTGAGGCTCAGAATAGTTGAATAATTTTTCAAGGTCATATAAATGGTAATTAGCAGAGCTGGCATTCAAATCCAGGTACATTGATTATAGACGTAATCTATAATCTTTCTTCTACAATGCATACTGATAAAACCAATGAGCAGGACAGAATGGAGTATGTGCTGATACAGGCTTCCCTCCAGATTGACCTCAATCTATTAATCAAGGTGATATGAGTACAGCCATTTTTTTCAATTTCTCCTACCTCTAAGACTAACCTTCCAGCCTCATTGGACATTAGTATTCCCCTTTATGTACTCTTGGCTATGATTCAGCCAAACTAGCCTTCTCTAGGTTCTTCACACAGTCCATTCCATATCCCACACCTGTGACCTTGAACTTCTGCCTCTAATATATTTGTGTCTCACCTCTCCCTTCTAGAATCCCTTTCTTCCTTCAGCATGTGGTTCGAACAACAATTTCTTCATGAAAATTTTTTGGAGTTCTCCAGCTTCTGGGCTCTCCAACTCATACTACTTTGTACTTAATCGTTTTGAACTGATTTGTGTTTATACTCTTTATATTGATTCTGTATATTCTTTTTCTTGGTGTTGTCTTCCCTTTAGATCCTAAAATCCTAAAGAATGAGGATCATTTCTTACTTTGTATTCATATACTCTGCATACAGTAAGCATATAATTCTTACTTGTTGGTTGATTGATTGATTGTTTTTTTTATTAAAGCTTTTTAATTGCAAAACATATGTATCAGTAATTCTTCAACAATGACCCTTACAAAGCTTTCTGTTACAAATTTTCCCCCCTAGTCCCCACCCCTCCCCTAGATGTCAGGAAGTCCACTACATGTTAATTATGTTAATGACAAATCGAATATATGTATATATATTTCCACACTTATCTTGCTGTGCAAGGAAAATCGTGTCTACAAGAAAAAAATCAGAGAAAGGAAACACAATGCAAGCAAACATCAATAGAGAGCATGAAAATGTTATGTTGTGGTCCACATTTCATATCCCTCTCTCAGGGTGTATATGGCTTTCTTCACTGAACAATTCGAACTGGTTTGAAGCATTTCATTGTTGAAGAGAGCCATGTCCATCAGAATTGATCATCATGTAATATTGTTGTTGCTGTGTATGATGATCTCCTGGTTCTGCTCATTTCACTCAGCATCAGTTCATGCAAGTCTCTCCAGGCCTCTCTGAAATCATCCTGCTGGTCGTTTCTTACAGAACAATAATATTCCATAACATTCATATACCATAATTTATTGAGCAACTCTCCAATTGATGGGCATCCATTCAGTTTCCAGTTTCTAGCCACTACAAAAAGGGCTGCCACAAACATTTTTGCACATGTGGGTCCCTTTCCTTCCTTTAAAATCTCTTTGGGATATAAGCCCAATAGAAACACTGCTGTGTCAAAGGGTATGCACAGTTTGATCACTTTTTTAGCATAGTTCCAAATTGCTCTCCAGAATGGCTGCATCCGTTCACAGTTCCACCAACAATGCATCAGTGTCCCAGCCTTCCCACATCCCCTCCGACATACGTCATTATCTTTTCCTGTCATTTTAGCCTGATTGATTGATTGTTGAGAGCACATGCTATGTTAGTGGCATTTTCCTGAGCTACCAGACTAAGAAGTCTAACCAAAAGGTATCATCTTAGTCTGTTTTTCAATAGTATCTGTTTGTGACCCAATTTGTTGTTGTTGTTGTTGTTGTTGTTTTTGACAAAGATAGTGGAGTGTTTTGCCATTTCCTTCCTTGCTTTTTTAATTTATGGATGAGGAGCTGAGGCAAACAGGACTGAATGACTTGTGCAGGGTCACACAGCTAATAATTTTCTGAGGCTGAATTTGAACTCAGGAAGATAAGTCAAGTGCTCTATGCACTGTACTAACCAGCTGCCTTGTAATCTAGCTTGACTTATTTCTTATGTGGCTCCTTGGTCATTAATCTTTTTTTATTAAGTGCTTATAAGACATCTATTTGATAATTAGTTTCTCAATCTTTACAAATATTAACAAGACTCACTGATCTATAGTTTGAAAAATTCATCTTCATTCCGTTTTTTAAAATTGTGTTGTAAGAAATGAAAAAATAGATGATTTCAAAGAGACGTGGAAAGAACTGATTAAAAAGTAAAATGAGGGGCAGCTAGCTGGTGCAGTGGATAGAACACCAGCCCTGAAGCCAGGAGGACCTGAGTTCAAATCTGGTCTCAGACACGTAACAGCTGTGTGACCCTGGGCAAGTCACTTAACCCCAATTGCCTCAGCAAAAAAAAAAAAAAAGTAAACTGAGCAAAGCAAGAACTAAGAGAACAATTTATAAAATTACAATACTATAAGACAACTCTGAAAGTTGTAGGAACTATGATCAATACAATGACTATTCATGATTCCAGAGGATTAGAGAGGAAGCATGCGATGTATTCTTGACAGAGAGGTAATGGGTTCTGGGAATGAGATATATTTTTTAAATAAAATTAATGAGGGAATTTGTTTTACTTTGCTATACATATCTTTTATAAGCAATGTGTTCCCCCCAATGGAGTGGGAGAGAGAATACATACTGTTAATTAAAAAATTAATCTTTGATTAAATAAAATTAAAACTTTAATTCAAAAAAGACTACTCCTCAATTGATAAATGGTCAAAGGATATGAACAGATAATTTTCAGGTAAAGAAATTAAAGTCATCTATAGTCATATGAAAAATTGCTCTAAATTACTATTGGTTAGAGAAATGCAAATTAAGACAACTCTGGGTACCACCTTACACCTATGAGATTGGCTAAGATGACAAAAAAAGATGGTAAATGTTGGAGGGGATATGGGAAAATTGATACATTAGTGTGTTGTTGGTGAAATGATCAATCATTCTAGAAAGCAATTTGAAATGTGCCCAGAGAGCTATAAAACCATGTATACCCTTTGATCCAGTAGTCATTACTGGGTCTGTATTCCAAAGAAATAAAAGAAAGCAAAGGATGAACATGTGCAAGAATGTTCATATTAGCTCTTTTTGTGAGGGCAAAGAATTGGAAAATGAGTGGATGCCCATCAATTGGGGAATGGCTAAATAAGTTGTAGTATATGAAATGGGATATTATTATTCTATAAGAAATGATAAACAGGCTGATTGTGGAAAACCTGGAAAAATTTACATGAACTGATGCTGAGTGAAGCAAGCAGAACCAGCAAAACATTGTATATAGCAACAGCAAGATTTTGTGTTGATCAACTATGAGAGACTTGGCTCTTTTCAGCAATTCAGTTATCCAAAGCGATTCCAAAATCTTTGGAAGGAAAATGTAATCCACATCCAGAGAGAGAAATGTGGAAACTAAATGCAGATGAAAGCAAACTATTTTCACCTTTTTTTCTTCTATTTTTTTTCACATGGTTTTTCTTTTTTGTTTTGATTTTTCTTTTTAACATGACTCATATGGAAATATGTAAAAAATGAATATGCATGTATAATCTAAAAAAATTAAAAATAGAAAAAAGGTCTCTATTACTACATTTTTTTTTTCATTTCTAGTATTTCAGTATCTCTTCAATAACCACCATCTAGCAGCAAAACCATAAGTAGGAATTCTGATACTTGGGAATATTTGGTTGAGTGGGGAGAAGGGGACTGAGGAATGTCTGATACATGATTCAGATAGACCAGAGACAGAAGTTGTCGGATAATATGACCACCACTGGACACTGTGACTGGGCAGTCTGATGCCAAGTAGAGAAGTGGGGTTAGTTAGATGATTTGGCACTTACTGTAGATGGCAGAGTGTGGGTACAAACATAGCTTCTCCATGCTAGCTTTAGTTCTTTGTGCCAGTGATTACCAAGAACAGTTCAGAGATCAAGTTTTCAAGTTCTTTTTAACATCCTGTGAATGAGATTAACTGGGGACATAAATTCATTTAAAACAATCTGTTGCTCTTTTACTATTTTCTCATCTATACTAGCTTTCAATTTCCTCTTAATCTTGTTTGTTCTGCCCTACAGTTTTAAGATCATTCTCCTTGATAGAAAAGATAAAGTAAAGTAAGACCAGGTAGTTGTTTTCTCTGTTATGTCCCCAAGAAGTGAGTTAATCCTTTTTTGCCTTGTTCATATGCAAAAATGTTCTTCAAATGCAAAAAATGCAAATATGCAAAATTCAGCTTGACAAGCATTTATTAGGTGCCTGTTGTGTGCATAATACTGTTCTAGGTGTTTGGAATATAGACAAACATAAAGAAGTCCCTACTCTAGTATATTTTTCACGTGGATGATATAACATACCCATACACATGTGCATATATATACATATGAAATATATAAATATAATATATGCATATATGTATATATTTATACACATGTATATGTAACAAATATATGTTTGTACATGTATGCACACATACATATATGTAGATGTAACACAACTATATATGTATATAAACAAATATAGTCAATTGAGATAGAAGACATCACTGACAACTGTACAAAACAGAATAATAATAATAACCACCATAATAATATTGATATAGTAACTAATCATTTTATACATGTTATCTTATTTAGAGAGCTTCACAAAGGAGATGGCACCTGCCCTGAGCCTTGAAAAACCCTTGAGGGATACTGAGATTCAGAGGGAGGTCATTCTGAGCACAAGTGATGGTTTATGCAAAGGTTTTCTACATGGGATATGGGGTGTTGACATCAAGGAGTCACTAATGTTCAAGCCTGACTGGAATATCAAATGAGTAAAAGGGAGTAATATGAAATGAATGATGGGATATGTTGAAACCAGATTGTGTAGGGTTTTCAATGCCAGGTGAAGGAGTTTTCATTTTGTCCTAATTGTTCTTGTTAAATCATTTTTCAGTCATGACTTTATTTGAGGTTTTCTTGGCAAAGATAGAGTGCTTTGCCATTTCCTTCTCTAGCTCATTTTAAAGATAAGGAAGCTGAGGTAAAAAGGGTGAAGTGGATTGTATAGAGTCACATAGGTAGTTAAGTGTTTAAGATCAGATTTGAACCCAGGAAGATAAGTTTTGACCCCAGGATGGCATTCTCTCCCCTGCCATGATCAATACAATGACTATTCATGATTCCAGAGGATCAGAGATGAAATATACTATGTAGTTCTTGACAGAGAAGTGATAGGTTTTGGATTGAGACATACTTCTTAGTGAATTATTTTCTTCATTTACTTTTTTTTTTTAACTTTTTCTTTTTATTTGTCCAACTGAATTTTTAAATGAGTTGTTTTGTTCTATGGATTTTTTCTCCATATCACAAATTCTATTTATAAGGAGTTGTTTTCTTTTTCCATTTTTGTCAAATCTATCTTTTAATGAGTTATATGCTGAGATATATATTTTTAAATAAGACTAATGAGGAAGTTTGTTTTGCTTTGCTATGCTTATCTGTTTCAAGGAATGTGTACTAAAGGTTTTTGATCAGAGACATGGTCAAACGTGTTTTTGGAAGACTACTTTGGCAACTGTGAGGAAAATGAATTGAAGAAAAGAGAGACTTGAGGCTAGCATAATAATTAGCTGTTTCAATAGTTCAAGTGAAAATTAATGTTGGACACAAGCCAGCATGGTGGTTAAATGACGTGAGAAATGGGGACAGTAAGATATTATTAGGGCAAAAAAAGTCAGTTGTTCTTAGCTCTGTGTGTGTGTGTGTGTGTGTGTGTGTGTGTGTGTGTTTAATAAGCTTCAGGTCATGCTGACTTTTAGCTTTCCTTAATCTATTTTTACTTGTCCATACCATTTTGGTATTTATCTTTGATTGTCACTATTTCCTTTCATATTTTATAGATTTCCTTTTAAGTTCTGGGCCCTGTGAAGCTACTAGAAATTCCTTTAAATGCTTCCCTTTTTCTTCTGAACTGATATCCTTTGTTACTGTGTAGTACTACTAGTAATTCCTTTCTGAGTCTCCCATCCATTATTTTTAAATCAACTTTGATTTTTGGTGCCTCAACTTGTGGGATCATATCTATCATTTTTTCTAAATTTTTTGAAAGATAAGTTGTGAAGAGGGTAAAACAAAGTAGGTGTAGGGGACAGACCAATGGTTTCATTAGTATAAAGAATTCCTAGGTGACAGAATTTTCTTTACCAATATAGCTTGTCCCCTTTTCTTCAATGAATAGATTTAGAGAGGGCCCCAGGACCCATATTTTGAATTTAGATCTTTCTGGCTCCAAAGATAGATTTCTATCTGCTATATTGTGCTTTCTTTTATAAGGTAAAATGTGTGAAAAAGTCTATAACTGTAAAATAATAGCTATATGAATAGTTTTATAAACTATGACTGTTACCCATAGCATTTTCCATTAATCTATTTCATTTTTTCTATTTAGCCTTTTAATTTCTAAATTCTTGTTTAAAGGCATAATAAGATAGCTTCTATTAGTGTCCACAGACTATAATTCTTGATACTCTTTCTTGTGTCATAAATTGCTGAGTTAAAAGCGAGGTTGAAACATTTGTTCATAAGATCTGGTTAGGATGTCTGCCCAGACAAAGTAAAGCATGAAGATCTGTTTGCATCGTTTTCTTCCTCAGCTAGTACCTCTCTTAAAAGTATCTTGTATTAGGTATATATAAAAATATACACATGTAAATTCATATGTATGTTATATTTATGTATAATCATATATATGTTATCTCATATTATTATAACAACCTCATGTTATTTATATAAATATATGCATATGTAAATTCACATGTGTTATAAATATATACATGCAATCTTATTATTATATCTACCTTATGTCATTTCTATATAAATATATGTATATGTAAATGCATGTGTTATAAGTATATGTATATATGTTATCTCATATTATTATAATGACCTTATATTATGTGTATGTTAATATAAACAAATGTATATATAGATATATGTATATATGCTGTCTCTTCCAATAGAATGTAAGCTTCTTGGGGGCAGGGGCTATTTCCTTACTCTTGATTTCTTTATTAAGATATGCCAGCAAATGGAATCTTCTTCAGTTTTCTGACTCTATGAAGGATAAACTGAATTTTATTTTTTTGAGGTAGTTTGTAATTTCTTCTACAGCTACAAAAGCAGGTGTTGTAATTGGCTTTTTAGAAAATATTCTTGATAAGATTGAAATGGGTTCATGATCTAGACATAAAGAATGATATTATAAACAAATTAGAAGAACATAGGATAGTTTACCTCACAGACCTATGGAGGATTAAGGAATTCGTGACCAAAGAAGAACTAGAGATCACTCTTGATCACAAAATAGATAATTTTGACTATTTTAAGTTAAAAGTTTTTGTACAAGCAAAACTAATGCAGACAAGATTAGAAGGGAAGCAATAAACTGGGAAAACATTTTTATATTCAGTGATTCTGATAAAAGCTTCATTTCTAAATATATATAGAGAATTAGCTCAAATTTACAAGAAATCAAGCCATTCTCCAATTGATAAATGGTCAAAGGATGTGAACAGACAATTTTCAGATGAAGAAATTAAAACTATCTCTAGTCATATGAAAACGTGCTCCAAATCACTATTGATCAGGGAAATGCAAATTAAGACTACTCTGAGATTCCACAACACACCTGTTAGATTGGCTAAGATGATGGAAAAGATAATGATGAATGTTGGAGGGGATGTGGGAAAAGTGGGACACTGATACATTGTTGGTGGAACTGTGAACGGATCCAACCATTCTGGAGAGCAATTTGGAGCTATGCTCAAAAAGTTATCAAACTGTGCATACCCTTTGACCCAGCAGTGTTTCTATTGGGCTTATATCCCAAAGGGATCTTAAAGGAAGGAAAGGTCCCCACATGTGCAAAAATGTTTGTGGCAGCCCTTTTTGTAGTGGCAAGAAACTGGAAACTGAAAGGATGCCCATCAATTGAAGAATGGCTGAATAAATTATGGTATATGAATGTTATGGAATATTATTGTTCTGTAAGAAACGACCAGCAGGACGATTTCAGAGAGGCCTGGAGAGACTTACAGTAACTGATACTGAGTGAAACTAGCAGAACCAGGAGATAATTATACATGGTAACAATAAGACTATATGATGATCAATTCTGATGGACGTGGCTCTCTTCAACAATGATGTGATTCAAACCAGTTCCAGTTGTTCAGTGACAAAGAAAGCCATATACACCCAGGGAGAGGCCTGTGGGATCTAAGTGTGGACCACAACATAGCATTTTCACTCTTTCTGTTGTTGTTTGCTTGCATTTTGTTTTCTTTCTCAGGTTTTTTTTCATGTAGATCCAATTTTTCTTGTACAGCAAGATAATTGTATAAATATGTATACGTGTATTGGATTTAGCATATATTTTAACATATTCAACATGTATTAGATTACCTGCCATCTAGGGGAAGGGGTGGGGGATGGAGGGAAAATTTGGAACACAAGGTTTTGCAAGACTCAATCTTGAAAAATTACACATGCATATGTTTTGTGAATAAAAAGCTTTAATAAAAATTTAAAAAATATTCTTTACCAAGAAGCTAATTTAAGTATAGACACATTGACTAAAATGCTCAAATTTACAAAGTCAATCAAGGGGAGAGTTGTGACAGGGGTCAATTCACATCTATTCAGTTAGACTGTCCTGGCCTTCATGTTGTCAGTCACTCTTCTACTCTAAACTATCTTTTCTTTTCTTGCTAAACTCATTACCCTTATGCAAAGAGTTGAACATATCATTTCTCTACTCAAAATCCTTAAGTTGCTTTTTATTGTTTACTCAAATTCATTGGTCTGGGATTTGATATCCGAGGTTATGTATCTACCATATCTTTCCTGTGTCATCTCTTAACAATTCCTCTCCATGTATTTTATACCCCATTGAAATTGGACCAATTGGACCAATTGCCATCTCTTGTATATGCCCTTTGCATTCCTTTTTCTGTGTTTTGTCCATATTTTCTCCAATATCAGAATGCTGCTATTTGTTCCTGTAGAAATCCTACTCATCATTTATTCCTACTTATCAGTTCAAGTGCAAACTGGTGTAATGGAAAAAAAAAGATTAGTTTGGACTCAGAGGACTTGGATTTAAATTCTTGATCTGTCATTTACTACCTCTCAGAATCTCAGGATCCCCATTTTTAAATGAAAGGGCTGGATTTTCTGAAGTCTTTTTCTAGCTCTAAAATTCTATGATTTAAAATGTTATCTCCTTCATGATTTTTTTCCCCTGTTACTCCTAGGTTTGAAATGCCCTTATGTGCTTCAGAACTCTTAAAGTACTTCTTTTATGCCCTTTTCAAACTTTAATTTGCATTTTATAGCTATTTGCATGTGTATCATAAATCTCTACTACTGACTGTACAGGCCCCATGAAATTAGAAACTGTGTGTTACTAAACTTCAGATCTCCTGAAATGCTTAGTACAGTGTTCTGCACATAATAGGTGTTTAATAAATGTGCTTGGATGAAAATTTATTTCAATATCTTTCTTGAAACATATTACCAGAATGGTGCCTTCTTTAAATAGGAACCAAAGGGCCTTTTGCTTTCTTTATGGTTTAATCATTGCATATCACCTGTATAGAGTATTCAAGAAGGATTAACACCTCTGGTGTGAGGGCTTGCTGAGTGCTTTGGCTGCTCATTCACCTTTGTTGTCTACCTGGCACAAAACTCTTAGCTATCCTCCAAGAAGATGTAACTCATGCAATGATTACACCCTAGTAAAACCATCTCAGCAAAAGGGCTAAACATGATTGAGGGTGAGCAACAAGCTTCAGACCTGTGGGTGAATTGGGGATTAACCCAAGCCTGTGAAGACTTTCCCCAGTGGAATAAGCAGATGGGAATAATTTATTCCGACAATTAGAAAGGCGGCTGAAGCAGGAATTGTAGAGTACTTAGAGCCTGGTCCGACCTCACAGAAGCCAAGGTCATCCACTGCATCCCAGGCCATCGACAGTCATCTTGGTTTTTGTCTTGCCACTGGACTTTGATGACTCTGGAAGACAAAGTGAGGCTGATGACTTTGTGTGCCTTTGCCTTAGTTGAATCCAGTTCACCTATGAGTCAAGACATCATTCTGTCACATTATCAGTCCTCTTCCAAAGCAGATTTTCACCACATAACACAAATTTTAGGTCCAAATGTCAGATTTTAATTTATATTTTCAGAGAAAGAACATACACTAAAGACAAAGAAAGAGAGAGTGAGAGAGACAACTTCTAACATAATGGATAAGTCACTTATTTTCTGAGTTCCTTAGGATATCCTCTAAACTGCTAAGTTGCAGTATAAGGACTAGCTTGCATTGGTAGAGTTTTTAATTTCATAATAACACTGAGAAATAGGAATTATAGATAATTGTAGATTACAGATAATAGGAATTATAGATAAAAGTGACTGACAACATGAAGGCCAGGAATGTCTAACTGAATAGATGTGAATTGACCCCTGTCAGGGCTCTCCCCTTGATTGACTTTGTAATCCCCATAAAATGGGGATGAGAAAACCAGAACTCAGAGAAAGTGAGTGATTTGAGATATAATGAGGTATCAGATCTTTTTGACTTCATACACAACATTTGAACTTCTGGGCTATATTGTTTCTTGCACTGGGGACTATGGAGCAGCTTGATATTTTGAATGGTATTTTGGTCAAACAAGCACTGGAGATAATCAGAGGATCTGAATTCAAGTCTTTAACTCTAACCACTCATATCAATTTGGGCAAGTCACTTTATTTTCCTTGATCTCAAGTTTCCTCCTCTGTAATATGGTTTTTAGAATGCTCTGGCTACTTTACTGGGTTGTTGTGAGTCCAATATGAGATGATGTTTGTAAAGTTCTACAAATTTTTGTGATCTAGTATATTGTACACAAAAATATAAGTATATTCTTGGAGTAGCCATCATGTTTTAGTTCTGAGTTAGCATTACTTTGGGATTTTCATGTCTGAGTTTTCTCTTCTGGGCCTTTTACAATTTATTCTTCTCAAACCAAACAATTTCCTGGCAAAACACTTAGGGAGAAGTGCCAGTCCTAGAACCACATCTAAAGAATAGTAAAACTGTCTACTAGTTGACAAGGATGCCATATTCCCCTGGGGTGATAAAAGACAAGCATGAGTGATGGGACAGACAATTTATTTTAGAGGTAGAAGCTTCCTTAGGAGAACATTTCCAATGACTGTTCTGGAATTTAGTTATTTCAAAAACAACAACCTTCTTTCTGCTTCTAGGTCTTGTGTTGGCCATTTTTGGTTTTCAGGGGGTGGTAAGAATAGAATTTTGGTGCTTACTTAGTGCATTTATGTATGTACATCTCTCACCTTCTGTGCTCAGTCAGGACAGTGAATAAATTGCAGCCCTGCATTATGACAGTATCAGAGTTTCCTATCAGGATGGCACGATTTTCAGCAGGTTCTAAACAACAGAGAAATATTTCAAAGGAATGGAAGATTTGGGGAAATGCTGACATATTTCAAAACTTCAATGGAGTGTGATGTCAAGTTAAAGATTCTTCTTACCATTATAGATCATGACTCTCTCTTATGCCCCTGTTATTCCTGGTCCCCTTCTTTCCCTTTATTTTCTCTGATCTAATCTGATGATTTCCTATTAAGAAAATCAGGAAATTAAAAGAGAATTAGGAATTAATCAAAACTATCCTAATAACACTAGACTATAGGTCAGGAGATCTGAATTCCTGTCACTTTGAATCTCTGGGTATCAATTGCTTCATCTGTAAGATAGGACAATTTCTGAGGTTTTTTCCAGCAATGAAATTCTAAAATAACAGGTAAAGCCTAATTATATTTTAGGGAGAAAAATTAATTCTTCCTGAAATATTTTTTATACTTTTAAATATATGTGAATGTAGTATTCTGATCTATGTCATGATGTCTATAATAATAATAATACTGTAGTTTTGCATTGTATTTTACAATTTAAAAAGCACTTTCATATCATTCTTATCTTATTCTCACATTATTACAAATGGAGTTGGTTCTCTTGTTCTATTCCTGCATAATCTCAAATAAAAATGATCAAGTTATATATGAATGTGATGAAATACTATTGAAATGATGAAGGGGATGTTCTCAGGAAACCCCAAGAAGAATTATATAAACTAAAAGAGAACAAAGTAAACAGAACAAAGAGAATAATTTATGTAGTAACAGCAATATTATAAAGATAACCAACTTCAAAGGATTTGAAAACAACGATCAACATAGTGGTCAACTATAAGTCCAGAGGACTCATGATAAAACATGTTGTCTACCTCCTGAATTTGTATTACTTTGGGACTTTAAGACTCAGACATATTCCTTTTATTAAAAGTGTGACTCATGTGGGGATTCATTTTGCTTGACTTTACACGCTGGTAACAGCTTTTGTTTTTCTTGCTTTCTTAATGAGGAGAAGGAGGAGGTAGGAGGGGAAAAATTGGAACTGAAAATAAAATTGAATTTCAAGTAATGGTGAGATCTTAGATTGTCCTGAATTGTTTCAGACCAAGTTTCCTACAGATTTGGCTCTTTTGTAGCAGAGAATGAGATTGATTCTCTTGTGAAGACAAACTAGGAACCCTTTTGCCTCAGTTCTTACCTAGTCTCACTACTGAATGGACATTTATTTAGATAAACCAAGATGTGGGAAAGAACTTATATTCATTTTTTAAAAATTTATTTATTTATTTTTATTTTTTATTTGCAAAACATATGTATGGGTAATTCTTCAACATTAACCCTTACAAAGCTTTCTGTGACAAATTTTTCCTCCCTACTCCCTACCCCTCCCCTAGATGGCAGGATATCCACTACATGATAATTATGTTAAAATACTTGACAAATCCAATATATGTATACATATTTCCAAACTTATCATTGTTGTTCAAGAAAAATCGTATCTACAAGAAAGAAAAATCAGATAAAGGAAACACAATGTAAGCAAACATCAATCGAGAGCATGAAAATGTTATATTGTGGTCCACATTTCACATCCCTCTCTCTGGGTGTATATGGCTTTCTTCAGTGAACAATTGGAACTGGTTTGAAACATTTCATTGTTGAAGAGAGCCATGTCCATCAAAATTGATCGTCATATAGTATTGTTGTTGCCATGTATAATGATCTCCTGGTTCTGCTCATATCATTCAGCATCAGCTCATGTAAGTCTCTCTAGGCCTCTCTGAAATCGTCCTGCAAGAATTTATATTCAAAAGGCTGAGGTCTCCCACAACATCAAGGGCCATCATCAATTGTCTTAATCTATGTCTTGCATTGGACTGCAATGATGCACTTAAATCCAATTCATTTGCAAGTCGAGAAATCACCCTCCTGATGTCATTGACAAATAGTAGAAATAAGCCCCTCCTGATGGCACAGCAGGGAGTTTCCTTTATCCTTAGACAGGTAACATGGTGCAGTGGAAAGAGAAATATTTTGCAGGCAGAGATCCTATATTCAAATTCTTTCTCTATCACTACTTATGTGACAGGCAAATCTTTGTGCCTCAGTTTCCTCATCTGTAAAATTTGTAATTAGGGGCCTTTTAAGATCCTTTCAGACCTAAATGTTATCTGGTGGTTCCACAGAGACAGACATAGCATCCTTAGGAACTTGTAGTCCTGTTAGACAATCACATCCCATTTACTCTGCATTCATTGCCTATACACAGTGAACTAAGGGTTGTAGACAATTGTTGCTGCTGTTTTAGTTGTGTCTCACTGAAGAGGTTTGCCATTTCCTTTTCCACTTCATTTTATAGATAAGAAAACTGAGACAAGCAGGGTTAAGTGACTTGCCCACGATCACACAGCCTGTGTCTGAGGTCAGATTTGAACTCATGAAGAGCTCTATTTACTGCATCACCTGGCTGCCCCATATGTAGACAGGATAACTAGTAATAGGTGGTTTCCATTTGTTGGTTCTTATAGTACCTTCCCTGAAGTGACTAATTAAGTAGCATTTTCAGGGATTCTTCTGGTAGGCAGAGATATCCTGTGGGCTGCCTCTGGCTCTTGTATCTGCCATTTGCTTTCAATTTTGCATCCCCAATGAGTGGTACACAGTAGTCACTTAATAAAGTCCTGGTGAATGACTGAATAAATAAATCCAGCTGCATGTGTGGCTTCATCTTTTGCAGCAGCTGAGAAATCACTTAAGTCTGGAGAATAGTGATTAAATTTATGACCCTAGTGGGCATCCTGAGGCAGTGCCTGCACAGTGTTAACTTCCAAAGTGCTGACGACAATACCTTCAACAGCTGATATATTACTGGGCTTTGAAGTTTGTTATTACAGACATCTCATTTGAGTCTCTCAACAACCCTGTGATGTAGAGAAATAACATTATTCCCATTTTACAAATAGAAAAAGTGAGGGTTAGAAAGATTAAATAACTTACAAAGGTCCCACAGCTCTTAAGGTATCAGCTGTGTACATGAACTTAGTTCTAATTGAATTTAGCATCTAATTCTGTGAGGTAAATATGGCAAGCATCATGATTGCCATTTTACCTATGAGGCAATTTAGCCAAGGTCACATAGTAAAATCCAGAACAGGTATCAGAGTTGTACAGGAGATGTTTTGTATTAGTTCTTTAGAGCTAATTGTTAAATTTTCAATGTGTTTATACCTTAGAAATAAGCAAATACTACTAATACAGGCTTGTTTTATTGCTCTGTTGATTATCCAGAGCTAAGAAAATTATGAGAAAATGTTAATAATGCAGATTAAATTTAAAATCATATTGTATTTATATTGTATCATCACCTGCTGGAGAACTAGTCATTAAATTTTTTCTATTTTTGTTGTTTAGTCATTTTCAACTATGTCTGACTTTTTATGATGCCATTTGGGGTTTTCTTGGCAAAGACATTAGAATGGTTTGTCACTTCCTTTTCCATCTCATTTTGACAGATTAGGAAACTGAGACAATCGCTAGTAAGTGTCTGAGGTTGAATTTGGACTTAGGAAGATGCATCTTCCTGACTTCAGGCCTGGCATATCCACTGCACCACTCAGTTCCCTGTTGTAGCATCCAGCCGCCCTTTGCCATCACGCTCCTGACTAGAGTCAAGGTCTTTTGACTCCTATTCCAGATTCTTTCCATTTTATTGAATTTTCAACCATTTAACAAATTTAAGCACTTATAATATGAATAAGCATTTATAATATGAAAATCCGACCCCATGATAAATCACTGAGTAAGAGCCATGTTGAAACAAGTGGCCACACAAAGATTGAATCAGAAATAGCGTCAGCATTCATTGAACTCTGGAGGCTGGTTGGGCTGGTGGGATAAGTGTGGGGATGGAGTTCTCATTATTTTGAGTATCCGATTGTTTTTAATTATTTAGATATGTGTATTTGCCTGGCAATCACTTAGGATGAGATTTTAATGTTTATCTCCTAAGCTTATTATCTTTCTTCTTCTATCCTTCCTTCTTCCACTGTTCTTTGCCACTGTCAACACTGTGCAGCTATACATAAGACTGAATTTTTTTTGTTTCTCTCCACTGGGGAGAAAAATAAAATTGGGACATGAAAACAATGAAGGGATTATAAATCTCAGTGTTCTTAAAACCAGTAAACATGAAATGAAGGGTCTACATTAGCTTCCAACATCTGTGCTTTATGGACTAGACTAGAGGATGGAATGTACTACTTAGTATATTCTAGTGTAAACCTGTCATGAAAAAGTGGAGGGTGAAAGAGTTCTTACCAAAACACAGTGGAAACTATTAGGGTTCTAAGGAGACCAAAGTGTGTATTTGTGATAGCCATTTTGCATTCTCACTTTTGCCAAGAGACAAGAATATATATCAGATCCTCACTTTTAAAAATTGAGGCAGAGAGAAATTAGGTACCTTATTTAAAGTTCACATGGCTAATTCTAAGGGGTAATGTTCTTTCCATTGTGGACAAACTGTCTTTGCCTTGGGGATTATTTTTGTTTCTAGGATAGTAAATTCAATTGTTCAATTAGCAAGAGTCTTGCCTCATTTCCTGGCCTCCTCCCTATTTTTCCCCATTTTCTGCTCTTTCCCCTAAAAATTCAGAACTAGATCAGCAGTATATGATGAGATTAAAATTAAAATTTATTATTTTTAATCTCTTCTGTCCCCCAACTTTAGTTATTTATTTTATCTATCATTTTTGATAAAAAGGTGTTTCCGAGCCAGTTTATCTGGAGCTAATAAATATAATGTGTGTTGTGTAATGCACTTTACGTGATGATGGAATAATCTCAAACTGAGATCTGTATTCCCTCTCACGGTCACTAGCACTAGGGGACATTACTCCTCCTGCTATCCCTTCATCCCAGCCGGCGGGTTTCTATGGCCTCAGAGCGGATCTGCCAGATTCCAGATGAGTCAGAAGCCTGGCTTGTGATATAAAATCTTGGCCCTGGGGCATGGTTTCCTGCAAGGGCAGCTGAGCCAAGGGGCCACTGTCTCCATTGTCTTTGGGAATGATTTTTTGTCTTGTGATCAGAGAGCTCTTTTGAATTTGGCCACCCTCTTAGCTTTCCTTTAGCACATTCACAGGGCTGCACAGAGGCTCTCTCTTTGCCAAAAGGCATGGCCTGAGAGAATGGGAATTGACTGTGTCAGGTTTTACCAGGCAGACTCAAAAATTCTGCCTGTGGCCATTCACTCCTTGGGCGCAATAACCTCCTGGTGTTTCGAATCCTAAATGTGGGAGCAGATAGAGAAAACTGACCAAACCTTCCCCCACGGCAAAGATATCCCAATAGTTAATCAATCTATAGAGATGAACACACTATGAAGGGTGCCTGGGGATTCCAGCCTGCTATTGGCTAGTGATTTACTCCCTCAGAGATCCTTTCCATTATCTTTCTCCATCTTGTTTGTTTTCTCTGTGCTGGTAGCATTTTGGAATCAGTCCAGAAACACTAGAAATTCGTTTCTGTTCTATATTCCTTTACATATGATGGCCAAATATAGAATAAGTTTGGAAGAGGTTGTCTCTCTGCCTTATGCATATATTGCATAGATATTATGAAATATATGTGCACACCCACTATATTGTGTAGATATACACAATGTATGTATATATATGCTTCATACACATATATTTTTCTCATTCATTTTACACTTGTGTCCTAGTCTTTGTGTGGCTTGCCATTTTTTCCAGCTCCCTTTAAAGATGAGGAAGCGGGATTAAATGACTTGCCCACAGTCACTTAATGTGTCTGAGGCCAGATTTGAACTCAGGAAGATGAGTCTTTCTGGCTTTAGGCCCAACAATCTATCCACTGCACCACCTAGATGTATCTATATCTCTGATTGTGAATGTGCGTGCATAGATATATACACAGACTCCTACTGACTAAAATAAAAGAAATATTTTTATCTAAATAAATAATGTATATAAATTATGTAAACAAATAAACAGAAGTTACTGAATCCAGCCTTTTCATCTTCCTTTTCCAGAATGCTAAGGAGACAGTTGAACAATTTGCACAATCCAGCCCAGTTGCTCCAGAAGAAGAGAGAAGGAATGACAAATTGAAAGAGAAAAGGAGTGCTTTTATAGATATTCAAAAGACTCAAATAACTAGGAAGATGGGGGCCCCAGCCCCTATTCCATCTCAAATTGTTCTTGGAAGCCTCTTTGTACTAGAACCTACTGTAATATGCGGAGGCAATGATTACTCTTTCCTGTATTCCTAAAACCTGAGAAAAAAATGATGCTTCTTCCCCTTCTTTCTTTCCTTTTCTTCTGTCTACAGAGGGTATTAAATAGTAGAATCAAAATTTAAAGCTAGATTCTCTGGCTCCAAATTGAGGGTTTCTTCCAATCTGAAAGCACAGGGTATACTTTCTTCAACAGTGGCTATGACTGTTCACAAGCTTTCATAAGCTCACCATTTCTAATAGTAATTGTTCTTGAAAATTCTTATTCTAAACAAAAGGAGATACTGTGGTTAGGCAGCTGTTTCTGTGATAGGAAGGAAAATATATTCCTTCATCCCTTTGCCAGGCTCAGCTACCCTTCCTTGACTCTAGAGGTTCATGAGATGAAAAAATCATGACTAAATCAAGTTCTATTTCTTTTTCTGTCCTTGTCTTGAGAAGAACCCTTCTTATTGCTTTCTCCATTGTCAGATAATACAGTACTAGAGGAAGTTGCATACAGTCTCTATCATGTATTGTAGGTGAGATAAAGGAACCATGGCAACTTTCCCCAGGTATTGCACATAAATTCACATTCTTTACTTCTACTCACCTCTTTGGCATGGCCCTTTCGTATTTCTGCACCTTATGGTTTTAAAGAATATTCCCTGTTATGAGAACAAAAGGATTCCTTTGAAGTAATTCTCTGACAAAACTGAAGGGCTCTTTAAATATTTGAACTATTTGAATATTGCCCTATTCAGATGAAACTAATTATCTTTAGTAAGCAAGGATAGTTTGTAGCAGCCTCTTAGGAAGAATCTGTAGGGCTTCCTAGGAAGATTTTTTAATTGTTCAGCTCAACTCATTTAATTTTTTTATTTTAGTCATCTACTGAAAAACTCTTGAATTATAATCCACTTCTAAATCTTATTTGGCCCATTCCTTCATTATTTCCTACCCCTTTCAATCAGTCAATCAATCAACTATCAAAGCATTATCTACTATTTGCTTTCATTTGCAGGAGTGGTCTGAACCTGAGTCTTTTTCAGACTGTAGGTATTCCTCTTTTGGATGAGCTGTCCATTAGGGTAGACCTAAAAGAGATATAGACTAAAATTTGCAAGAGTTCTAGGGCAGAACTTGTGCAATAGCTGTGTACTATGAATTGTCATCATTGTCACTGGAAAAAATATATTACCAGATTTCTTTTGTGGGCTAGACATTTGTTATTCAAAGCCTGGGTGAGGGATCATAGCTAGGCTTATGCTGTCAAGACTTGAGACGTCCAGAAATCTTCTTCCAGATTCTGAGAATGGCCAGGAAAGGGTGGGGATGTCCAAAGTAACTTACACACCTAATTAGAGTAATTTGTCACAGTTCTGATTGTTATTCTGGACTCTGCATGCTCCCAGTTTCATGCTAGTTTTTGATTTTTATTTTCTCATAAACCTGCCCCACCAGGATTGATTCCTAATCTGATGTTCCTTGTGATATTCCTGCTTGGGAGATGGTGATCCATTCCCCCTACGGTGTTTCCTTGTTTCTGTTAGACTCTTTGGTCTTTGGTCTCTCACACACAAACACACACACACACACACACACACACACACACACACACACACACACACTTTGTACTGCTGTCTCTATCTCCTCCCACCCAGCTAGACCAGCATTTCTTGGTCATGAACTTTTCCCGGATATATGAGGTCAGGGCTTATACTCAGTACTGGCTTGGCTAGGACCTTGCCACTTTATATTCTGAGTTTAACTCCACATTTGCTGGATTTCCTTCCTATCAAGCCCCCCATGCTGGCCATCTTGCCATTCACTTTGCTACTGAGCAGTTCTATTTCTCATGTCGCTAATCCCACCTGGAATAGTCCCTTTGGACTAGACTACCAGTCTATCTCTGCACTGAAACCAACTTTGACGAGTGAGTGAATTAGTGTAGACTCAATTTACTATTACATGTGACAATGGTTCACATTCCAGCTCATCATCTACCATGAACAATTTACTATCTTCTTGGCGAGTGGGTGATTCCCTTCTCCCTTCTCCCTCTCTTATTCTGTGATCAGCAATCAAAAAAAAAAAATTCTACCTTACTATCCATGTTCCTGAAAGGGAACTATACATTGCTTGATAATTGCTGTGACACTCTTACTTGGTCACCATACCCATAGTCTTTTCCTATTAGAAAAGGAAGTCCTTGAAGGAAGATACTTTCTTATGCTTTTGTTTGTCTGGCACATTTAGCCCATAGCAAACCCCTAATAAATGCTTTCACATTTATCCTTCCATTCATTCATTCTAAAAGATAGCCTTCTATAAGTTTAAAGTTTCAAAGAGAGACAGTAATGTTGTGTATGTGTATGGATTCAAAGAGAAGCCTGTCCTAGGCTTCCAAACTGTTAATTCTTTTTCCTCTGAGACTACCTTTTAGCTAATCTATTTAGATCTTACATATGCCTGTTTTTTCCATTCCTTTAGAATGGAAGCTCCTTGAGGGCAGGGGTTGTTTTTGCTGTTTCTTATATCCCAGCAAGATTCAAGGTGCTTGGTTCATAGGAACACTTAAATTCATTTTTAATGACTGGCTTACTTAATGACCACATATATTGTAAAAGAGAGGACAGAATTAAACTCTCAGAGTTGGAAACTCAGAGGTCCTTTAGTCCAATGTCTGCCTGAATAAGAATATCTTCTATAACATCCTAAAAAGTTGTCACCCAGACTCTACTTGAAAGATCTCAAGTGAGAAGGAATCCATTAACACTAGAGGCAATCCTTTCTACTGTGAAATAGCTTTAAGTATTAGGAATTTTTTTTCTTACATTAAGTCTAAATCTCTTACTTTGCCATATTCCCCTATTGCTCACAGTTCTGCCCTTTAGGATCAGGCAGAACAAATCCAATCCCTCTTCACTATTTGAAGTTTCCTATCATGGATTTTCTAAGTTGCTTCTCCAGGCTAAACATCCTCAGTTCCTATGTCACGTGAGTTCCTTGAGGGTGGAGATTACTTTGTCTTTCTTCCCCCTTAGTATCTCCCAGTGCCTAGCACAATGCCAGAAATAGAATAGATGCTTAATAAATGTTTGTTAAATTGAATTAAATGGAATGTTCTCCAGTTCACTCATCATCCTGTTCCTTCTCCTCTTAAATATTTCCAATATGTTGCTTTCCTTACATTCTAGACATTGTGGAAATATGTAAGGAAGGAAAAAAAAAAGACCTAAATCTCACTGAATATATATAATGTGGATGAACCCAAGCTGCATTTCTCCTGCAATGCTACTTTGAAGATACAAACTTCAAAAGGAAGATTGATTAAGAAGGATTGAATTTTCCTTTCAGCTAAAAAGCAGTTAAGCTGCCTGACTTTATTCTGATGAGACCTGGCACTATTATGTTTGTTCCAGACAGTTATAGTAAGTAATCCATCACTGCCACCAGCATCCCATAGTAAACAAACACCACATAGTGGGTTCTATATAGACTCTAGCATCATCACTCACAAGGATGGAAGTCTTGAATGGTGGTAACAGCATCAACATCCTAGACTTTTAGAGGAGCACCCACAGTGAATGCAAGAATATTGATCTGGATGCAGATAGCCAAGGTTTAAGTTCCAGCTCTGTCACTTAAAAGCTATGTGGCCATGTCAAGGTGACCAATCTCTCTGATCTAGTTTTTTTCCATTTATAAAATGCAAATAATACCTATTTTGTGGGGTTGTTAAGACCATGCTTTGTAAAACTAAAGTGCTATATACATGTACTTCAAATACCTAAGGAATCTGTCATTATTTCACTATAGATTTTTTTCTCCCCTGAAGCAGATTTCAATCTTTCCTTGATTCAGTAATCAATCAAGAGGCATTTACTACTTATTACATTCTACATGCTATGTTAAGAGCTAAGGATATAAAAAAGAGCAAAAATGGTCCTTGCTTTTGAAATCACTTTCAAATAAGACAATATTTAAATAGTCAGGTATATACAAGATACCTACAGAATAGATGGAAGGTTAACATTCTGATTACTGATCCTAGTATCTGGGAATATAGGGAAAGGCCTCCTGTGTAGAATGAATATAATAATAGTATTTGCCTCCTGAGGGCTATTGTGAGGATCTAATCGTACTTGAGGAAGTAAAAAATCCAGATAAACATAGTATTTCAGCAGTGGCAGATATACAGGGGAAAAGCCACAGAGATAGCAGAGTATTTAGAGGGTAATAAAGTATAAGATTGGAAAGTTCAGAAGAATTGTGATTTAAATGCCAGAAAAAGTCTTTATGTTTGTTCATGGAGGGAGTTTATTGAGACATGTGTGACGTGGCTAGATATGGGCTTTAGGAATAACAATTTGGCAGCTGAGTGGAGGGATTGGAGGGCAGAGAGTCTTGAAAAGGCGATTGGCATAGTCCACTTGAAAGATGTTAAGAACTGGCCAATGGGTCAACCATAGGAGTGGCAAGAAGAGAACAGATATGAGAATTGCCATGAAGGTAGAATGACATAATTGGCAACTGAGATAGATAGATGAGATGAGTTGAAAATGATGTTGAGACTATTAACCTGGATAACAAGGAGGATATTCTTCAACAGTTGTTTAGACCAAAAAAAATTATCACATTGAAGTCATTCTTGTGATGGGTATATGTATACAGTTCATCACCAAGTTCAAATTTAAAGCCTTTTCAGTAGGCTTGGTCCTGCCAAAGCTTGTATCCTGCTGGCATAGCCTTTAGAAAAAGAAGGAAATCAGTGTTTCTTAAGTCACCATGCTAAATGCTTTACAATATCAACAAGATACAATACAGGAAGATATCATTTGATATTCGTGACGATTCTTGGAAGTAGGTACTATTTCCCCCATTTTGCAGATGAGGTAACCTGAACTTTATTAGATAGTGACTTTTCCAGAGACCCAAGAGTGGTAAATGTCTGAGGTTGCATTTGAACTCAAGTGTTGATGACTCTGGGCCCACATCTCTATTTATTGGCCAACTTTGCTGCTTTTGAGGATGCAGGAGTTGTCTCTCTGCCATAATGAGGCATTGGAAGACTTTGCATTGTATTGTGTCTGACTTTTTGACTCTGTGAATGTTCATGGGATTTTCTCAATAAAGATATTGGAGTGATTTGCTGTTTCCTTCTCTGGTGGATTAAAGCAATCAGAGACTAAGTAACTTACAAAGACTGTGCTTTGTACAACTAAAGTATTTTATACACGTACTTGTGCAGGGTCACATAGTAAGTATCTGGGGCTGGATTTGAACTCAGATCTTTACAGAGAAATATGTTATTATTATTAATGTTGGAAGAGCATTTATAGGTTATCTATTCTATTTAGCTTTTTTGTGATTGGACCCCTTTGGTAGTCAGGTAAAGTCTTTGAATTTTTTCTTAGGCTATTTTTAAATGTGTAAAATAAAATACATAGGATTACAAAGCAAACCAATTAGAATTAAATATAGTTATCAGCATATGGATAGACCCTGTGTTTAAGAACTCCTAGTTTAACTACATTCATTTTTCAGGTGAAGAAACTGAGCCAGGGAAGGGAAATGCTTCAATCCAGTATCTAGTAGGGTCTGGCTTTAGGGGGGTTGAGATGTGAGCCTATCTTTTCTCACTTCCAGTCCAAGACTCTTTCCACTGTATACAATATAGCCAACAGAGAAATTTTCCATGTGTTGCTTTTCAAGAAGCTTCCAGATGATTGATAAGGACAAGAAGCCACAGGTAGTTGAAAGCATTATCTGAAATAGTGTGACTTTTAGGGGAAAGAGCACCAGATACTTGCTGTGTGACCTTGGATTATCTCTTTGTTTCTGTGGATCTTACTTCCTTCATCTTCAAAGTAAAGTATGCAGTCTTCAACATAACCTTGCAACTTTAAATTCTATGTTTCAATCATGGTGAAATTTGAGAATCATCAACATAAAGATGATAATTGATTCTCTAAGAACTGATGATATCAACAAGTGAAATAGTACGAAGGAAAAAGAGAAAAAAGCCCATTTTAGAACCTAGTAAGACAACCATGGTTAGCAGAAGTGATATGGATCTAGATAATAGTAAGAATAAGTGAAAAAGTAGATAGGGGAGAACCAGAAGAGAGTGGTATCCCAAAAATCTGGAGAAAAGAGAATAACATTGGAACTGGCTTGAATCACCTCACAGTTGAAAAGAGCCGCGTCCATCCAAATTGATCATTATATAGTGTTGTTGCTGTGTATAAATAATCTCCTGGTTCTGCTCACTTCAGTCAGCATCAGTTCATGCAAGTCTCTTCAGGCCTCTCTGAAATCGTCCTGCTGGTCGTTTCTTACAGAACAATAATATTCCATAACATTCATATACCATAATTTATTCAGCCACTCTCCAATTGATGGGCATCCATTGTTTCCAGTTCCTTGCCACTAAAAAAGGGGATGCCACAAACATTTTTGCACACGTGGGTCCTTTTCCCTTTTTTATAATCTCTTTGGGAGACAGACCCAGGAGAGACACTGCTGGAACAAAGGGTAGGCACAGTTTAACAGACTTTTGGGCATAGTTCCAAATTGCTCTCCAGAATGGTTGAATCAGTTTTGTTTTTCTATCTAGCAAGGAAATACTGACTAATGTTGGATTCTTTTTCAATTCTAGGCTTGTCTAGGGAAACTAAGCAAATCCTGGAACTGATTACATTGGGATCTACCTTCCCTCTCCCTTCCTACATGTGATTTGTGTATAAAATCTCTACTTTTCCTGCAACAGGTAGAGGTCTCCTGCCCAGAAGAACTTCCAGTGTGCAAACTGAATTCTTCATTCTAAAAATGATCAATCCTCTTCAAGAATGAAGGGCAAACAACAATGAACAATAAACTGGCTGATGGAAATATAGTCCTTGAACAAGGGGCAGAAAGTCTCTGCTGCCAATCATGTGGAATTTTGGAAGCAGGTTGTTTGCCATGATGAATGAGGGATGGGTGCCATCAAGCCTTCTAATTGTCTGCAGAGGTGGAAGAACTGACAGTTCAGGAAGGACTGAGACAGACCTGAACATTCAACCCTCCACTCTCATTTTCCTTATTAATTTCCAGGAAGAAAATAGACTTTTATATAGCACCTACTATGTGCCAAGCACTGCACTAAGTGCCTTTTATAAATATAATCTCATTTGATCCTCCTGTAACCCTATTATCATTCCTATTTGATAGTTAAGGAAACTGAGGCAAACAGGCTGAATTCCTTGCCTAGACTCTTACAGGTGGTAAATGTCTGAGATTACATTTGATTAAACTCAGCTCTTCCTGACTCCAGGCCCAGCCATTCTGGGCACCAGCTGCTACTTTGGGGAAGGCTTTAGAGTGAGGAAAGAGAACTTGGCTAAAATCCCCCACCTGTCTGCCAGGTGTCAGTACAATGTGCCTCCATTTCTCTTGTGTTTACTCTTTCCTGATATTGGGGAGCAAGTCCTCTGAGACAGATATATCCAGGTATAAGCTTGTGAGTTTGGGAGACTCTGAGATCCTCTCAGAGGTCTCGCCAGTCACTGAAGTTGGCAACAGAGTTCCCCAGAGCATTGGAATCAGTGGCCAGGGACTGAGGAAGCATTTGTAGATGGATGTGGAAACATGGTCATCCCAGGATGATGAAATCTTCAGGGAGTGAAAAGCCTTTGCCCAGAGAAAAGAGCAAGTTAGGATGTCTTGGAGAGGGGGAAGGTGATGGAGGGAGGGAGAAAAATTGGAACACAAAGTTTTGCAAAGGTGAATATTGAAAATATCTTTGCATGCCTTTGGAAAAATAAAATACTGTTGAAAACTGCCCCAAAATGTAAAAGGACAGGCTGCAGACTCAAAGTAGCACTGATTCTTGGGGGACAGCAGATTCTTGGACAGTGGCAAATTTCATGAGAATTGTACAAAAGGAGAAAAGCAATTCCTGTAGTCAGGAGCTGTGACCTTCCCCTCTGCCATATGTGTGGTTTACATACATGTTTCATTATCACCGCTCTTTGAACCTACTTCTTACTAAGGACTACACTTATTCAATTCTTACATGCTCTAAAAAATTCACTCTCCCTTCTCCTCCTTCTCTCCTAATTCTCTTGCCCTTAGCTTCTTTTGTCTCCCCAGCTTCTGACTCCCACTCTCTGAGCCTTTCAGAGACACAGGGCTCTATCTCAGATATTGTTTCTGGGTTAGAAAATTATACCTTTCTTTTTCCTTGTAGAATAACTGGGATTGAGAAACATTTATTTCAAAGACCCAGGGGCTGCCCTATTTTGTGGATTCACAGACAAACTAGGGTTAAATGGACTGCAATTTTCCTGCCTGAATCTGCTCCAGAGCAGTTTCTATGGTGAAGCAATCAGAGGGAGCAGATCTCATTTATTCTCCAGGGACAACTGCGGCTGCTGCTGTGATTTCTATGTCCTGAACATAAGTGATATACTCCATGGAGCATGGGTAAACCCTCCTCACCTCCTGGTAGTCTCCCCTTTGCTTTACCTTTTTTTTTTTCTGCAGAAAAATAGTCCTGTGGGGTAGTCAGTTACAATCACATACTCCTCCTTTTGGAGGGCTTGCTACCTTCCCCTCTTCAAGGGCCCTCTTGTAGACTGCTGATGGACTAGGGAGACAGCTTATTTATACTGTGGCTGGCTTCATCTCACTCTCCTCCCTCAATATTCCAGGTCATGTTCTCTAATATGTGGAGAAAATTGACTCTGGCAAAGCTTGTATTTTCCTTGTCCTCTGCTATCCAAGAAGGTTTCTGGGAGCTTTCCCAAATCATCAGTTGGCATGTTGGCTCAGGAAATTCAAGCTGATGTTTAAATTAACCAGAATAAAACATAATTGAGAACATGTCTATGATAAAAGAAATCATAATGCAGTCAAAAGACAAATGTTGTGAGTAAACACTTTGTAACTTTATAGTGATATGTATACGTAAAATACACACCCACATATAAATATAACAAAATGTAAAAGCTTACATTTTATAGCATATATATTACCGCTTTTCAGAGTGCCTTAAGTAATCATTAATTAGTGAACTGTTCACTGTGAATATAATTCCTCTCCCCCATCCTCATAAAAATGGTTTTGTCATTCTATTCTGCCACTTTCATTTTCTCTCCTTTTCTCCTCTTTCATTCTTTTCCCCTCCTTCCTCCCTTTTTTCGGTCTCCATTTTTCACCTGTCTCTTTATTCAGAAGCTAATATAATATTGTATATTTACACCGCCCACCCTATGAGAGAGATTATTTTCTGTCATGGAAAGCATTGCGCATTCTAATTTTCCATATAAGCAATTAGGATGATGCTCTCATTTGGAACATTTCACTGTCTTTGTGACACTCAGTAGGCTGCAAGAGAAAATGGCTAAGTGCTGCTGTGCTGCCTTCAAATTATATCAGTTATTTAGTGAAAATTGAATGAGAATATATTAAAATTATTTTTAGCCTGTTCCTTCTTACAAACACACCATGTACGGACGTCATTGAGACTTAGGCAGCTACACTCACGTGGGAAGTGAACTTGTCAGATTTCCTTCTCTGAGCAGCCTCAGACCTAATTGAAACTTAGATGGGGCAGTAGGAGACCATTAAGGAAACTCCAAGTGATGCAAGCAGTGGTATTTATAACCAGCTGAGTCAATGCAATGCTGTGCTCAAACATACTGCTGGGGTTGGATTTACTTTCTCTGCTGTAGCATGAAATCAATTGCTTAGTTACTCAACAACAGCAAGGACAACATTTATTGGATGCTTCGTGCATGTAAGGCACTGTGCTGGGTGCTGGGAAAGGCAAGAGACAGAAAATAGCCCCTGCCCTCAAGCGGCACAGGAGAAAATAAGTGTAATAAATTATTTTTGGGGGGAGAAAGCAGTGATAATGAGGGGCTCAGGAAAGGTTTTCTGCAACTGGAACAACCATTCTGGAGAACCATCTGGAGCTTTGCCCAATGGCTTATAAAACTGTGCATCCTCTTTGACCTAGCATACTCCTAATAAGTCTGTACCCAAAAAAACTCAAAGGGAAAATATTTAGAAACCCTTTCTGTGGTGGCAAAGAATTAAAAATCGAGGAGATATCCATCAGTTGGAGAATGATTGAACAAATTGTGGCATCTAAGTATGACAGAATATTATTGTGCTCTAAGAAATGAGGAGGGAGATGATTTCAGAAAAACATGGGGTGACTTATATGGATCATGCAAAGTGAAGTGAAGTGAGCTAGGAAATGGTGACACAGAGTAATCATCACCAACTATGAAAAACTTAACTATTCTGATCATTACAATTCCATCTTGAAATTTGTTATCTTCCTCCAGAGGAAAAACTGATAAATTCTGAAATTTTCTCACTTTATTTTTCTTGCTCTTTGGTAATATTTAAGCTAATATGAAAATGTGTTTGCAGGCTTATCTTTTCAGTGGAGAGGGGAAAATGGTGAGAGAAGAAAAGAGAATTCATAAGTTTAAAATAAATAAAATAACATAAAACTGATATCTTGAACTGGGGGTGGGGGGAGAGGGGAGAAAGACTTCCTGTAGCAAATGGTATTTGAGTTAAATCTTAGAAAGAAGGCAATGATTCTAAAAAATAAAGTTGAAGCTGGAAGGCATTCCAGGGGTAGGGTACAGTCTGTGCAATGTGTCTCCTGAGGCTGGGAAATAGCTATTAATCCAATTTGGCTGGAATAGAGTGTGCATGAAGGGAGCTAATGTGCAATAAGTAGGGGAAAGATGGTGGAGTTTAAAAAACTGAGTTAGTTATAAATTTAAAATCTGAGATGTTCAGATGGGTTTTTAGAGAAACTAAACAAATCACCAATCAGTTATAGATATCATTTTATTGGAGATTTTTGTTGACTAAATATATTAATTTACTTTTTGGAGATATTTTTTCAACTAAATGAAGCAATCCGAGAGTTGGCAAAGAGACTCTTTATTCTTTGAGTCACGGATTTTGAGCTGGAAGAGACTCAAGATTATTGACTCTAATTCTTATTTTTATAGAGGAGGCAGCCCAAAGAGGTGCCTTATTCAAGGTGACATAAATAAATGGCTAAGACAGAATTTGAACCCAAGTTGTCAGATTAGAATGCCAGCCCTTTCCCTACCATACCATCCTTTATGTAAATGAAGTTGTGTTCATTTTCTTTTCTTTCTTTTTTCTTCCTTCCTTCCTTCCTTCCTTCCTTCCTTCCTTCCTTCCTTCCTTCCTTCCTTCCTTCCTTCCTTCCTTCCTTCCTTTCTTTCTCTTTCTTTCTTTTTCTTTCTTTCTTTTGCAATTGGGGTTAAGTGACTTGCCCAGGGTCACACAGCCAGGAAGTGTTAAGTTTCTGAAATCAGATTTGAACTCAGATCCTCCTGACTTCAGGGCTTATCTCTATTTTCTTCCAGAGTTTTGGCTTACAGTTGGCATAAATATAATTTTCCTTTTGCCTTTGCATTTAGAAGACAGATTCAGGGCAAATTTGGCACATTTGCAAAAATTGAATTACAAGCATTTGATAATTTTTTTGGAAGATGGTATTAGAGTATAACTTTTGTGTCTATAGCACTAACAGGAAGAATGACCACCTAGCAACAGGCGACCAGTCATCAAATTAGTTCCTAAGGCCATTATGGAAAGAACATGAGAATGAGTCCAAACAGTCTAAATTTCCACTAGATCATTTAAACTACCCTCCCTCTCTTCTTACTTACTCCTGGACACCATGCCAGCACTGGGCATTTCCCAGCCAGCTAATCAGTGAAAAGGCAGGTGGGTGAGTTGCTCCCTTTTATATTCTCCCCATGCCTTGCATGCTATTCAACAATTGATGGTGCCATTTATTTGCAAACTGCTCCATCAATATTAATAAGAGTTGACTATCTTGTCAACAAATCTAGGGGTAAATTGGGTTTACCTCTGCTGGAGGTAGAGCACTGTGTGGAGATGCTATGAGTACTTACAAAGTGAACATCACTGAAGTAGCTTCAAAGCACTCTCATTTCTCATTACTTGAAAATCCAACTGGAAATCCCAGATTTAAACTTATAATCAACTTGAGCCCCTAATTTTTGTATATTATCCTCATTTTGAAAGATTCTGTAAGTGACTTGATCGTGATTACCTAATTTCTCTCAATTTCAAGTACAAGATAATCAATAAATAGATTAATAAGCACTTACCAAGTGCTTACTATGTGATAAGCACTGTGCTATGATCTGGGAATACAAATAGAGAAGTGTGGCAGTCCCTGCCATAATGGATGAATATTTTACTGTGGAGTGGAAGTGGAGAATGCTGGTCAGTAAGTACAAAGTATATTTAAAATAAATACAAACTAATTTTTGGGTGGAGAATTTGGGGGAATCAAGAAAAGTCTTTTAAAAGAGGAAGCTTAATTCTTGAAAGGAAGAAGTTGGGGTTTCTATGAGGTGGAGGTGAGGAGGAGAGTATTCCAGGCATAGGTTAGTTCCATTGCAAAATTGTGGAGACGGGACAGAATGTTGAATGCTAGGAGTACTAAATAAATCACTTATGCTTAAATTGTAGTAGAAGGGGAGTAATATAGAATCAACCTTGAAATATAGATTGGAGCCAGAGCATGAAGTGTTGTAAATTCCAAACAGACAATTTGTATATTTATCCTATAGACCATAGGGAGCCATTGAAGCTTCTTGAGCAGAGGAATTTACTTTAAGAATATTAATTTGGCAGCTGTGAAAAGTATAGTTTGGAGTAGAGGCTAAATGTAGAGAGACTACCTAGGAGTCTTTTGTAAGAGATTGGATAAGGGATGAAAAAGGTCAAAATTAGGGTGGTTGTGGTATGAATACTCTGTACTTTATTGGAATCTTTATTTTCACAAGTAACAATAGAATGGGAAGGATAGGATATCTACATTGGAGGATGCAATATAAGAGTGGAGATTATATTATAAAAATATTAAATTCTAATAAAAATGATACCAAATGCACACACACAAAAATAGAAAAATAAAATGTGACCCAAGAATCTGGGACCAGAAAATTAAGATTAAGCAAAGTTAGGGAGGGAAAACCTGACCAGAGCTCAAGGAAGGGAGAGGTAGGTATGGAGGAAAGGAACCTCCCAGAGTTCCTGTAGGTTGGGCTCCATCAAACTCAAGGGCTAATTTGAAGAGGAGGTTACATTCTCTCTTAACCTTCCCCTCCCTCAGGCATTAGGAAATCATTTGGGATAAGAGAGGAAATGAAATTTCTTCTCTACCCCAGCATCCCCTCTGCATATTCCCAAAAGGACTGAATCCTGTTTAGAATCATAGAATCCTATGGCTAGAAAGGGCTTTAGCAACGATTTAGTTTGAGTTTTCCATTTTATAGACGAGGAGCCTTGGTCAAGGAAGTAGTAATAATAATAATCAAGATTTGAAACCAGGTTCTCCGACTCCAAACCTAGTGTACTTCCCACTATTCCAAAGTGCCCAACACTAGCCTTGGGCATCTCTCTACCCAACTCCCTAATATTTTCCCCACTTTTGTCCTAGTGCCTGAAGTGCCTTTTAAAAGGAACAAAACTACTTATTCCACAATTAGGGATAAAAGCTCCAAATGCAAATACAAGTGGGTTGAGTGAAACAAATTAAATCTGGAGAGCAGCACTTTCCCTGTTTTAATAAGAGTGGGAGAAAGTTCTGGGAATTGAAGGTGCTGAGAGTGAGAGGGGGGAAGATTGTTGCTAGGATAGATGGAAAAAGCAGGGGAGGCTGGAGATAGATAAGGCTGACTTCCAAGGCTGCACGATTCTGCCTCTGGGTCAGTTCTGTTTACCTTCAGCCAGCAAGGACAGGGCAAGGTTAAGCCTGAAGTATTCTGGTCATGCTGCCCTGTCTTTTGTTTGATTGATGAAGATTCTGTTCCCTAGACTTCAACTGGAAGAACTCCTTTTGCAGGCGATTCGTGAATTGAGGTATCACTGCAAATGGATGTGTCAGAAGGGCACCAACAGATGCGTGACTAACCTTGGCAGTTTGAGGTCAGCCACATGGACTCAGGCAGTGAATTGGCAATGGTCTGGCTTTTCTCCTGCAGCCCTTGGCTGGGCCTGGAGACTATGTGACAGCTGAAACCAGGTGAGAACAAGCCAGAGGCTCCTTTCCCTTTACTCAACTGCTCTGGCCACAGGAGCAGGGAGAGGGAAGCAATTGTGTGACCTGGCAGGGGGAAAAGGCAGGGACAGAAATCCCCCTCCCCAAAAGCTGTCCAAGCTAACCCCCTAGGCCAAGAAGTTCTTCATCTAGAATCTATGAATTTGGATGAGAAAAACATTACAGCTTTATTTTCACTAACCTTTAACTGAAATTTACCATTTCCTTCAATTTCGAATGTAGTCAACACATATGATGAGTAGAGTAGGGGCAGTGAATAGAGCATCCTTCCTGGAGTTGGGAAGACCTGAGTCACATATAGCCTCAGACAGTGTGACCCTGGATAAGTCACTCAACCCTAGTTGCCTCAGTTTCTTTATGTGTAAAATGAGAAGCTCAGTCTGGAGAAATACATGACAAACCACTTCAATATCTGCCAAATGGGGTCATGAAGAGTCGGATGTGATTGAAATGACTTGACACAAGCACTATTTGGAGAAGGAATCTGCCCATATGCGCCACCAGATTGCCAAGAGTTCCTTTCCACACAAAAAGGAGAAGATCCCTTTCTAGACTTTGTTTCTGCTGCTTTGGTCTTTCCCTTCATTCCTGGTGCTGTGGGCTCTCTCCCAGACAGGTGGTGGATTTTGTCATCCGGTTTAGTTATGAACTTTATCCATTATGATGGCAGGTGCATAATATGGGTAAAAATGGGGCCACTGTGGATGCTTGCTCCTGGAGTTCAATCATTAGAAAATCCAGAAGGGCCTAGTTACAGTTTGGGACATGACCCAGAATCACTACTCTACTAGAGTCAATACTTTATTGCTTCTCTAGCTTCCCTAATATCTGCTTTAAAGTCCTAGGATTCTAGAATATTACAACTGGAAAGGGATCTAGATCAGCTCTTCTGTGTTACACAGGTGGAAATTGAGCCCTGGCAAGGGGAAGTAAATTGTTCAAGGTCATGCAGAAAATTTAGAGACAGATACACCCTCTGAAATCTCTTGGTTCCTGGTGTAGGGTGGAGAGAGATGGGAAAGAGAAGAAAATAAATCTTTATTAACTATCTACTGTTCGCTAGGCACTAGGTTAAGTCTTTACAAATATTATTTCATCTGATCCTCACAACAATCCTTATGAAGTAGGTGCCATTATTATCCCTATTTAAAAAAAATAAAAATCCCAAATCTCCCATACCTTTCTTTTTCCCTATCTTATGTGACAAATGAAAAACTCTGAGAGACAAAGTTTCTGGGCAATGAATTACTGAGATGAGCTGATAATCAGTAAATTGATGGTCTCTGGTATCTCTCGGTAACCAAAGGCAACATCATGGAGAGCCAAAAACCCTTAAGGATTTTTTAAAAGGAAATGCCTGATAAGTAAAAAAAATCTTCTGTAATTGGTAAACATTTAAAGAGGGGGTGGGCTAGAAGTTCAGCATCTCCTGTTGAGAACATAGGCTCAATAAGGAGACTAAAGCACCTCTAGCAATCTGGACAGGGGAATCCATCTTTATCCAGACCAGTCTGGATCTCCTTCATGAGCTGGGTCACCTTAAATTCTAAAGGAGGCGTACAAGGACAGGGGCTCTCTCCCCCTGGATAAGAACTTAGCCAGAGTGGATTCTGTTTACAACTCTAAACAGAAGTAGGATCTCCTAGTTGGGTTATGTCTTACCTCTAGATTGAAGAACATGTACTTTACAGCTAGGACAATCTCATCAATCAGTCGTATCCTTCAGAGACTTGACTTTTTATGGGGTCTGGACTCCCTATAGGGAAATAAAAGAGAAAAGCCTGAATCTCAAATTAAGAATAGTTATTAATATAATAGTAAAAGAATAATTTCTCTCACCAGCCACAGCTATACATATACCATTTTGTATGGTCTTGCAACAAAAAGCCAATTAATTTGAAAGAGAAATGTTTAAGCAACTTAAATAGTAAACACGCTAACATCATTCCCCCAAACCCTCCTCTTCACTTCTGGGTTGAGCCTAGCCTTCTTTCAAATGAGGAAAGCGAAGGACATTAAGGTTAAGTGATTTGTTAATTGTTACATAATAAGTATCAGGGTCAGTACCAAACTCAGGTCCAGAATCTTGGGCCACAGCTTGATGTTCCCATAATGTATTCCAGGCAATCCTTCAGTAATGCTGAATGAAATAGCCTCCCCCATGTCCCATAAAATGATAGATCTTATAATTCTAGTTTAAATGATGATTAGAACTATTAGAAGAAAAAGTTGTGTTGAAATGAATTTTTTCCTAATGCTTTTTCCCTTGGATGCATAGGATCTCAGCCTCCTGGGTCACAGGTCTGGATTGAAGATCATTGATTATTTCAGTTGCCATTCCAAAGATTCAGACTTACAAAGGCATTTAGTCTTGGTGGACAAAGTCTGAGTTATTCAACTTCATAGGCCTACCAAGGGGAAACCCACAGTGTGGAGGCAGCTGGAAGGTCTAGTGGATAGAATCCAGGACCTACAGTCGGAAAGACCTGATAGTCTTCCTGATGGTGATGTGTGCACACTGCTGATTAAACTTGGAGAGGCAGATGACTATGCTCATCTGGGCTAATTCTCTGTGGATAATTGTGACCCAATCCTTTATAAACTGATCCACCAGAGCAGCAGTATTCCACACCAAGCCCTGTCTTAGTGTCTGGAAGGATCTGGTTTATTTTGCCATGGTCCCATGGCTCTGCTGAAGCTGGTGAATCCAGACTGTCCATTTTAGTTATTAATATAATTGAATATAATAATATAATATAATAACTGAATAATATAACTGAAATAGGATGGACAAATGTCCCTAGGTATTTCAGAAGAATTCCTCCACATTGCTGAACTTTATGGAAACTCCAAAGATGGAAAATCATATATCAATTGCAACGACACAGAAACTCTGAAAGTGCTTTTTTGGCTGGACAATTCACTATGCTCAGTAAACAGGGAAGCTGCCCTTTCTGGAACTTCTATAATCACTTCTTTCAAGGATTCACTAGTTCTTTGGAGATTTGTTCCAGCTGTTGCTATGATCTATAAGGAAGTATGTGCTTTTTAAGCCTTTGATTATGGAGCAGCAAGTAGACTTGGACCTCTTTGGATCTGAGGGTGGGGAAAAATGGGTTAATGGCATGGGACAAGATCGTCAAAAAACACTTGCTATTGGAATATTCCAGTGACTAAAAATTATCAACTGCATTTAGAGAAGAACCATCTTGCTGGAAAATGCTCCAAGTGAACAGAGAGACTGAGGTTGTATTGGGTTAAATCAGTATTCACCTGAGCTCCAAATCTAAAGAGAAATGTGGTGTGAGGGAATAATGCTAATAGGTAGGATTTCAAAGTCAGAGAGGCAGCACTGAGTTTGTCAAAGCAAACATATTACAAATGAATAAATAAAAGAATGAATCAATTAAAAGCATTTGCCATTATTTAATGCCATACCAAAACTACTAAAGGATTACTTTATAGAATGAGAGAAAATAATAACAAAAATTCATATGAAGACAAAAATGGTGAATAATCTCAAGGGAGAATGAAGATGGTCCAACAATATCAGTTGTTAAACTATGTTACAAAGCAGTCATTCCCCAACCAAATTGGTTCTGGTTAAAAAGCAGAGATTGAGCAATGTAACAGATTTATTCATACAACATATTAACCTAGTAGACTAGTGTCTGATAAACTCAAAGAACCTAGTTACTGGTATAATGATTCACTATTTTATAAAGCTACCAGGAAAATTGGACATCAATCTGGACGAAATTATATTTAGGCCAACACTTCACATACTATATACAAAGATAAACTCCAAATGTGACCTAGATTTAAAAAGTCATATCAAAAACAAGTTAGAGGGGCAGCTAGATGGTGTGGTGGATGGAGCACTAGGTGCTCCAGCCCTGAAGTCAGGAAGACCTGAGTTCAAATCTGATCTTAGACACTTAACACTTCCTAGCTGTGTGACCCTGGGCAAGTCACTTAACCCAACTGCCTCAGCAAAAAAAAAAAAAAAAAAAAAAAAAAAAAAAAAACCCAAACCAAACCAAACCCAAAACCAAAACCAAAACAAAAAAACAAGTTAGAGAAATAAGGGGAAAAATCACTTATCAGATCTACAGATAAAAAAAAATTATGAGCAAAGGATTAAATGAATCACAGAAAATAAAATGGATTATTTTGATTACATAAAATTAAAAAAACTTTCGCATAAACAAATCAGATAAAGCTAAGAGTAAAAGTGAAAAAATCTTTGCAGCATCTCCTAGAAAGTCTTATGTATAAGGCATATAAGAAATGGATTCAGATTTATAAAAAATAGAGACTTTTCCAATTTATAAATTTCCAAATTGATAAATAAGGATATAAACAAGACTTGTTGTTTGTCCTTCATTCTTGAAGAGGTCTGTGACATCAGGAAGATGATGTCATGGCATGAAAGTGAATTGAATTTAAATGAGAGAGAGTTGTGCAAGATAGCCTGCCTCACTTCCCCCCCCCCCCCAGAGACTAATGGAAACATACAGATCAGGATGACTGGAGATGACCTTGAATGAAATGGAAGACCTTGAACTTTTTTTTTTTTTTTTTTGCTGAGGCAATTGGGGTTAAGTGACTTGCCCAGGGTCACACAGCTGTTACATGGCTGAGACCACATTTGAACTCAGGTCCTCCTGACTTCAGGGCTGGTGCTCTATCCACTGTGCCACCTAGCTGCCCCCAACCTTGATCTTTTTAAGCTAAAATCTTCAACAGTTTGACTGAGGCTGCATCCATTTAGTGATTAAGGCTAGGTAGCAATTGAGGCAAAGAATCTCCTTTTTCACCTAGTCAAAGAAACACAACTAAATAAACAAAAAAATAAATAAATCTAGGAGGGGAAGTTTATAGCCCTATGAAAAGAATGCTCCTGATCACTAATAATTAAAGAAATACAAATTAAAGAAATTCTGAGGTTCTATCTAATAACTGTTAGATGGCCAATGATTACAAAAAGAGAAAACAATTGTTGGAAGGATTGTGGGAAACCAGGTACACATCAGTGGAGATGTGAATGGATCTAACTGTTCTGGAAAGCAATTTGGAATAATGTACAAAAAAGTTACTAGGCAGTGCACACCTTCTGATACACCTATATCATTACGAAGGCCTATAACCCCAAGATAATAATAAAAAAAGGATTACATGTGGTGTGCAAAATATTTATAGTAGCTTTTCCTTCTCTTTATATGGTGGCAAAAAAAACTATAAACTGAGAGGATGCCAGTCAACTGGGGAATAGCCAAACCAACTGTGATATGACTATAATGAGGTCTGAGTCAGCTTCATGGTATAGTGGGGATAGGAAGCTGGGGCTGGAATCAGGAAAACCTGAGTTCAAATGTAGCTATATTTATTGGCTTTGTGACTTTGGACAAATCATGCAACTTTGTTTTTCTGTTTTCTCAACTATAAAATGGGGTTAATAAGAATATGTATTTCACAGAGTTGCTGTGAAGATCCAATTAAGTAATATTTGTAAAGTACTTAGCACATAATAGGTGCTATATAAATATTTATTCCCATCCTCCCCTTGAAAATAAAAAAAAAATAAAATTAGTAGAATTAGAAAAATGATCTCCAAAATCACAATAAAATTGCAAATATAAGCAACTTTTGATATCTATAAGAACTCTGATCAATGCAGTGACTGTCCATGATTCCAGAGGATAGATAATGAAGTTTGCTCCCCATTTTCTGAGAGAGGTGATAGACTACTTTGGAGGTAGAATTATGTGCTATGTATGTAAATACATATATAAACAAATATGTCTGTATAGATATATCATGAGCATGACTAATGAGAGAATTTATTTTTCTTGGCTATGAATATGTATTAAAATGATTTTCATTTTCTTTTCCAGGGGCATGGGAATAGGAGAGAGAAAAAATAAATATCTGGTTATTTTAAAAAATTTAATTAATTTAAGAAATCATTTCTAGAAACAGCATGATATGATGGAAAGAACCGACTAGAGTTGAAGTCAGGAAGATCTGACTTCAGATCTCAGCTTGGGAAATTTATGAACTGGACAGATAGTTGTAAACATGAACATTCCCTTATTCAAAGAGCAAAAAAGAGATTTATCAAACTGCAAATCTCATTATTTTCAGATTGTTTTTTGAATAGTGTATCCTTAGTTCAATATGTTAGTTCCCTGATTGTTGTCCTATGAATCTTATATCTAATATAAATTTATTTATTTACTTATTTTTGGCTGAGGCAATTGGGATTAAGTGATTTGCCCAGGGTCACACAGCTAGGAAGTGTTGAGGTCAAATATGAACTCAGGTCCTCCTGACTTTAGGGCTGATGCTCTACTGCACCACCTAGCTGCCTCTATACATTCTTTAAATGTTTCATTGACAATTTTTCTTTCTCCTATTTTTGACATATCTGTCACTAACCTCTATCTGCCTTCACCCACCTTGATTCTCTGTACTATTTCCTATGGAAAACAATCTTTTCCTTTCTTATAATAAGTTAGGATTTTAAAAAAATAGGATTTCTTATAATAAATTAGGATTTTAAAATAAATCAACATATTGGCCAAATTCAGAATTCATGCTGAACCTTTAGTCCATCACTTCTCTGTCAAGTGATGAGAAGTATGTTCTATTATCAGTTCTTTGGAGACAGATGACTATATCTAGAACTTCTAGAATTTTTTCTACCTCACATATGCAGTTTTTACTTCATCTGAACAAATTCCTTTCCCTTGTCACCAATGTGTTGTCCTCTCCTGTAGATTAGAAACTGCTCAAGGGAAGAATTATCTTCTTTTTATTTTTAAAAATTCTATTCTCAGTGATTAACAAAGTATCTACTAATATTTATATATATATGTAATCTATTTATATGGGTTACATATAAATATATAATTAAGTATAAATCAAATACTTAAATTATAAGTATTTAATAAATGCTGCTTCATTTTATTCATTTATGGTACTTTGTGATCAAGAAATTGATCCCTCAATTCCTGCAAAATTCTATCATCCAAAGAACTAATATTCTCTATGTACACTTGATCTAATATGGCTCCTTTTCCATTGTTCATTTTTAGAGCCTTTTTTACCAATTCTATAGACACATCTGATACTATGATGTTAGAATCATATTGTGGTGACTGTATTATCTCTGTTAAAAACAACAGTGACAAACCCCAAATCCTTTAAAGATCTTTACCAATCTTTTCTTTATTTTCTTCCTTATATTTTCATCCTTCCGTATCTTTGGATTTGCTTAATTGAATGGTTTAACCTTCTCTTTGCTTTAGGAGGACTACTGTTTATGATCTTCATTCATCCTCTTCCTTAAGATTTTACTAACATGTTTATATTCAAAACAAATTTAATCTAAATGTAGATTTGATAATATTTTGCAGATTTTGGTTACTATATTTCCCAGATCAGGTAGTATACCTATGCTTTGCTAACTTTTTATGCTTCTTTGTTCTTTTTATGAAAATGGGCTTAAATCAGTTAAACTTTTGCCTAAAATCATTAGCCTGCTCCTACAACCTTTCTTCTATTACTCATTTTTTGATATCAATATCTTTTGATTGATCAATTTTGTTTTTTCCCCAATTTCATGCCATACATTTTATTCATTTTTATACTTTCTTTCTAGTTTTGCACTTATTTTTATCCTTTTTCCCTAGGCAATTAATAGTCTGACTATATGAAGACAGCTCATTCAAGAATGACTCCTACACAAATCACTTCCTCTCTGTTCAAGTATAATCAATTTCTGAAAGTATGTGTGTATGTGCATGCATATGTGTCTTTACTTGATGTTATTTGTGATTTGCCATGTCCATTTTTCTTGAAGAACATTTTTATGTTATAGAGAGGTATTAGGCTTTTGTATAATACATATCTTTGACTTTTCTCATTTCTTATTCCTGGCTTGTATTTTCTAATAATTCTTGCCAACCTCACCTACTCCTACTTTTGCACTGAAATCATCTTGTATCAAAGTGCATGTCAATGTATTTTGGATGATTTTCCTGAGCTCTTTATAAATTTTTTTCTACTTCATCATCCTCTGCAACAGATGGTAGGCTATTTGCTAGCAAGCAAATATTTTTCATGAACACTACATAAGAGATGACCAAATTTCCCTGAAAATGATGTCTTCCTTCCTTTGGGTACTCAGCAAAACTAATGCTACTGATTCCTTTATTTTCCTATCCAAGAAGAATCTAAAAAGTCATTTTTCCACTTAGCTAGATGTCATTGATTGCAAGAAGGTCAAAACTTATATGCTTCATATTCTCCCAAAATATGATCAATAAGCACTGATCAATAGGCAAGATCTCTCATTTAGAGTATCAATAGCCAAATTTCACTTTAGGTGGTCTAAACATGATGGGATTTAGTATTCTGTCCCTCTTTTCACTACTTTGGTGTTGTCACAGCAGAACTGATATTCTCTATTCTCTTGACTTTTGTGGCTCTTGGACCACTCAGTTTTCTTCATTTTTTTTCTTTTCCTGTTCCTTAAACATAGATATCTTCTAAAACCTTTATTTATCCTCTTATCATCTATACTTTCTTTCTTAGTGATCTCATACACATTCATGGCTTCAATTATTATCTTCATGCAAATGACTCCCAAATTTGTAATTTCCTCCTACCCCTCGGTAATGAGGTGGTACAATGAATAGAGAGAGCTAGTCATGGAGTCAGGAAATTGCATCTTTGTGAGTTCAAATCTGACCTCAGACACTACTATGTGGCCCTTGGCAAGTTACTTAATCCTGTTTACCTCAGTTTCCTCTTCTGTAAAGTGACCAGTCCACTCCCTAAGTCTCCAGCCCTGCTACTCAAATATAAATTCTTTGATGTTAACGACTATCTTGATTTTAATTAATTCATTGCACCTGGATATCCCATGCATATTCAATTAATCCCAAGATGGACTCACTATCTTTCCTCCTAAACTTGCTTTTACTCTTAACTTCTCTATTCTTTTTTTTTTTTTTTTTTTGCTTTTTGCTGAGGCAATTGGGGTTAAGTGACTTGCCCAGGGTCACACAGCTAGGAAGTGTCTGATATCAGATTTGAACTCAGGTCCTCCTGACTTCAGGGCTGGTGCTCTAACCACTGCACCACCTAGCTGCCCCTTTTCTATTCTTTTTCATCCAGAAATAAGAAGTTGAGTCATTTTTAACTTTTCCTTTTCCTTCACCTTCCTCAAGCCATGTGCAAAATCCTGTTGAATTCCAAAGTACCACTAGCATCTGTCCCCTCTTGATGCTACAAGAGAGTCTTTATTATTTGACACAAACTATTATAATTGTCTCTGTTCTGGTCTTCATATCTTGGACCTCCCTTCTCTCCAATCTGTGTTTTTTTCACAGATGCCAAAATATTACTTCTAATTGCACAGGTCTTTGCTCTGTTTGAGTGGTGGGCTATCAATAATATGCTTGAAAACCTCTAACTTCTCTCTGCCAACCAGAGGCCCCTTTCTGCCCCAGGATCAGGCCACTGAGTGACAATGAACTCTGGGCTGGAGAAACAGGAACAGCCAGCCTTTGGGGCTAGGCCAGACTTCCCTGCTAAGAAGGCTTGGACTGTTCTGGGTTTTTTTTTTTTGCTTTTTGCTGAGGCAATTGGGGGTAAGTGACTTGCCCAGGGTCACACAACTAGGGAATGTTAAGTGTCTGAGACCAGATTTGAACTCAGGTCCTCCTGATTTCATGTTCTGTTCTTTAATACACATTATATTCTTTTAGAAAAAGAAAAAAATACAAACTCTTAAGACTACTATTCAAACCCCCCCACATTCCTCTTCTAATCCATTTTTCTAGTCTTATTTCATAGTACTTTTCTTAAAAATTTGATGTTCCAGTTGAATTGATCATTTAACTATTTTCTGTCTTTTCTTATTCTCTTTGGTCTATTCATGGCTCCTTTTATGACTGAATTATATTACCCCTATTCTCCAGTTATTGACATCCTTTTCATACTTTAAAGTCTAGTTCAGACATCACCTGTTCCATGAAGGGTAGAAATGATTGCTTGTTTCTTGACCCTTTGTCCCTTTGTCACTCATACCCTGCCAATGGCCACCCTCACCACTTACTTTCTCCACTTCTTTTCTTTTTTTTTTTAAATTTTTATTTTATTTGCATAACATATGTGTGGGTAATTCTTCAACAATAACCCTTACATAGCTTTCCGTTACAAATTTTTCCCCCCAACTCCCCACCCCTCCCCTAGATGGCAGGATATCCACTACATGTTAATTATGTTAAAATATTGGCAAATCGAATATATGTATACATATTTCCAAACTTATCATTGGTGTGCAAGAAAAATCTTATCTACACAAACGATATATCAGATAAAGGAAACACAATGTAAGCAAACATCAATCAAGGAGTATGAGAATGTTATGTTGTGGTCCACATTTCGCATCCCTCTCTCTGGGTGTATATGGCTTTCTTCAGTGAACAATTGGAGGTGGTTTGAAACATTTCATTGTTGAAGAGAGCCATGTCCATCAGAATTGATCGTCATATAGTACTGTTGTTGCCGTGTATAATGATCTCCTGGTTCTGCTCATTTCACTCAGCATCAGTTCATGTAAGTCTCTCCAGGCCTCTCTGAAATCATCTTGCTGGTCATTTCTTACAGAACAATAATATTCCATAACATTCATATACCATAATTTATTCAGCCATTCTCCAATTGAAGGGCATCTATTCAATTTCCAGTTTCTAGCCACTACAAAAAGGGCTGCCACAAACATTCTTGCACATGTGGAGCCTTTTCCTTCCTTTATGATTTCTTTGGGATATAAGCCCAATAGAAATGCTGCTGGGTCAAAGGGTATGCACAGTTTGATAACTTTTTGAGCATAGCTCCAAATTGTTCTCCAGAATGGCTGTATCCGTTCACAGCTCCACCAACAATGCATCAGTGTCCCAGCCCTCCCACAACCCCTCCAACATTCATCATTAACTTTTCCTGTCATTTTAGCCAATCTGACAGGTGTGAAGTGGTA